>CM038679.1:211480488-211970488 GCA_021605205.1 Aegilops longissima | reverse complement strand
TAGTTTTATCATCTGTTTTCTCATGTTGTGATCTTGCCGGTACATTCAATGTACTGACCTACACGGCTGCAACGTATCATGTTGCAGATATTTCCTCGACGAGTAAGAGTTACGATACAGGGTTACGGTCTACACTCAACCTGCCGATGGCGTTGATGGGACTCCACACCCGTTTGATTGTTTCCGTTGTTTATTATGAGGTATATATCATTTTACGTTATTTATACATGTGATTGCACTTTGATATATACATTAATGTCTCTGTGTGCCAAAGATACTGATCCGTGGATGGCACAAGAATACGTAGGCTTGACCGTCTGAGGTCGGGTCGCTACAGCCGGACTGTTGGACTATGAAGATACAAGATTGAAGACTTCGTCCCGTGTCCGGATGGGACTCTCCTTGGCGTGGAAGGCAAGCTTGGCAATACGGATATGTAGATCTCCTCCCTTGTAACCGACTCTATGTAACTCTAGCCCCCTCTGGTGTCTATATAAACCAGAGGGTTTAGTCCGTAGGACAACAACAATCATACCATAGGCTAGCTTCTAGGGTTTAGCCTCTAGGATCTCGTGGTAGATCAACTCTTGTAATACTCATATCATCAAGATCAATCAAGCAGGAAGTAGGGTATTACCTCCATCGAGAGGGCCCGAACCTGGGTAAACATCGTGTCCCCCGCCTCCTGTTACCATCCGCCTTAGGCGCACAGTTCGGGACCCCCTACCCGGGATCCGCCGGTTTTGACACCGACATTGGTGCTTTCATTGAGAGTTCCACTGTGCCGTCACCACAAGGCTTGATGGCTCCTTCGATCATCGCCAACGATGCGATCCAGGATGAGGTTTTCCACCCCGGACAGATCTTCATATTCGACGGCTTCATACTGCAGGCCAATTCGCTTGGCCATCTCGAGCAGATCGAGAGCTACGCCCCTGGCCATTAGGTCAGGTTTGGAAACTTGAACTACACTGCCGACATCCGTGGAGACTTGATCTTCTACGGATTCGAGCCCATGTCAGGTGCGCTGCACAGTCTCGACGGGCATGACTTAGCCCTGCCATCGGACAGTGTTAGGGAGATCACACCTGCAGCTACTCCGGCCCTCAATCCGGAACAAATTGTGCCGTCTGAGGATCGGTGGATGGACCCCGCCACGAAGACTGCGCACTCAGCGGCGATAGAGCCGAATGCTGACTTCACTTCCTATGAGACCCATGTGGCCGGACACTTGGATTCGTCCCCAGCCACGGGCTCTGAGCCGCTTGCGTCCGTGCCTATCGAATCCGATTGGGCACCGATCATGGAGTTTATCTCCGCGGATATCTTTCAGCACTCGCCCTTTGGCGACGTGTTAAACTCGTTGAGGTCTCTCTCCCTATCAGGAGACCCTTGGCCGAACTATGTCCGGCTAGAATGGGATGCAGACAACGAAGAAATTCGCTCCCCACCCACCACCCACTTAGTAGCCACCGTCGATGATTTAACCGACATGCTCGATTTCGGCTCCAAAGACATCGACGGTATGGACGACGATGCAGGAGACGAACAGGAACCGTCGCCCAGAGGGCGCTGGACAGCCACTTCATCACATGATATATACATGGTGGATACACTGAAAGAAGACAATGATGAGGAACAGGAGGATGCAGCGAAGGATAACCCCCTCGAGAAGCAACCAAAGCGACGACACAGACGCCGCTCCGAATCCCACCTCGGTAAAAACAGCGATAACAACGCAAGAAAGAATGAGACCCCGGTCGACTCCAAAGCAACATAGCAGGACGAGCCAGCGGACGGCGAACATAGTACGGAGCCACTGTCCCATCACGGCGACGCCGAGGGTAGAAATCATCAACCCGTCTCCGGAGAGGAGAATAGTCCGGATGACGATATACATATCATCCCGGAAAGGAACTTGGAACAAGAGAACCTCCATAGAAGGCTTATTGCCACCGCAGGAGTCTTAAGAAGCAAAAACAAAGGCTTAAGGCCGCGCAAAATACACTCATCAGTAGATGGAAAAAAGTGCTGGACACTGCTGAAAAGTACGGTGGTGGTCGCCACACAAAGAGTTCCCAAAGCGCAAGCTGCTGCCTGAATTCGATGACGAGGCCTTAGAGCCTACACAGCCGAAAAATAAAACGGCCGACCGGTTGGATCGACCACCTCGTGGACGCGATAGGGCGGCTAATGAGGCCGCACATAAGTCAGCACACGATTCATGTGAGGACTTGCATCAAAAGGCTGGCATGACCAGATCCATCTACGGATCTAGGAAGCGCGCTCCAGCGCAGAATCAAAAACGAACACTACAACAGCCAGAACGCCATGACACATCCAAATATAGGGGTGTCGCGCACCCCCTATGCTTCACCGATGAGGTGCTGGATCACGAATTTCCAGAGGGATTAAAACCCGTGAACATAGAGGCGTACGACGGAACGACATACCCTGGGGTCTGGATTGAGGACTTCATCCTCCATATCCATATGGCTCGTGCAGACGATCTCCACGCCATCGAATACTTTCCCCTCAAGTTGAAAGGACCAGTTCGGCACTGGCTGAAGAGCCTCCTCGAAAATTCAATTGGAAGTTGGGAGGAGCTTGAGGATGCTTTTAGGGCTAACTTTCATGGGACCTATGTCCGACCTCCGGATGCAGACGATTTAAGTCATATAATTCAACAGCCCGGAGAGTCAGCCCGAAAGCTTTGGATCAGATTTCTTACTAAGAAGAATCAAATCGTCGACAGCCCGGACGCCGAAGCCTTAGCAGCTTTCAAACACAGCGTCTGAGACGAATGGCTCGCCAGACACCTCGGCCAAGAAAAACCGAGGACAATGGCAGCCCTAACAAGCCTCATAACCCGCTTTGGCGCGGGCAAAGATAGCTGGCTGGCCCGTAGTAGCACCAGCGACCCAGGCACATCTGAAGTCAGGGATGGCAATGGAAAACCATGACGCAGTAAAAACAAGCGTCAAAATAACGAAGACAGCCCAGAAAACACGGCGGTAAACGCCGGATTTAGCGGCTCTCGACCCGGTCAGTGGAAAAAGCCTTTCAAAGGCAACAGAGATGGACCGTCCAGTCTAAACAAGATTCTAGACAAATTATGTCAGATTCATGGCACCACCGATAAACCTGCAAATCACACCCACAGAGAATGCTGGGTCTTCAAGCAGGCTGGCAAGCTAAACGCCGAACACAAGGGGAGGGAGACACCATGTGAACACAAGGATGAGGCTTGCCAGCAAAACACTGGGGGACAGAAAACATTCCCACCAGAGGTCAAAACAGTGAACATGATTCAGGTAACAAAAAGAAGGAGCAAACATGCACTCTGAGACATATACGCCGTAGAGCCCGTCACCCCTAAGTTCAACCTTCGGTCGGCATGCCAGATCACTTTTGATCGCAGGCATCACCTGACAAGTATCCGGCACGGAGGATTGGCTGCCTTGGTGCTAGACCTAATTATCGACGGATACCACCTGACCCAAGTCCTCATGGACGGCGGCAGTAGTCTTAATCTGATATATCAGGACACAGTCCGCAAAATGGGGATAGACCCGACAAGAGTCAGCCAAAGCAATACTACCTTTAAAGGAGTAATACCAGGCCCAGAGGCCCGCTGTATGGGCTCTCTAGTACTAGAGGTTGTATTCGGTTCTCCCAACAACCTCCGAAGTGAAAAGTTATCCTTCGACATCGCTCCATTCCGGAGCGGCTATCAAGCACTACTCGGAAGAACAGCTTTTGCTCGTTTTAATGCAGTACCACATTACGCTTCTCTTAAGCTTAAGATGCCCGGTCCACGTGGCATCATCATAGTTAGCGAAAATGTTGAGCGTTCCTTACACGTGGAAGAACGTGTGGCGGCTTTAGCAGCCGAACACTAAACGACCGCTCCAAACAGAATAAATGATCGGTCGTCGAGACCGCGGACACGGCTAGAAGAGTCCGGCGCATCACTAGGTGTAACAGCTTAGATAAACCTGAGATTGGTTTGATGGATATACCCCCATAGGCGGTACCAGGGGCTTCCCGCAGGTAAAAAGGACTATAGTTCGGCTCGACCTTACTTATCTTGAATTTTAATGGTTTATTGATAATAACCAATTTTTCACACGACAACTATCATCTAAGTTCTTCTCTTTTACAGATGATAACATGCTACACCCTTCCAGGATACGGCACAACGGAGACACAGGCGCAGACGTGTAGCAGGGCCCCGCTCAAAGGTTTCTTTTTAGATTAAGACCCTGTGTAAACCTTTTTTACTGTCCCTTGTTGCTTCACATCCTCCGGATACTCAGTATAACCGACAGGGATGCTGACGTTATTGGCATTTCGCCACATCAGAATCATGCACGTACCTGGACACTCGGGGTTCATTATCAAGCGTGTTACTCAGCCCGATATATGTTGTAAAGACCGAATACCGTATGTGACGCCCCGAGATAGACGCTCCAGAGGACTTCCATATATTTCGTGTTCGCCGTGAGTTTTATTTTGTTTATTGCGTTCATCATGTCATCATGCGCATTGCATCTGCATGTTTTCATAAAAACTCTTAGTTCGTTCGTAGTTGCCCCGTCTCTCCATTGTCCGTTTCGAGACCTACCGGGTTTTTCGAGTCCCTCTTGTCTAGCCGCTTAATCTCTTTGCTCAATGCTCGAACCCCTTGCTTGCTCGTCCGAAACATACCCGAACCCGACCCGAGCAGTCATTACCAATGGGTCCGGATCATCCCCAAACATTCCTTAAATATCATCGGTTTATTTATTGAACTCACCTAGTCTATTTTTCTCAACCGCCCGATTTCGATCAGAGGCTCCAAATCTACCCTAAACCCCTCCTCTTTTCTTATATAAGAGACTCCTAGTCTAAATCTGGACAAACCCTAAAATTAAGGACCCTTGTCCCATCCATCCTCCTGCCAGCCGTCACCGACCTGCCTTGGGATCCCCTCATTCCTTCCCGAGCCAACCCAGCGCCGCCACCCACCTTCCTTGAGCGGCACGCCTGCCCGATCAACCACCGCATCAAGCCGCATCAGCAGCTCCAGGAACCCATCGCTCCACTCCCTTTCTCTCCTCCCGCGGTGTCCGAGCACCTCCTGGAGCCCGACCTCGCGCGCCGCCTCCTCGCTCCCCTTATCAGCCAGGAGCCCCATCCCCAAGCTCCAGATTGAGATGAGCTCGATCCCCAGGAGCCAGCCACCTCCAGCCTCGAGCAGTTGGCCACCGGAGTCCCAGGTCACCCAGCTTGTCCCTTCTTCTCATTTCTTCCTTGTCTCTCTCTCCCTCTAATCTCTCGGTCTCTTTCTCGGTGTTCACAGGAAGCCCGAGGAGCCCCATCGTTCCCATGGCCGACGCCTCAAGCTTGTCTCCGTTGGGTCCGCGCCCGCGCCCTGTTCCTGGACGCCTCCGCCCAGATCCGCCGCCTGCGAGTCCCACCTCGCCGTACCTGCGCCGCCGTGCCTCTTCGTCAGCCGTAGCAAGCCCCGGCCTCCTCTGCTTCGCGGTGACCGCATGCTTCCAACCCCGCTGCCGGAAGGATGAGCCCCGCGCCGGAGCTGCCTCTTCTCGCGCGCCGGTCAAGGATCTGGGCGTCCCCCGCCTTCCCCGCCATCCCTCGCTGACGCCAAGCCAGGGCCGCGTGCCAAGCTTCTGTTGCAGCCGCCGCAAGAGACGACAGCGCCAAGTCCCGCTCCCTGCGTCCTCTGCATCACAGCCACGGGGAGGCCTCTGATTCTTCTACGTTGACCACGCCTCGCTCAAGCCCGCGCCTGGGTTGCCTCCCCTCCAGCGCCCCAAGTCCCAGCCTGCTCCAGCTCCTCACCGGCCCAACTCCAGATCCGGCCTCTGGCCCGAAGTGAGCAGCTCCCCGCGCCCTGGGCCAGATCTCAGATTCGGCCCGCTACGTTTTTTTCCATCTCTGTGAATTTGTCTTTTTCCACTGAATTGCATAATTACAGAAAAATGTCATTTTCTTGCATTGCACATAATTAAATAACCACGCATCGAATTAATTAAACTTTATGTGTAATATGCTTAGAATTTTTTCTAGTTTAATAAAATGCTACTTTCATCCATGTTTAAAATGTTTAACTTGCTGTTTGCATTTAATTTGCTAATTCCCATGTTAAAATGATTTATTTTGTAACTAATTAACCGTAGCTCCGAGTTTAATAAACTTTATATGTAAATGGGGTGGAATAATGCATAGATTAACATGGTGCACTTTGTTCTAGTGTTTAACAAATCTAAAATATGTTTTAGGGCAGATCAGTACCAAATTCATAATATGCATATGGGGATTTTCCGGAATTGTAGTTTGTTATTTCCGGCCTCATTTAAACTTGCCCAAATAGTTAGTTTACTTATGCTTCACCTCTTGCCATGCTTAACCATAGTTAATTTTGTTGGATACATAAACGGGAGAGAACTAAATAATTGATGTGATGTCTCATCAATATGCAACTCGTTGCATATTGAGCTCCACTTAATTTGTAAAATTATTTGTGCACTTCGCCATGCCATGCCTCATTAAACCGGTCTTGCATCATCCTTGTTTGTGCATCATGCCATGTTTATGTGATGGTTGTTTACCTTGTTGTTTGCTTATTTCCGGTTTGCTTCTCTCGTTATCTTCGGTTTCGTTCCGGAGTTGTGAGGGTTCGTTCGACTACGTCCGTTTGTCTTCTTCATGGACTTGATCTTCTTCCGCAGCAGAATTTCAGGCAAGATGACCATACCCTCGAAATCACTTCTATCTTTGCTTGCTAGTTATTCGCTCTATTTCTATGCCGCGCTACCTACCACTTGCTATATCATGCCTCCCATATTGCCATGTCAAGCCTCTAACCATCCTTTGCTAGCAAACCGTTGTTTGGCTAAGTTACCGCTTTTGCTCAGCTCTTCTTATAGCGTTGCTAGTTGCAGGTGAAGATGAAGTTGGTTCCATGTTGGAACATGGATTTGTTGGGATATCACAATATCTCTTATTTAATTAATGCATCTATATACTTGGTAAAGGGTGGAAGGCTCGGCCTTATGCCTGGTGTTTTGTTCCACTCTCGCCGCCCTAGTTTCCGTCATACTCGTGTTATGTTCCTTGATTTTGCGTTCCTTACGCAGTTGGGTGTTATGGGAACTCCTCGACACTTTGCTTTGAATAAAACTCCTCCAGCAAGGCCCAACCTTGGTTTTAACATTTGCCACCTAAACCTTTTTACCTTGGGAGTTGCGCTCCCGAGGGTCATCTTTATTTTAACCCCCGGGGCGGTGCTCCTCTAAGTGCTGGTCCAAACCAAGCGATGTCCGGCGCCCCCTGGGCAACCAGGGTCTATGCCAACCCGACGACTGGCTCATCCGGTGTGCCCTGAGAACGAGATATGTGCAGCTCCTATCGGGATTTGTCGGCACATTCGGGTGGCTTTGCTGGTCTTGTTTTACCATTGTCGAAGAATCTGATCGGGTCTTCCTGGGAGAAGGAATATCCTTCGTTGACCGTGAGAGCTTGTGAAGGGCTAAGTTGGGACACCCCTGCAGGGTATAAACTTTCGAGAGCCGTGCCCGCGGTTAAGTGGCAGATGGGGATTTGTTAATGTCCGGCTGTAGAGAACTTAACACTTGACTTAATTAAAATACATCAACCGCGTGTGTAGCCGTGATAGTCTCTTTTCGGCGGAGTCCGGGAAGTGAACACAGTTTGGGTTATGTATGAACGTAAGTAGCTTCAGGGTGACTTCTTGATCACTTCTAGCTTCTCGACCGTTGCGTTGCTTCTCTTCTCGCTCTTATTTGCGTATGTTAGCCACCATATATGCTTAGTTCTTGCTGCAGCTCCACCTCATTACCCCTTTCCTGCCCATAAGCTTAAATTGTCTTGATCTCGCGTGTGTGAGATTGCTGAGTCCTCTTGACTCATAGATTCTACCAAAACAGTTGTACGTGCCGATGATACCTGTGCAGGTGACACAACCGAACTCAAGTGGGAGTTCAACGAGAGCCTTGGTCGTTACTATGTTTCATTTCCTGATGATCAGTAGTGGAGCCCAGTTGGGACGATCGGGGATCTAGCATTTGGGGTTATCTTATTTTCATTTGGATTTGACCGTAGTTGGTCTACGTGTGTATCTTGAATGATGTATGAATTTATTTATGAATTCTGTGAAGTGGCGATTGTAAGCCAACTCCCTTTATCCCATTCTTGTTCATTACATGGGATTGTGTGAAGATGACCCTTCTTGCGACAAAACCTACAATGCGGTTATGCCTCTAAGTCGTGCCTCAACACGTGAGAGATATAGCCGCATCATGGGCGTTACAAGTTGGTAATCAGAGCCATCCCCGACTTAGGAGCCCCCTGCTTGATCGAATCGCTGACGTTGTTGAGTCTAGAACAAAATGTTTTGAGTCTTAGGATTATATATATCGGAGAGTAGGATTCTTTTTACTCCTCAGTCCCTTCATCGCTCTGGTGAGGTCTCCTAACTTAGATGTTTTGACTTTCCTCTCCTCAAATTTCACTAAAAAAATTTAGGATCATGCGGGTATCTTGGAATCGTTTCGATGGTTTTGTGACGAGAACATTGTTCTTGGTGCCTCCTGACATTTAGGAGTTGTGGCAGTGTCCCGGGGAGTTGAGCTCTAAGGTGTTGTCGTCACAATTTTATCGTTGCAGTTCTGGAATACCTGAGATTCGCCGACATCGAAAATCTCTTTTATGCAGTTTGTTGGTGAGATCACCTCGACGCCACCCAGTACTGGGGCGGGAGTTCGGGAGTATTGCCATAACTCGTATAACGGATGCTTTTCGAAAGTTGAGGCACACGATTTTCGGAGTTTTCTTGGTGATGTGTTGACGGATGGATACAGCTGGATCTAGGGATTGTTAGTTTGGGTGAGATATATTGCGTCCTCTGTATCCCCAACACCTGATTGCATAACCAGAAAGTTTCGGGAGTTTATAAGTGGGAATTCAAGTAGCTCCTAGATTATCTTTCCAACAGACACATGATACGATATGGGATCTATCATATGTTTGTTTCCGGCATACTTCCTAAGCCAATCCTTTGTTTTGTTTTGGTTTGTGGTATTCGAGTTGCTTCGAAGTTAAGTGTTGATTCCTTACTTTCCTAAGCGTGTTCTCATACTTCTATGTGAATACCAATCCTTCTTGATCATCGAGATTGTTATGCCAATTCTTTTCCAACCGACGTGCTCTTTTTCAAGTGGATCCGATCATTTCAACATTCACGAGATCAATTCTTAGTTCTTTGCAACGGTGTTTGCTTCATCCGTCCCAAGTTGTCTTTGTTTTCCCCGCCCTCCCACCCTTTTTCTTCAAGGACTCGGATTTCTTAATCAAGTATCCATCTTATAGATGGGAAATCTCTCCATTATTTTCCGTCAATGTTCTTATCTGGAGATTCTCAGGAAGATACTAACGGAGCCTTAACTTCATCATTATTCGTTCTCTTTCTTCTCCAGTGAATTAATTTCAAGCTTTGTCGATCATATGTTTTCCTTGTTTCAAATGTTTTTCTCGTACCGGTGCACCTCTTAATCATCCACTTCTCGCTATTCAATTGTTCCGGAGTGATGAAGATATCTCAGAATATTCAAGTTTCCATTCTCAATTCACTCAAGTTCTTTTGAGGATGCTATCTCATTCAAGCCATTAAATTCAACCGGTGCAATCTCTCTTTTCAAGGAATCGTTCAACGGTGGTTCTTTTGAGTGGGCCCTAACCCATAGGTCTTTTCCCAGGATCTTACCTGACTCTTCTAATTTTCCCGGAGCTTCTAAATTTCTTTTCAAAGTTTGACGTAAGAATGGGTTATCATCAATCATATGTCTTTCTCCAAGATCTTTCAAATTCTTTTCATCGTTGGTTCAACCTTTCCAATTTTCATTCCGGAGTGCCTCAACAATTCATGGTGATGTTTCTCATCGTCATTCTCTGCATTTGATGACTGAAGATGATTTTCTATTAAATCTTGCTCCGTTATCTTAAAGATGAGTAATTCAAGCTTGATGCCATCCTCTCATAATTGTTTTCGATTGTGAGAATTCTTTTCACCCATCCGGAGCAATTCAGGAGTCTTTTCAGTTTGATTCTCCGGAGCCCATCATCTCAGAATTATTCATTCAAGTTTTCAGCTCTTGTTCTCCAAATCATACCGGTGCATCATTCAAGTATTATCTAATCAGCTCGGGATCTATGTGTTCACTTGTATCTAAATTCTCTCAAGTATCTTCGTTCATTTTTCTAATTCTTCCCGGTGTTTCTCTATCTTTTCTTCGTTCATTTTAAATTCTTACGGTGTTCGTTCAAGAGTTCTGTTCCTTCGTTATCATATAGATTCATTCGTTCTTTCCAATCCTACCGGTGGTTCGTTGAAAACCTTCCCAATTTTGCGCCATATCTATCTTAATCCTTTCTACGAGAATAAGTAGTATGCCAAATCCATTGCTTGTCATCAATTTAATCGGTGAAGGATGAGCATAATGTAATTCTTATTCTAGTTTCATCAAGTAAATTCAATTCCTTATTCCGGAGGTTCATCAAAATTCTCGATTTCATGTGTTTCATCTTTTCTTTTCCGGAGTTCCAAGTTTTCCGCATTATCTCGTCGTGAAGCTCCATCTAAATCATCCCAAGGCTTCACCTTGTGTTTTCAACTTCTCTTTCTTTCTATCATCCTTTTTTTACCGGAGTTCTCATGGAGTTTCTTCATGGTGGTTCATCAAGGAGTTAATTCATTATCGAAGTGTTCTCAAGATTCTTGTTGGAAGAGCTCAAATATTCTTCTTCCTACATTCCAAAGTGCAATTCGTTCTACCTTATCATTTGAGGTGGTGTTATGTCATTCTTGACAATTTGAGTTCGCGTTTCATGATTCACATGTTGTCAAGAATGAGATATTTTAAATCCACCAATCTCTTCGTTGGATTTATCTTGTGTCATGTTTCACTTAAAGCCTTTCCTAAGGAATGTTGCTATTATAGTTCTTATCAATGATCCAAGTTTTCTCCTATCCTCTTGGTGAAAGAAGTTTTTCATCGCCTTGGTGCTCTCACTCAAATCAATGGCTTCCTTTAGTGGTTGTTTGTCACCTCATGATTTTGAGATGTTTCCATAAGCCCACTACAAGCTTATTCCTTTCGTTGTTGGTTTTCCAACAACTCCGTTATAACCTTCTCGGAAGGGTGCTTTCCAAGCTCATTTGTGGCAGAAATTTGCATTCCCTTCTACATTCTTTTATTCCAATGATCTATCTTCTATTCTCTCTTCCGGAGGCAATGTGATGTCGCTCTCTTCGCTCATCATCTCGAATTGTGAAGATCGTGTTCTTTTCGTGCTTATCCATTTAACCGGAGTGTTGTGTCATCTCTTCAAGTTATTTTCATCTTATCAAGTCTTGCATCTCTTTTCAACTGGAGTGATGTCCGGATTTGTTCCTCCCCGTTCCTCTTTTCTAACGGAGTGTTTTCAACTTCGATCATCTCCGTTTTTTTCTTTTCTCAAATGGTTCAACCTCTCAAGGTTCATGGTTTCACTTGTTTGTCAATTAAGCAACTTTGTTTTACCTCTTCCCCTTCTGTTTCTCTCAGGTGCCATCCTTAGATCTCGGGACGATATCCTCTCATAGTGGTGGAGTGTTGTGATGCCCCGAGACCGACGCTCCAGAGGACTTCCATATATTTCGTGTTCGCCGTGTGTTTTATTTTGTTTGTTGCATTCATCATGTCATCATGCGCATTGCATCTGCATGTTTTCATAAAAACTCTTAGTTCGTTCGTAGTTGCCACG
This sequence comes from Aegilops longissima, assembly GCA_021605205.1. NCBI lineage: Eukaryota > Viridiplantae > Streptophyta > Magnoliopsida > Poales > Poaceae > Aegilops > Aegilops longissima. Next base: position 211,958,659 of record CM038679.1, on the reverse strand, counting down.
TCTCTCCGTTGTCCGTTCCGAGACCTATCGGGTTTTTTGAGTCCCTCTTGTCTGGCCGCTTAATCTCTGTAGCGACCTGACCCAAAATCGGTCAAATATCTGTGTCTGTACCATCCCAAGATCATGCTGGTACTCACAGTACATCGATAAAGTAATCAAAGTTCAATCACACCTGAATAACATTAAACGATTCTCATATAGAGTCTTTATTACAAGGAATAAATTCGCTCAAGGCCAACTCATGAGAAATAAACTAATAACACCGCTGAGCGCCGAAGATAAGCGAGTCCATCCGACTCAAAGGGCAATCGCCAAGCGCGAGCGTAGCCTCACTCCCGATCGAATATATCTCGCAACATAATACGTTGCAGCCATGTAGGTCAGCTTTTGGAATAAGCTCGCAAGTCATGAAGAATAACAATAATGAAGTTACTAACTCTATATGCATTTTGGCTGTGGAGCTCTAAGTTTCATCATTTTGCGAAAAGCAAATTTTATCCTACTACAGTGGACTTGCTTGCAAATTACTACATTTGTTGGTAGTTATTGAGATGGTTCCGCCAACCAATATCTCATTCCCAATTATTAAGTCATAAAACCCCTCAAATTGATTCATTAGTTTTAGTGTTGGGATATCCGAATACTTCCAAGTTCCAGAGGCTCAAATGTCCGTAACCGGGGACACGGCTAATTGATTAGATCTTTAACTCTGCAGAGGGTTGCGCACTTTCCCCACAAGAATCATTCCCTCCTTTAAAGTCTTCGCACTTCATGGTGTTTGAAGACGGGACGAATGAAACAGGTCTTCCAAAGAGTTCTTCCGCCACCGCCGTACCCATCCAATCCTACCGTTCGCTCTACTTCTCGTAGTACCGCCCAGCCAGCGTCACTACTAGGGTCAACCCAGCCAGAGCCCATAATGGCTTGCGGCTGCACAGTAAGCTTCCGGTCATGGGGCATCCATCCTTCTCTTCGTGGCTGGGTGAAGCTTTCGCAAGATGTCATGGCGCTTCTCCATGCATCCCGCCACCACTGGTGCTCCAGGTGCCCGTCAACCGCCCTCCACCCAAAGAGTGATTTTCCGAAGTCCATCTTGATCATTGTAGTTCATGGGGTTGTCATCATTATTGACTCTCACATCTTGCTTATGAACTTCACTCAACCCAAAACCCGTCTACGAGCATAGCAAAGTAACTACTACGTCCCGGGGTCATGGTAACAAGGGGATTGGTTCATCCTACCACATGATACTACTCAAGTTTAATGACTTCAAGATTTCACTACTGCATGCATGGTGGGTGGTGACAACTACTAATGCACAAAAACATAGGTATAGAAATAACATGATCAAAACTTGCCTTGTCGATGATCCTCGAAGCTAAAGAGTCGAGTAGCAAGCTCAGACTCAGGAAACTCTACCGAGACAAACAATAACACAATAAGCACAAAGCAATAGGATCACACAACATAACAAAAGTAACATAACACAACAAAACAACCAAAACCAAATCCAAAGGAAAACTCAAAGAAAAACCACTCAAAGTTTCCCTACTTCAAACAATAACTAAAATAGTTTTTATAAAGCAAAAATTCCTTAATATAACCTAATCATGGTTTTAAGTTAACTTAACAGAAAAGGTTTCACTAAGCAACTAGGAGCAAAAAGAATTAATTAAAAGCTATTATAAAACTCATATTAGGCCTAATCCAATTTCCATTAAGAAAATAAATTAAAACTTTTTTAATTATAAATAAAAGTTCATCTACTAAAGTGACAGAAACTAACCTAGAATAACTAATCACAAGTTAAAAATAAATTCATTTACTAATTAAAATATTAGGAAAACAGGAACTAGTTAATTAATTAGGATTAATAGGATTCTGCTTAAAACTAATTATTTATTAATCCTAAAATACCCAAGTTAATTTCTAGGGTTTGGCAATGTCAAAATAAAGTTGGGACAAAAGAATCATCCAAAATAATTTTTCTAACTCAAGTTATAGCAGATTTACTATTCTGACTAAAACTAACTTAAAGCAATTTTAATTAATTTTAACATAGCTAAATATATATTCTACAGAAACTACATAAAATTTGCAATCCAACAAAAAAAGAATCACTCAAAAATATTAAACAGAATAAAAGATATGAATTTTTGAAAACAGAAACTATTCTGCTAAATCAGAAAATCAAAATAAAAGAAAAAGGCCTAATGGGCCTAAACTGTGCACTAGGCGTTAAATAGTCTAAACGGGCCCTAGGGTTAACTAAAACGAACCGGGCCTAAAAATAAAAAACCGAACTAATACTAAACCGGAATGAACCGGCCGGTTTTCTAAATAAAACTTATTCCTTGGGTTCTAATCCTAGCCGCCATTTAGGATCGGACGGGAGGTGTTGCCGGTGGCTTACGGAGTCCGGCGACGGCGGCGGGCGGGCGCGAGAGCGCTGGGGCTTCGAAGGCCGGGAGGTCCGGGAGTCGCCGTCAGGGGTGCGGACGAGGTCGGGAGTGGTTCGGTGGGGTCGGGGTGGTCGGGAGGGTAGGCGCCGATGGCGGCGACTTTGGCGGGCAGGCGAGCTTCGGCCCAGCGAGCTCGGGAGAGAGAGGAGAGGGGTCCAGCGAGGCTAGGGGGGAATGGGGTGCGGAGGGGGTCGGCTTTTATAGCCAGGGCCTCGGGCGGCTTCTGGGGTCGATCAGGCGGATCGAATCCGGATCCTCGGGATCCGCGATCTCCAGCAAGGCGATGCGTGGGCGAGGGGAAGAAGATGGGCGGGGCCCACGGTCGAGAGAGAGAGAGGAGAGGCGAGGCGAGCGGGTGGCCGAGGCCTAGGGATTCGGGTGGGGTGAGCTGGGCGGCTCGGCTCGGCTGGCCTGGCCAGTGGGCTGGCACTGGCGGGCCAAAGGGTGGGTCTTGCTGGCTGGGCCTGGGGTGGCCTAGCTGGTGCCCGAGGGGGTTTTCCTTTTTTAAAATTTTATTTTTTTAAATAAAACAAAAACAGAAATAAAACAATATCTATAAATATTTTATAGAGGGTATATATATACCAAAATGATCAGGGGAATATTCCCTTTCATTTGAACATTTTTCCAAAGGCAAAATCCAAACTTTATAAAAATCCATTTTTTTCAAATTCAAATAAAATTCAGATTTGAATCCAAATCTTTTGGCATTGTTTCCTCTGATATTTTTGGAGTGTCATGTTTGCTCCTCTCATACTTTTGATCAAGTATTTATCAGGCTTAGTTTTTGAAATGATCCCCACATGCCAAAGTTTGAAATTCAAATTCAAAACTCAAAATTCTCTCAAACTTCAAATGGCATTCAAATTCAAACAGGATGCATAGGATGCTTAAATATAATTGTAAAACATTCCAAATAGGAAATTTGGGATGTTACAAACCTACCATTTTAAGATGAATCTCCCTCGAGATTCGGGTTGGCTAGCAAATAGGTGCGGGTGGTCTCAAGAAGGTCTTCTTAGCGCTCCTGTGTGGCTTCTTCCTCGGTGTGGTGACTCCACAAAGACCTTGCAAAACTTGATGACCTTGCTGCGGGTGACTCGCTTGCAGTCTCAAGAATTTGGACGGGTTTCTCCTTGTAAGTCAGATCACTGTCAAGCTGTATGGCCTCTAGGGGCACTGTGTCTCTCAACGGAACATCGGCCATGTCGGCATGGCACTTCTTGGTGAGAAACGTGGAAGACATCATGAACTCCGGACAATCCTTCCGCAATTCCAACTTGTATGCAACTTCTCCACGACGTTCGAGGATTTTGTAGGGGTCAATGAATCGGGGTGCTAACTTTCCCTTGACTCCAAATCTCTTGATTCCACGAAGTGGAGACACACGAAGATATGCTCGGTCTCCCACTTCGTAAGTCACTTCCTTGCGCTTACTGTTGGCATAACTCTTCTGTCTCGATTGTGCTATCTTGAGCCTGTCTCGAATCAGCTTGACTTTCTCTCGGAATCCTTGATAAGGTCGGAACCGAAAAGTGATCGATCTCCAACACTATCCCACAAAGAATGGTGTTCGCACCTCCTTCCGTATAGAGCTTGAAAGGGCCATCTTCAAACTGGATTGATAACTGTTGTTGTATGAGAACTCTGCGTATGGCAAATTATCATCCCAGCTAGACCCATAGTCTAGTACACAAGCTCTCAACATGTCCTCCAGAATCTGATTGACTCTCTCGGTCTGTCCATCTGTCTGCGGATGGAAAGCTGTACTGAATTCCAGCCTCGTACCCAAAGTTTCATGCAACTGCTTCCAAAACTTTGAGGTAAACTGCGTTCCTCTATCTGACACGATTTTCCTCGGAACTCCATGCAGACATACGATCCTGGTCATGTATATCTTGGCCAACTTGGCACTGGTATAGGTAGTCTTCACGGGAATGAAGTGAGCTACCTTGGTCAAACGATCAACCACTACCCAGATAGAATCATAACCTGAACGGGTCCTGGGTAATCCTGTGATGAAATCCATACCAAGTTTCTCCCATTTCCAATCGGGAATCATCAAGGGTTGAAGCAACCCTGCTGGCTTCTGATGTTCGCCTTTACACGTTGACAAACATCGATATCGCTACGTGCTCGGCAATATCCTTCTTCATACTGTCCACCGAAACTTTGCTTCAAATCCAGGTACATCTTGGTGTTGCCGGGGTGAATCGAGTACGGTGAATCATGAGCCTCCTGAAGAATTAGCTTCCTGAGCTCGGGATCATTGGGCACATAAATACGATCCTCAAACCATATAGTTCCATGTTCATCCTTACGGAATCCTTTAGCTTTTCCTTCATCCATCTTTTGCTTAATCTCATCACTTTCCTTGTCCGACTTCTGGGCTTCACGGATCCTTTCGGTCAAGGTGGACTGAACTTCCAGAGTTGCAACAAATCCTTTTGAACTATCTCCGATCGGAGATCTCGAGGTCATCGACTAACTCCACAGGGTAATCCTCCCGCTGTAAGAGTATTCACATAACTCTTACGGCTCAAAGCATCTGCTACAACATTAGCTTTACCGGGTGGTAATGCAATCTCATGTCGTAGTCCCTTATCAACTCTAGCCATCTCCTCCGCTCGAGGTTCAATTCCTTCTGCGTGAAGATATACTTCAGACTCTTGTGATCTGTGTAGACATCACAACGATTTCCGATGAGGAAATGTCTCTGTGTCTTGAGTGCATGCACTACAGCTGCTAACTCCAAATCATGCGTGGCATAATTCATCTCATGAGGCCGTAGCTGTGCGGAGGCATAAGCTACAACCTTACCTTCCTGCATCAATACTCCTCCGAGTCCTTGACGAGAAGCGTCACAATAAACCTGGTATTCCTTGTGTATGTCCGCAAAATCAACACCGGGCTGTGACCAACCGTTTCTTCAATTCCTGAAAACTGGCTTCACATTCCTCTGTCCAAACATACTTGGCTTCCTTCTTCAACAGCTCAGTCATGGGCTTGGCAATCTTCGAGAAGTTCTCAATGAACCTCCGATAATATCCTGCGAGTCCGAGAAAACTGCGGATCTCCTTGATCGAGGTGGGTGATCGCCAATCGGTGACTGATTCAACCTTGGCGGGATCAACTGCTATTCCTTCTCCTGAAATAACATGTCCGAGGAATCCAACTTCCTTCAACCAAAATTCACATTTGCTGAACTTGGCATACAACCGATGTTCTCAAGTTTCTCCGAACTAGACGCAAATGTTCCTTATGCTCTTCCTCGCTCTTGGAGAAAATCAATATGTCATCGATGAACACCACGACAAACTTGTCCAAATATTCCATGAACACCTTGTTCATCAAATTCATGAAGTATGCAGGAGCATTAGTCAATCCAAATGACATGACGGTATACTCATATAAACCATACCAGTAGTGAATGCTGTTTTGGGTATATCCTTTTCACGAATTTTCAATCGATGATACCCGATCAAGATCGATCTTAGAGAATACCTTGGCTCCAACAAGCTGATCAAACAAGTCATTGATCATCGGCAGAGGGTAGTTGTTCTTGATGGTTACTTCGCTCAATGCACGATAATCCACAACCATCCTCAAGCTTCCATCCTTCTTCTCTACCAAAAGAACTGGGCTCCCCAAGGTGATGAGCTCGGACGAATATATCCTTTCTCCAATAACTCATTTATTTGATCCTTGATCTCTTTCAACTCATTCGTGGCATCCGATAAGGTCTCTTGGATATTGGGGCTGTGGGCAATAACTCGATCGAAACTCAATGTCCCTGTCCGGTGGCATTCCTGGTAATTCCTCCGGGAACACATCGGGAAAGTCTTGCACTACTGGCACTTCCTCCTGAACAACTCCCGTGAGGGAATGCACCTGATTCTTCTTTTGGCTGTGCCTGGCTACATACTTGATCCTCTTACGCCCGGGGTGGTGAGCAGAATAGACTTTGGGCACAGATCAATGTTCCTTCAAACTTTGACAACCAATCCATGCCTAGGATTACATCCAAGGTCTGGGTTTCCAACACTATGAGGTCCACGGGAAATTTGTGGTTCCCGATGTTGAGGGTTGCAGGACAGCCTACACCTGCCATCATTTCTCCTCTGCTGAACCGACGAAGGGGCTTCTAAGGGTTCTAGTGCGCAACCCGCACTTTTCCACAACTACCCTTGATATGAATGAATGTGTTGCACCGTAATCAAAGAGAACCAAAACTGAACGTGAATTCAATAAAACTTACCAAACCACATTGTTCGGCTGATCATAGACGTCCTCCACGCCGATGTGGTTCACCCGAGCACGAGGGAACGGATTTGGCTTCTTCGCTGAGCCTCCATTGACATTTCCATTCCTCCGCTTGGCCTCCGGGCAGTCGGTGGCGTAGTGCCCTGTCTTCCGGCACTTGAAGCGGTGATGTGGCTCAGATCCTTGAGCCGGGCAGAACGGTGCTGATTGCCATTACCATTGCCATTGCCATTGCCATGGCCTGACTTGTTGTCCTGGCTGCGGTTGTTCCCATTTACTCCATGGTTATGACCTCCATGGTTATGATGGTGTGCCCTCCCGAGTATGGTGCATAGCGGGCTTCGCTGAGCTCTGAGTTGTGCTTCCCCGGCTGTACTTCCGCTATGCTTTCTATCTGCTGCTGCTTGCCTTCAAGAATGGTGGCCTTGTCTACCAGCTCACGGTAGTTGTTGAAGGTAGCCACAATAAGTTGCATGCTCAGTTCATCATTGAGTCCCTCAAGGAACTTCTCCTTGGCGGCATCTGTGGCCACATTATCGGGGCATAGCGAGCGAGCTTGTTGAATTCATCCACGCTCGTGCCACAAGACGGTTCCCCTGGCGCAAGTTGCGGAACTCACGCTTCTTCGGACTCATGGCTCCGGCTGAGACATGAGCAGTCGGAAGGCTCGCTGGAATTGGTCCCAAGTGATGGCACCAATGGGAAAAGTGGCGGTGTAATTCTCCCACCAAGAAGCTGCAGGTCCATCCAGTTGATGCGCTGCAAAGCGCACCTTCTCAAAGATCGGTGCATCCAACGGTGACTAGCTCTCTTCCGATTTTGCGGAGCCAATCATCAGCCACAATCGGCTCGGTGCTACTAGAGAACACTGGCGGATTCAACCTCAGAAATCGAGTCAAGTTGTCCACAGTGGGTGGTGGCGGTGGCGGTGGATTGTTGGCGTTGTTGTTCTGATTCTGAATAAGGAGCTGCATCAGTGCATTCTGCTGCTGGAGCAGCTGGGTGAGCTCGGCGGAAACCAAAGTGTCACGCCCTGAGGCATCCGTGTTTTGGAGTGGATGAGAAGATTAGAATAGAACAATGGTCTATGAGAAATACACTACCCATATGAATGCACAATCATAACACACCAATCATTTATTCATTCCACTCAAACATTGTTCAAACTCGATTACAAAAGCTCATGACTAATCAAGGGAAAACATCGGCCTAACTGATCGATTTAAAAAGTAAAAGATAACATGGTGGTCGACTAAAAAGTCTTCATCGATGGTGCCTCCTCTTGGGGTTTCCTTGATGGTACTCCTTCAAATCCTGATCATTGCTCACGAGGGTGCTTCATCTCCACTCGGGTAAAGGTCCTCTCCCAAGTCCATCTTTTCCTCTATCGCGCAAGCTTCATCTTCGGTCGTCGACTATCTCCATGAAGTCCGTGATTTCTTCCTCATGGCCAAGGAAGTCTGCGCGTGCCTTCTCCTCCAGTTCAGTTCACGGAACAAAAGCTTCCGTGTGTCTTCGAAGTTACGGCGGTCTGAATCTCCGCTTCCGAGAAGACACTCCAAGTCCTGGATGTACGAGAGAGTGGAATCGTCCTCAATGGTACGGATGATATCTCCATTCCTTGCCCTGCGAGAAACCATGGCGAGGTCTCGAGTGATCGAGCTCGGCCCTGTACTCCTCTCGGAGATGTCCAACTGCTCGATAGATCGCCACGTCCCTTCCGATGATCCAGTTGAACTCGGTGAACTCAAAGTTGATAGGCTCCGTGTGTCCTCCAAAGGTTCTCCCAGGATATGCACTTCAATCAGAGCGGGTGTCCGTCGGAAGTGCATTAGTTGGCTTCCGGTGATCGAGGGCAGAGCAATCTTCAGCTGCTTCACCATCTGGACCAGCTTTCTTCGAAGGGCATCGCCTCATCGGGTGGCGTAACTCCGTAGCAAACTGGGGTGAACTCGGCCATCTAGAATGTTGCAAATGGGAGAAGAGTCGAGAATTGAACAGGGAGAATTATGGAATGAAAAGGATTCAAAGTAAATGGTCTCGCTATGGCTTTCCGATCCTAGGGGTTACGATCCTATGGTCAGCATGTGCTCGATACCATCTCAGAGCGACCTGACCCAAAATCGGTCAAATCTACGTATCATACCATCCCAAGATCATCTTTGGTACTCACAAAGACATTGATAAAGTAATCAAAGTTCAATCACACCTGAATAACATTAAACGATTCTCATATAGAGTCTTTATTACAAGGGAATAAATTCGCTCAAGGCCAACTCATGAGAAATAAACTAATAACACTGGAAGCGTCGAAGATAAGCGAGTCCATCCGACTCAAAGGGCAATCGCCAAGCGCGAGCGTAGCCTCACTCCTGATCGGAATATATCTCGCAACATAATACGTTGCAGCCATGTAGGTCAGCTTTTGGAATAAGCGGCAAGTCATGAAGAATAACAATAATGAAGTTACTAACTCTATATGCATTTTGGCTGTGGAGCTCTAAGTTTCATCATTTTGCGAAAAGCAAATTTTATCCTACTACAAGTGGACTTGCTTGCAAATTACTACATTTGTTGGTAGTTATTGAGATGGTTCCGCCAACCAATATCTCGCTCCCAATTATTAAGTCATAAAACCCTCAAATTGATTCATTAGTTTTAGTGTTGGGATATCTGAATACTTCCAAGTTCCAGAGGCTCAAATGTCCGTGAATCGGGACACGGCTAATCGATTAGATCTTTAACTCGCAGAGGGTTGCGCTTTCCCGCAAGAATCATTCCTCCTTTAAAGTCTTCGCACTTCATGGTGTTTGAAGACGGACGAATGAAACAGGGTCTTCCAAAGAGTTCTTCCGCCACCGCCGTACCCATCCAATCCTACCGTTCGTCTACTTCTCGAGTACCGTCTAGCCAGCGTCACTACTAGGGTCAACCCAGCCAGAGCCCATAATGGCTTGCGGCTGCACAGTAAGCTTCGGTCATGGGGCATCCATCCTTCTCTTCGTGGCTGGGTGAAGCTTTCCGCAAGATGTCATGGCGCTTCTCCATGCATCCCGCCACCTTGGGTGCTCCAGGTGCCCGTCAACCGTCCTCCACCCAGTAGTGATTTTCCGAAGTCCATCTTGATCATTGTAGTTCATGGGGTTGTCATCATTATTGACTCTCACATCTTGCTTATGAACTTCACTCAACCCAAAACCCGTCTACGAGCATAGCAAAGTAACTACTACGTCCCGGGGTCATGGTAACAAGGGGATTGGTTCATCCTACCACATGATACTACTCAAGTTTAATGACTTCAAGATTTCACTACTGCATGCATGGTGGGGTGGTGACAACTACTAATGCACAAAAACATAGGTATAGAAATAACATGATCAAAACTTGCCTTGCTGATGATCCTCGTAAGCTAAAGAGTCGAGTAGCAAGCTCAGACTCTGAAACTCTACCGAGACAAACAATAACACAATAAGCACAAAGCAATAGGATCACACAACATAACAAAAGTAACATAACACAACAAAACAACCAAAACCAAATCCAAAGGAAAACTCAAAGAAAAACCACTCAAAGTTTCCCTACTTCAAACAATAACTAAAATAGTTTTTATAAATCAAAAATTCCTTAATATAACCTAATCATGGTTTTAAGTTAACTTAACAGAAAAGGTTTCACTAAGCAACTAGGAGCAAAAAGAATTAATTAAAAAGCTATTATAAAACTCATATTAGGCCTAATCCAATTTCCATTAAGAAAAATAAATTAAAACTTTTTTAATTATAAATAAAAGTTCATCTACTAAAGTGACAGAAACTAACCTAGAATAACTAATCACAAGTTAAAATAAATTCATTTACTAATTAAAATATTAGGAAAACAGGAACTAGTTAATTAATTAGGATTAATAGGATTCTGCTTAAAACTAATTATTTATTAATCCTAAAATACCCAAGTTAATTTCTAGGGTTTGGCAATGTCAAAATAAAGTTGGGACAAAAAGAATCATCCAAAAATAATTTTTCTAACTCAAGTTATAGCAGATTTACTATTCTGACTAAAACTAATTTAAAGCAATTTTAATTAATTTTAACATAGCTAAATATATATTCTACAGAAACTACATAAAATTTTCAATCCAACAAAAAAAGAATCACTCAAAAATATTAAACAGAATAAAAGATATGAATTTTTGAAAACAGAAACTATTCTGCTAAATCAGAAAATCAAAATAAAAGAAAAAGGCCTAATGGGCCTAAACTGTGCACTAGGCGTTAAATAGTCTAAACGAGCCCTAGGGTTAACTTAAACGAATCGGGCCTAAAAATAAAAAACCTAACTAATACTAAACCGGAATGAACCGGCCGGTTTTCTAAATAAAACTTATTCTTGGGGTTCTAATCCTAGCCGCTCATTTAGGATCGGACGGGGAGGTGTTGTTGGTGGCTTACCGGAGTCCGCGACGACGGCGGCGGGAAGGCGTCGAGAGGCTGGGGCTTCGAAGGCCGGGAGGTCCGGGAGTCGCCGGGTGTGGACGAGGTCGGGAGTGGTTCGGTGGGGTCGGGGTGGTCGGGAGAGGTAGGGCGCCGACGGCGGCGACTTTGGCGGCGGTGCGAGCTTGGGCTCCCATGAGCTCGGAGAGAGAGGAGAGGGGTCCGCGAGGCTAGGGGGAATGGGGTGCGGAGGGTCGGCTTTATAGCCAGGGCCTCGGGCGGCTTGGGGTCGATCAGGCGGATCGGAATCCGGATCCCGGGATCCGCGATCTCAGCGTCTTGGCGATGCGTGGGCGAGGGGAAGAAGATGGGCGGGGCCCACGGGTCGAGAGAGAGAGGAGAGGCGAGGCGAGCGGGTGGCCGAGGCCTAGGGATTCAAAAGGGGTGAGCTGGGCGGCTCGGCTCGGCTGGCTGGCAGTGGGCAGGGCTGGCCGAGCCAGAGCCAGAGTGGGTGCTGGCGCTGGCTGGGCCTGGGGTGGCCTAGCTGGCGCCCGAGGGGTTTTCCTTTTTTAAAATTTTATTTTTTTAAATAAAACAAAAACAGAAATAAAACAATATCTATAAATATTTTATATAGGGTATATATATACCAAAATGATCAGGGGAATATTCCCTTTCATTTGAACATTTTTCCAAAGGCAAAATCCAAACTTTATAAAAATCCATTTTTTTCAAATTCATATAAAATTCAGATTTGAATCCAAATCTTTTGGCATTGTTTCCTCTGATATTTTTGGAGTGTCATGTTTGCTCCTCTCATACTTTTGATCAAGTATTTATCAGGCTTAGTTTTTGAAATGATCCCCACATGCCAAAGTTTGAAATTCAAATTCAAAACTCAAAATTCTCTGAAACTTCAAATGGCATTCAAATTCAAACAGGATGCATAGGATGCTTAACTATAATTGTAAAACATTACAAATAGGAAATTTGGGATGTTACAATCTCTTTGCTAAATGCTCGAACCCCTCGCTTGCTCGTCCGAAACATACACGAACCCGACCCGAGCAGTCATTACCGATGGGTCCGGATCATCCCCAAGCATTCCTTAAATATCATCGGTTTATTTATTGAACTCACCTAGTCTATTTTTCTCAACCGTCCGATTTCGATCAGAGGGTCTAAATCTACCCTAAACCCCTCCTCTTTTCTTATATAATAGACTTCTAGTCTAAATCTGGATAAACCCTAAAATTAAGGACCCTTGTCCCATCCATCCTCCTGCCCGCCGCCACAGACCTGCCTTGTGATCCCCTCGTTCCTTCCCGAGCCAACCCAGCGCCGCCACCCACCTTCCTCGAGCGGCACGCCTGCCCGATCCACCACCGCATCGAGCCGCATCAGCAGCTCCAGGAACCCATCGCTCCACTCCCTTTCTCTCCTCCCGCGGTGTCCGAGCACCTCCGGGAGCCCGACCTCGTGCGCCGCCTCCTCGCTCCCCTTTTCAGCGAGGAGCCCCATCCCCGAGCTCCAGATCGAGATGAGCTCGATCCCGAGCAGCCAGCCACCTCCAGCCTCGAGCAGTTGGCCACCGGATCCCAGGTCACGCAGCTTGTCCCTTCTTCTCGTTTCTTCCTTGTCTCTCTCTCCCTCTAATCTCTCGGTCTCTTTCTCGGTGTTCACAGGAAGCCCGAGGAGCCCCATCGTTCCCATGGCCGACGCCTCAAGCTTGTCTCCGTTGGGTCCATGCCCGTGCCCTGTTCCTGGATGCCTCCGCCTAGATCCGCCGCCTGCAAGTCCCACCTCGCCGTCCCTGCGCAGCCGTGCCTCTTCGTCAGCCGCAGCAAGCCCCGGACTCCTCCGCTTCGCGGTGACCGCATGCTTCAAACCCCGCTGCCGCAAGGATGAGCCCCGCGCCGGAGCTGCCTCTTCTCGCGCGCCGGTCAAGGATCCGGTTGTCCCCCGCCTTCCCCGCCGTCCGTCGCTGACGCCAAGCCAAGGCCGCGCTCCAAGCTTCTGTTGCAGCCGCCGCAAGAGACGACAGCGCCAAGTCCCGCTACCTGCGTCCTCTACATCACAGCCGCGGGGAGGCCTCTGATTCTTCTGCGTTGACCTTGCCTCGCTCAAGCCCTCGCCTGGGTTGCCTTCCCTACAGAGCCCCAAGGCCTAGTCTGCTCTAGCTCCTCACCGGCCCAACTCCAGATTCGGCCTCTGGCCCGAAGTGAGCAGCTCCCAGATCTCAAATTCGGCCCGCTATGTTTTTTTCCGTCTCTGCGAATTTGTCTTTTTCCACTGAATTGCATAATTACAGAAAAATGTCATTTTCTTGCATTGCTCATAATTAAATAACCATGCATCGAATTAATTCAACTTTATATGTAATATTCTTAGAATTTTGTCTAGTTTAATAAAATGCTACTTTCATCCATGTTTAAAATGTTTAACTTGCTATTTGCATTTAATTTGCTAATTGCCATGTTAAAATGATTTATTTTATAACTAATTAACCGTGGCTCTGAATTTAATAAACTTTATATGTAAATGGGGTGGAATAATGCATAGATTAACATGGTGCACTTTGTTCTAGTGGTTAACAAATCTAAAATATGGTTTAGGCAAGAACAGTACCAAATTCATAATATGAACATGGGGGTTTTCCGAAATTGTTGTTTGTTATTTTTGGCCTCATTTAAACTTGCCTAAATAGTTAGTTTACTTATGCTTCACCTCTTGCCATGCTTAACCACAGTTAATTTTGTTAGGTACATAAACGGGAGAGAACTAAATAATTGATGTGGTGTCTCGTCAATAAGAAACTCGTTGCATATTGAGCTCCACTTAATTTGTAGTATTGTTTGTGCACTTTACCATGCCATGCCTCATTAAACCGGACATGCATCATCCTTGTTTGTGCATCATGCCATGTTTATGTGATGGTTGTTTACGATGTTGTTTTCTTCTTTTCGGTTTGCTTCTCTCGTTAGCTTCAGTTTCGTTACGGAGTTGTGAGGTTTCGTTTGACTACGTCCGTTTGTCTTCTTCATGGACTTGATCTTGTTCCTAGCGGAATTTCAGGCAAGATGACTATACCCTCGAAATCACTTCTATCTTTGCTTGCTAGTTGTTTGCTCTATTGCTATGCCGCGCTACTTACCACTTGCTATATCATGCCTCCCATATTGCCATGTCAAGCCTCTAACCATCCTTTCCTAGCAAACCGTTGTTTGGCTAAGTTACAGCTTTTGCTCAGCCTTCTTATAGCGTTGCTAGTTGCAGGTGAAGATGAAGTTGGTTCCATGTTGGAACACAGATTTGTTGGGATATCACAATATCTCTTATTTAATTAATGCATCTATATACTTGGTAAGGGGTGGAAGGCTCGGCCTTATGCCCGGTATTTTGTTCCACTCTTGTCGCCCTAGTTTCCATCATACCGGTGTTATGTTCCTTGATTTTGCATTCCTTACGCGGTTGGGTTTTATGGGAACCCCTTGACAGTTCGCTTTTAATAAAACTCCTCCAGCAAGGCCCAACCTTGGTTTTAACATTTGCCACCTAAGCCTTTTTCCCTTGGGAGGCACGCTCCCGAGGGTCATCTTTATTTTAACCCCGGGCCAGTGCTCCTCTGAGTGCTGGTCCAAACCGAGCGATGTCCGGCGCCGCCTAGGCAACCAGGGTCTATGCCAACCTGAACGAGATATGTGCAGCTCCTATCGGGATTTGTCGGCATATTCGGGCGGCTTTGTTGGTCTTGTTTTACCATTGTCCAATTGTCTTGTAACCGGGATTCCGAGTCTGATCGGGTTTTCCTGGGAGAAGGAATATCCTTTGTTGACCGTGAGAGCTTGTGATGGGCTAAGTTGGGACACCCTGCAGGATATAAACTTTCGAGAGCCGCGCCCGCAGTTACCTGGCAGATGGGAATTTGTTAATGTCCGGTTGTAGAGAACTTAACACTTGACTTAATTAAAACACATCAACCGCGTGTGTAGCCGTGATAGTCTCTTTTCGGTGGAGTCTGGGAAGTGTACACGGTTTTTGTTATGTATGAACGTAAGTAGCTTCAGGATCACTTCTTGATCACTTCTAGCTTCTCGACCATTGCGTTGCTTCTCTTCTCGCTCTTATTTGCGTATGTTAGCCACCATATATGCTTAGTGCTTGCTGCAGCTCCACCTAATTACCCCTTTCCTGCCCATAAGCTTAAATAGTCTTGATCTCGCGGGTGTGAGATTGCTGAGTCCTCGTGACTCACAGATTCTACCAAAACAGTTGCAGGTGCCGACGATACCAGTGCAGGTGACGCAACTGAACTCAAGTGGGAGTTCGACAAGAGCCTTGGTCGTTACTATGTTTCGTTTCCTGATGATCAGTAGTGGAGCCCAGTTGGGACGATCGGGGATGTAGCATTTGGGGTTATCTTCTTTTCATTTGGATTTGACCGTAGTCGGTCTATGTGTGTATCTTGAATGATGTATGAATTTATTTATGAACTGTGTGAAGTGGTGATTGTAAGCCAACTCTCTTTCTCCCATTCTTGTTCATTACATGGGATTGTGTGAAGATGACCCTTCTTGTGACAAAACCTACAATGCGGTTATGCCTCTAACTCGTGCCTCGACACGTAAGGGATATTACCGCATCGTGGGAGTTACACCTTAGGGAGTGTTCGGCGTCGCGAGTTTGGCCTTATATGCATCAGCTCTGAATCATGTCTTTGGTCAAATGTTGGGTTTCCTTACGTTCCGCTCTATCGTCTAAGGTGGCATTGGGAGAACTACTGCGATTGTGCCCTGGTTCATCCGGATGAGCACCTCAGTAGAGAAAGCCGAAAATTGACTATCATGATAAAGCGCGAGACTGGTCAACCACTCGATGACTTAGCGGAATCTTCGGGATTCCTCCGCATTAACGAAGGGCCCGTTTTCCCGGTCATGTACGTATGCGCCACGTACTCAGATGAGCGCGGAAGTACCAGGGGCTATATAGTAGGCCCACTGTCAAACTCCTATGGTTAGGTGAAAGTGTTAAATCAATATAGTATGATTGCCTCGTTCGCCGTGCTACCGCCTCCTTAATGGACCAAGAAGTTGGATCAAGTGTGAACACGCGCTTTTGCAGACACCCCCGCATTATATGCGTGGGGGCTGAAGCCGACGACTGCAAACTTTCAGGTTATATACATATATACATAAACGGTCGCAAAGGAGGCGTCATAATACTTTCAGGCAAAAGTATAAACACAACCTTTATAATTCAAATAGCATTGTTATTACAATCGAGATACATGTCACTCGAACATGATACTCTTCGAGCACTGAGCCTCTATTAAACGAGCACCTTCCTGGACTTCTTCAAATTAGTGCTCGGCCGAAACCTGGCCTACGGCCGGATTCTGGGTTGCAATAGCGGTGGCCTCCATCTCCGCCCAGTATGTCTTGACACGGGAAAGAGCCATCCGCGCACCCTCTATGCACGTCGACCTCTTTACAGTGTCGATATGTAGCACAGCACCAAGGAATCGTTGCACAAGACCAAAATAACTATTCGGCCTTGGTCCTTCCGGCCAGAGACGATCCACGACAGACCACATGGCAAGCCCGGACAACCTATGGAGCTCGGCCCACTCGGCCATTTGCTCATTCAACAGCAGCGGACGCGCTGGAGCATTGAACTGCGACCAGAACAACTTTTCCACTTCGTGATCTTTTTTATCTTCGAAAAACTTGGTCGCATCAGCAGCACTCGCTGCCAAATCCAGGTACACGTCCGCAGAACTCCATAATTGATCCAAAGGGCATACTTAGGATCTCCGAACTTCGTCAGCAATAAAAAGGGCTTCCCAGCCGTGAGATTTGCGGCTTGACGTAGCTCCTCCTTCGCCACTCTGATTTTCAAGCGGGTTTCCTTAGCTGCTACCGTGGCTTTCTCCAGGTCCGCCGTCTTCGTTTGACTTTCCCTTTCGAGAAGCTCATAACGGTCTGTGGCATCTTTCAACTCAAAAACCATCTTGGCTATTTTCTCTTTGCTCTCGCAATGCGCAGCCTGTTCGGCTCTTAATTCTTCGACCGCCTTTAGGGCGGCCGCATCACTCCTCCTAGCTTGTTCCTTGGCTCGGGCAAGTTCCGCCCGAAGGGTCTCCACGGCGGCAACTGCATCTGCAGTCACAACATATTATAGATACTAGCATCATGCCCCTCTTAATATATGTTGACCATCAGAGAATACATACCCTGTGCCTCGTCAAGCCACCTGTTTACAAGCACGATGTCGGCATCCACCGCATCAAGTTGCCGCTTCAGTTCGACAAACTCTCTAGTACGGCTAGCCAACGGACCCTCAGCCACCTACACATGAAGGGGGCATGATTATTACCTGGGACTATGATCCTCAGTTTGCCGCCTTTTTCGACACCAACCAGAGTCTCAGGGGCTAGTATCTGCATAGTGCACACCTGGCGTGTGCCGTACCGTCAACAATATGCATATTACTTTGCGTACCTCAAAGCCTTTCAGCAGGCTCATAAAAGCTTCATGCAACCCACTTTCGGCGGATGAAATCCTTTCAACCACCGCACCCATTATGGTACGATGCACCTCTGAGATAGCCGCTTGCTCCAGAAGACTCATCAATGCGTCCGGTCCCGCACCGGACAGCCCCGGACTTTTTCTGTTGCTCCCTTTAGGAGTCGAATACTCCGGACTTCGGGAGGCCGAAGGATTACCTTCTGGCCTTGGCGGATCAGGAGAAATCCTCTGTGGCGACACCTCTAGGTCGCCCGCCTCATGAGGCGGGGAGGCATGGGGAGGTGTTTTTCTGTCACATCCCAGATAGACCATGCATTAGGGTGTGCATCATGTCTAAATTTCATTTGAATTTGAAATGGGGAAGGCAGGAAACCCCAGAACACCCCCCCTTAAAACAACTAGGGTTTACTAAAATTTATTTCAATGAATCCGAAATGCCCTTCAAAATGCTCATCCTCTTTGTTTGGGTTCAGAACCCATGTCAAAGGAGGTGCACCATTTTCTAGGTCACCTAAGGGTTCTAGAATTAATCCACAAGTTTTTGAAATGAGCATTTCAAATTATGAAAAATATTTTAAATGTTCAAAAATTGTCAAACCAAAATGTTTCATGTTGGGAATATTCCAACAAGTGACCAGGAGCATTTTGGTAATTTTTAAAATAGTTTTGGTATTTTTAAAAACCCCAACAGAGTTACAGAAAATAGAAAAGCTTAAAAAAAGGGAAAGCTTACCTGTCGCCCGCGACCGGCCCACCTGCCGGCCCAGCCCAGCAGCCGCGCCAGCGAGCTGCTTGGCTCGGCCAGCGAGCAACCTGGTCCGGCGGCGAGCGCAGGCGCGCCACGCAGCTGGCCGCCCTGCTTCACCCTTCGCCGCCTCGCCGCCCTGGACGGCCTCCACGTCGTCGCCCGACCCCTGTGACACCCCATTCTCCCCCTACTCCTCTCTCTCGCTCTCCCCCAACCTGGCCGACGCCATCGCCGACGCGCCACCGTCGACGCCGTGCTCCCCGCCGTCCATGCTCCTCCCCACCATGTCCAGCAGCTCCGCCGCACCCCACTAACCCTAGCTAGCCAAGTTCCGCTCGCTCTAAGTGCCCCGGTTACTACACCGACCTCGACCGAGCTCAAGCCGCGGAGATCCCCATCGCCGTCGCCGCCGCATCGAACCGCCCCGACCCGAGCGAGGTCTCTACGGGTTCATTGTGAGCTGGCTACTCCCGTCCTCTCCGCTCTCTTCCTCTTGCACCACAACGAGCGCACGTCGATCACCCGAACGCACCGCCGCGGAGCTCGTCGCCGACGAGGCTCCGGCCACCCAACGGCCGCGCCACCCTGTCCATCGCACTCACCACGCCCCAACGGGCCTAACTATGCACTTCCCGCGCCTCGCCGAGCCCTCTAGCAACAAACCCGACATCACCCGAGCCCCGGCCGCCGCCCGACTCGTCGCCGGCGCCCACTCCGGCCACCCCTAACCCAACTGACCCCACCAAACACCGCGGCTCATCTCCAGCTCCACGTAGATGCTCCCCGCGCCTCATTTGGTGCCCGGAAAGTGCAAAAGCACTTTGCTCCGCCGCGCCTGGCCTCGCCGGCGGCTAGACGCCGGCGAGTTGACCACTGACCACCGACCGTGGGCCCTGTTGACTGTCTGAGTCAATGACAGGTGGACCCCGGTTAACTAATTAGGATTAGTTCTAATTAAGTTAATTAGTTTAAACTAACCCTGACATGCGGGTCCCACTGGTCAGTTTGACCTGGACGACCCCGTTGACCCCTGACGTCACGCTGACCTCATGCTGACGCATTAATTCAAATTCTGGATTTATTTTTATATAGTAAATTCCAGAATATAATTCAAATTTCAAATGCTTATAACTTTTATTCTATAACTCCAAATGCAAAGATTTATATATGAAAATTATCAGAAAAATACACTCTATCCATTGGTACAGGTTTCATGCATGTTAAAACAAGTTAACTATGCTGAATAACCAGAATAAGATATTGCACCATTAGGACTAATTCAAATGAGCTATCATTTGAATCCTTGATTCAAATGAGTTCATCCCTGATCTTTCAACTTGCATTAGGCCAACACACATCCATATTGCCATGTCATAGCATGCATCATATTGTTGCATATTGTCTTGTGTGTTTATTTGGTGTGCTTTCATGATAGGTTACGCCCCGAAGATAACCTCGACTACCCATCGAAGGGCGTTCTCTACCCAGTTCCATCAGCAAGCAATTCATTGATCATTCGATACAAACCCATGTTCTCGCTTCGCTCTCGTTACATGCATTAAGACAACGCGATTCAACTGTTGTGTGCTGCGGTAGTTGAACCCACTTCCTTTGCATGACTGTCATTGCCACAATAACTAGATGAAACCCACTAGTATGTGTAGGAGTTGATTGAGCCATGTTTGTGATTCCTACCATGCTATGCTTGCTATGCTTAGAGTTGTGTCAGGTCTGGCTCATCGGGATGATGAACTGGAGTGAAAGGTTGTGTTGGTTCGAGAGTGAAAGTGTTGAACACGATTTGGTAAAGGTATCGATGAGAGGCCATGTAGGAGTACATGGTGGGTTGTTTCATTGAAGCCGAACTTAAGAACTGAGATCTGTGTTTGTGATCCATGAACTAGCTACTACCACGCATTGGGCCCGAAACCAATGGACCCTCTCGGCTTCTTAACCACCCTGTCCATAGTCTGGGAGTTGCAAGTAGTTTCTGGTGTTTGTAGCATCTTTGGGGCCGCACATAGCGCTGACCTTAGGGGTGGGTTGTGTTGCGGTAGGCACCGTGGTTCGTGTACCGAAAGTGCCGTTTGGTATCTCGGGAACCCTGCACACATCGTTCGGGGCTGTATGGGAAACCTCGGCGGACTCCTGCGGATGGAACCGAATAGGCGATAAACCTGGACTAGGGACTTGAGTGTTTAGGTAGGCTGTGGCCGACACCCACGTTGGGCTTCCGCTTGAAGGTTGCGAGTACATGTCGTGTAAACGACGATAAGTGGTGAGCGCGTGTGAAGAAGTATACCCTGCAGGGTTAAATATGATCTATTCGAATAGCCGTGTCCACGGAGAAGGACTTCTGGGTTACCTATATCAGTTCATAGACAAGTAAATGGATACTACTAAAAGCCTCAAGATAAGTGTGAGTATCGTGGATGGCCCTCTCGGGGATGACGAGAGAGGATCCACGGTGGAGTATTGTGATGGTGATTAGTGGACTCGTGTGCGACAAAATGCTTTACAAAGTGTGTCACGTAGGATAGCTTAGCCAAGAGTCAAAGCTGGCTTGCTGCAAATAACTCCACTTCCTTCCTTGAGAATGTGCATGTATGATAGGATTCTGTGGTAAGACTTGCTGAGTACTTTTGTACTCATGTTTGTAATCAATATTTTTCAGAGGACTATACTACCCCTCCGACGGATTCTATGTAGATGTTGACTTGACGAGTAAGCTAGCCACCCGGTGGCGATCTAAGACTTGTGAAGGGCCATTGTAGATAGAAAGGCTCCAACAAGCTTTCTTTCTTTCTAGAGTGCGTACCAGACATAATTTGCTTCCGCATGTGCTTGTATGATTGTATGACTTGAGTGTTGGGTCATGTGACCCCTACCTGTATGACTATGTTATGTATGGCTCCTCGGAGCCTCTTAAATAAAGTACTTGAGTTGTAGAGTTTTGTTGTGATGCCTTGTTGTATTTACTCATATCGGGCATATTGCGTGTATGATTGAAATGCTTGGTATGAGTGGGATCCGACAAACTAGTTGTTTATCCTTGGCAGCCTCTCATATGGGGAAATGTAGTCTCGTGCTTTCGGCGATAGTAGTCCGCTTCTGCCGGTTCACGGAGTCCTGCTAGCCCAAAGACTACTGCTTGGACACTTGATCTGGCGGCATGTGATTCATTTCGTTCCTATATACGTCCCTTCGGGAAATGTCACGCGGTGATACTTGAGTCCTGCCTAGCCTGCTACAGCCGGGATACGGAGTCCTGTTAGCCAGTGCTACAGCCCGAGTTCATACGTTGATGACCGACATGCTCGAAGTGTTTCATGTATGCTGTCCCCATAGGTTAGTGCGCTTTGGGTTCACGACTAGCCATGTCGGCCGGGTTCTTTGTCATGTGGATGCTAGCGACACTATCATATCGTGAGCCAAAAGGCATAAGCGGTCCGGGCCATGGTAAGGCGACACCGTGGGAATACCGTGCGTGAGGCCGCAAAGTGATATGAGGTGTTACCAGCTAGGTCGATGTGACTTGGAATCGGGGTCGACAGCGTTGGCATCGAGCAGGGCTGCTGTGAGGTTCGCTAAGCCAAACTGGTGAAGTTGAGTCTAGAAATGCTTTAGTTATATGTAGGGGAATTGATTGTGGGAGGAGCGAAGGCTCTTTTACTTCTTTACCTTATGCCCTCGATCTGAGTCATCCTCTTCTCATTCGGCGTGGGTATAGGACTAGGCTCTCTTCTCTCTATCGAGGTTCACGTGTTACTAATCCGTAGTAACTTATAGGATTGTTGGTTACATCCTCAGTTCAGTGCTACTAAGTTTTAGTATGCTATCATTTGAACCAGAACCTTGATATGATGTTGTTGAGTGGTTTTGCAAATCTGATTTTGAATGTCTCAAATCTGATTTTGAGCATTTGAGATGTTATGCTGCCCGATTTTCCTAGAAATTCTAATGCCTTTGCATTATGGCTGTGCTTTCAGATGGCCACCCGTTCCCAGAACCAAGTGGTTCGCCTGACTCGTTGCATTGATGTGTGCGGTCACACGGCCATGTTGGTTAGGGTGATGATTGAGGCTGGTTATCGATGGTATCCTGAATATACCGTCGAGGAGCAATTTAGGATTTCAATCAAAGCCAATATCTATGCACGGTCGGATTTATCCATCTTACCCGAGCTCTTGAGCCACTTCACTTTGTTCTTATGGGCTCGGAATCACTATTGGAATGTCGTGCAAGATGCAGCCTATTCCATGATGACTATTATTCGAGCGTAACTGCTTTCTTTGAGCAACACCGATTTCCGCTATATGCGGCATCCTTCACGGGCGCATGGCTACCTTGAGGTTTGTACAGCGATGCATCCCATGAGGACTCACTCCTCCATACCACTCTTGAGTTCTTTGGAGGACAAGGACCGTGAGAACCGGGCCTTGCGTATGGAGCTTTTAATGCCCGTTCGACCCTTTGGGCTACTCGACTAGGTTTGCACTGCCGTGCAAGCGGATATATGGACATGAGAGACTTGTACCCGTGCGGGAGAGTCTGCGGACTTTATGGAGTGGCGTGAGGTTGGAGGCATCACTCCTCCTCGTGGGCCCGTCGCCACCGTTTGTTGGTCCACGGCCACATCCGAGTCCTTATGGTCCACAGGCCCCACAGATTTCTGCTTCCGGACGATCATGTTCCACTTCAGTGCAGGTGGTGACTTCTATGAGGACTACTATGGAGCTGCACGAGATAGTAGTAGTATTCCTAGTATGGTAATGGTTGTGTTTCCACCGTCTGCGTGACTCGTGGAATACGACTTAGTGTGTATCGTTAGGAAGTGTAGAAAAATAATGTATAGGAGTTGGAATGCTTCCGATGAGATGTAACGCCTTTCCTTATAGTTGTACTCCGTCAGGCTTGTACTAAACTATGAATGGTGTGTATGACCGATGGTATATATATATATGGCAGTTTTATATTACCATGTCATACGGATGAACATCTTTGCATTCCATGCTGTCCATTACCTTCCGCACTTCCTTGTTAAATTCTGCCATCCTGGTTTAAACCTTTGCTTTGTCTCCCAGGATGGTCAACACGCGAAATACTCCTGCTGCTCCAGAGCAGGGAGAAGCCAGTGCAGCCAGAAATGTGAATCTGCCGCAACCGCCATCTTTGGCGAGGTGATCTTTGGAAGCGAACGCAATAAGCCTGAAACCAACCGCTTATTGGAGCGGATTGAACAAAACACAACACGCCAGCCAAGAAGCGATGGGGTTTCACTCAATGATTTCGTCAAGCTATATCCTCCAAAGTTCAAATGTTCCGTCGAGCCCTCGGCGCAGATGATTGGCTCCGCGGCATCCACCACAAGCTGCGTTCCGCTAACGTGGCTGAGGCCGACAAGGTTACCTTTGCCGCCTATCATCTGGAAGGCCCCGCCGTCTCGGTGGGAAAACTATGAGGCTATCGTCCGGCTGGACAAGTTACAACTTGGGATGAATTGAGTGCCGCCTTCATGAGCACCATATTCGAAGGTCTTATGGACCATAAGCGTGAGGAATTTTGCAGTTTCACCCAAGGCGGTGACGGTGGATGCCTACACCGTGAATTTGGGAGGTTAGCACGTTATGCTCGAAGAAGTTTCTACCGATGCTAAGAAGCGGCGAGGTTCCGTAAGGACTTAGCCCTGAGCTACGCCGAGATCTCCGTTTGCATGAGTGTACCTCTTTCCGAAGCTAGTCAATAAGGCTATCGGTAGCGAGATCAGGCGGACTGATTTGAGACTTCATAAGCACATCCGTGATATGGATCGTCATCCGGCTCTGGATCCCGAAGCGCCGGGTTTGGGTTCCAAATCTGCTCTACCACCTGTGTACACCCCGAGGCCATCCTTCGAGGCGCCTCGCCCCAACCAACCGTATTTTCCACCCAAGACTTATGGAGGTCCAACTGCTAGTGCTGCTCCACGGCCAAATGTGATCACTTGCTTCAAGTGTGGAGAGGCGGGCCACTATATTCGAGAGTGTCCCAGAACAACCCCAATCAAGCTGGAAAGTCATTGGCGCGGCAAGCCAGCAGGAAAGGTGCCTTATGCTAAACCAGTTGCCACCGCTCGTGGCCATGTCAACTATGTCTCTTTGAAGAAACCTATGAGGATCCCAACGTCGTCCTCGATGCGCTTCTTGTTAATTGCCATCCGCAACTGTTCTATTTGATCTTGGAGCATCTCATTCATTTATTTCGAGAGCTATGCTCGATTGCACAACACCACATTCTCGTGACATGCCTACCTCCATGGAAATTCAAACTCCTGGTTCTAGATGGCAAACCTCTAGAATAAGTCATGGGAATGAAATTCTTGTCGACAGATTAGTCTTTCTTGCATCTCTAATAGCTCTCAAGTCCTCGGACATAAACATCATCTTGGGTATGGGTGGATGTCAGCCCATTATGCTAAGATTGATTGCTCTACTAGAACTGTTCAACTTACCCATCCTTGGGCAAAAGCAGTGGATGTTTTAACCCGAGTGTCTAAGCGCCACTTTACTCCTTAAATGCCAACCCTCTTCCGGACCTCGAAGATATTCCGGTAGTCCGTGATTTCCGGATGTCTTCCGGAAGAACTGCCAGTGTTCCACCGCGGGGATGTCGAGTTCGTGATAGATCTTATTCCCGGAACCGTCCCAATCTCTAGAAGACCTTATAAGATGGCACCCCTAGAACTAGCTGAACTTAAGAAACAACTCGATGAGTCCTTGCAAAAGGGTTTCATCCGTCCTAGTTCATCTCCATGGGCTTGCCCCGTCCTCTTCGTCAAAAAGAAGGATGGTACGGATCGGATGGTTGTAGATTACCGACCTGTCAATTTGGTCACTATCAAGAACAAGTATCCGCTCCCGGGATCAACGACTGTATGATCAGCTCGCTGGATCCTCGATCTTTTCAAGATGGATTTGAGGTTGGGCTACCATCAAATCAAAATCAAAACGGGACATTCCTAAACGGCCTTTGTCACTCGTTATGGCCAATCTGAGTACACCGTCATGTCCTTCGGATTAACCAATGCTCCAGCCACTTTCTCGGTTAATGAACTCAATCTTCATGGAGTATTTGGATAAATTAAGTCGTGGTATACCTCGATGATATACTCATCTACTCCAAGAATGAGGAAGAACATGCGAACACCTAAGGCTAGTATTGATGAAACTTGAGAGCACCGCCTTTATGCCAAATTCTCTAAGTGTGAATTCTGGTTACCGAAGTGACCTATCTAGGACATGTAATCTCTGGTAAGGGTATTGCTGTCAATCCGGCGAGTTCAAGCCGTCCTTGATTGGACTCCACTGAATCGGTCAAGCAAGTTCGGAGTTTCCTCGGTTTAGCGAGCTATTGCCGCCGCTTCGTCGAGAATTTCTCTAAAGTTGCTAAACCTCTAACCGAACTCCTCAAGAAAGATAAGAAGTTCGAATGGACGCCACAGTGCGAGATCAGCTTTCAGGAACTGAAAAGACGCCTGACATCTGCTCCCGTACTTGTTCCACCAGATTTCTCTAAGGACTTTATTATCTATTGCGACGCCTCGCGACAAGGACTAGGTTGCATACTCATGCAAGATCGTCATGTGATTGCCTACGCATCTCGACAGTTGCGTCCACATGAGGATAACTATCCCACACACGATCTAGAGCTTGCAGCAGTGGTTCATGCACTCAAAACCTGGCGACATTACCTTCTGGGTAATCGTTGCGAAATCTACACTGATCACCAAAGTCTGAAATATATCTTCACCCAACCGGTTTGAATCTCGAGGCAAAGACGTTGGGTCGAGTTGATTACAGATTTCGACTTAGGAATATCCTACACCCCAGGCAAAGCCAATGTCATGGCTGACGCACTAAGTCGCAAATCTTATTGTAACAATCTGATGTTACAACAAAGTCAACCAATTCTCCACGAGGAATTTCGTAAGCTTAATCTTCACATTGTTCCTCGAGGATTCTTTTCCACCCTGGTGGCGAAACCTAACCTTACGGATCAGATCATCAAAGCACAGAAGGCAGATCCGGGAGTCTCCCGTATCAGGAGAAACATCAAGAAAGGAGTCGCAGATTGTTTCTCCATTGATGAACAAGGTGTCGTGTTCTTTGGAGACCGTCTAGTGGTTCCCAAGGTGCGCAACCTGAGGCGATTGATCCTTAAGGAAGCTCATGACTCTCCTCTCACCATTCATCCTGGTAGTACTAAAATGTATCAAGATCTCGCGAGAGGTTTTGGTGGACTAGGATGAAGAGAGAAATCGCTCAATACATTGCTAAGCTGCGGCGTCGTAAATCGAGTTAAGCAGAGCATCAACGGCTGCTGGTACCCTTCAACCTTTGGAAATTCCTGAATGGAAATGGGATAAAATCGGTATGGACTTCATTACGGGTTTCCCAGGACCAAGAGAGGAATAACGCTATCTTCGTTGTTGTTGATCGTCTTTCCAAAGTAGCCCATTTCCTACCTGTTCGTGAGAGTATAACCGCTAGCCAGCTAGCTGATTTGTACATCTCTCGAATAGTGTCTCTTCACGGTATTCCATTAGAGATTAACTCAGACCGTGGGAGTCTTTTCACCTCCCGATTTTGGGAAAGTTTCCAAAACGCTATGGGAACTCGTCTCTCCTTTAGCACCGCTTTCCATCCCCAATCAAGTGGTCAAGTAGAACGAGTCAATCAAATCCTAGAGGATATGCTTCGAGCTTCTGTCATCTCTTTCGGCATGAATTGGGAGAAATGCCTTCCATTCGCCGAGTTCGCTTATAACAATAGTTATCAAGCCAGCTTGGGCAAAGCCCCTTTCGAAGTTCTTTATGGACGGAAATGTCGAACGCCTCTTAACTGGTCAGAAACCGGGGAGAGACAACTCTTTGGCCCGGATATGATTCAGGAAGCAGAAGAGCAAGTTCGCGTCATTCGTGAGAAATTGAAAACAGCCCAATCTCGTCAAAAGAGCCAATATGACCGCAAGCATAAGCCTATGGCTTATGAAATTGGCGAGAAGGCTTACCTTCGGGTTACCCTCTAAAGGAACCCATCGATTGATATCAAAGGCAAGTTGGCTCCTCGTTACATTGGACCCTTTCGCATTCTTGCCAAGCGAGGGAAGTTGCCTACCAATTGGAACTACCTCCGCATCTTTCCAAGGTCCATGATGTCTTCCACGTTTCCCAACTCAGCGTTGCTTCTCGGATCCTATCCGTGGAGTGGACCACTAAACGCTTGATCTCCAAGATAACCTCACCTATCGAGAATACCCGTTCGTATTCTCGATCAAGCCGAGCGTACCACTCGGCGTCGGAATATCAAGTTTCTAAAGGTTCAATGGTCAAACCATTCCGAGCAAGAAGCAACTTGGGAAAGGGAGGATCGTCTTGACTTGAGTATCCCACCTTTTCATAGCAGATCCTAAATCTCGGGCGAGATTCTTTTGAGTGGGGTGAGTTGTCACATCCCGGATAGACCATGCATTAGGGTGTGCATCATGTTTAAATTTCATTTGAATTTGAAATGGGAAGGCGAAACCCCGAACACCCCCTTAAAACAACTAGGGTTTACTAAAATTTATTTCAATGAATCCGAAATGCCCTTCAAAATGCTCATCCTCTTTGTTTGGGTTCGTAACCCATGTCAAAGGAGGTGCACCATTTTCTAGGTCACCTAAGGGTTCTAGAATTAATCCACAAGTTTTTGAAATGAGCATTTCAAATTATGAAAATATTTTAAATGTTCAAAATTGTCAAACCAAAATGTTTCATGTTGGGAATATTCCAACAAGTGACCAGGAGCATTTTGGTAATTTTAAAATAGTTTTGGTATTTTAAAAACCCAACAGAGTTCTGAGAAAATAGAAAAGCTTAAAAAAGGAAAGCTTACCTATCGCCCATGGCCCGCCCACCGCTGCCCAGGCCAAAGCACAAGGCCAACAGCTGCTTGGCTCGCTTGAGCAGCAGCCTGGTGCCGGCCGGCAGCGTAAAGGCGCGCCACGCAGCTGGCCGCCACCTGCTTCACCCCTCGCCCGCCTCGCCGCCTGGGCGGCCTCCACGTCGTCGCCCGACCCCTGGACACCCCATTCTCCCCCCTCCTCTCTCTCGCTCTCCCCAACTGGCCAGCGCCATCGCCGACGCGCCACTGCCGACGCGCCGTGCTCCCGCCGTCCATGCTCCTCCCCACCATGTCCAGCAGCTCCGCCGCACCCACTAACCCTAGCTAGCCAAGTTCCGCTCGCTCTAAGTGCCCCGGCTACTACACCGACCTCGACCGAGCTCAAGCCGCCGGAGATCCCCATCGCCGTCGCCGCGCATCGAACCGCCCCGACCCGACGAGGCTCTCTGGGTTCACTGTGAGCTGGCTACTCCCCGTCCTCTCCGCTCTCTTCCTCTTGCACAACAACGAGCGCCACGTCGATCACCCGAACGCACCGCCCGCGGAGCTCGTCGCCGACGAGGCTCCGGCCACCCAACGGCCGCGCCACCCTGTCCATCGCACTCACCACGCCCCAACGGGCCTAACTATGCACTTCCCGCGCCTCGCCGAGCCCTCTAGCAACAAACCCGACATCACCCGAGCCCCGGCCGCCCCGACTTCGTCGCGGTGCCCACTCCGCCACCCCTAACCTAAGCGACCCCACCAAACACGCGGCTCATCTCCAGCTCCACGTAGATGCTCCCGCGCCTCATTTGGTGCCGGAAAGTGCAAAAGCACTTTGCTCGCCCGCCCTGGCCTCGCCCGTGCTGAGACGCCGGCGAGTTGACCATCGACCACCGACCGTGGGCCTGTTGTTGTCTCGAGTCAATGACGGTGGACCCCGGTTAACTAATTGGGATTAGTTCTAATTAAGTTAATTAGTTAAACTAACCTCGACATGCGGGTCCCACTGGTCAGTTTGACCTGGACGACCCGTTGACCCCTGACGTCACGCTGACCTCATGCCGGCGCATTAATTCAAATTCTGGATTTATTTTATATAGTAAATTCAGAATATAATTCAAATTTCAAATGCTTATAACTTTTATTCTATAACTCCAAATGCAAAGATTTATATATGAAAATTATCAGAAAAATACACTCTATCCATTGGTACAGGTTTCATGCATGTTAAAACAAGTTAACTATGCTGAATAACCAGAATAAGATATTGCACCATTAGGACTAACTCAAATGAGCTATCATTTGAATCCTTGATTCAAATGAGTTCATCCCCGATCTTTCAACTTGCATTAGGCCAACACACATCCATATTGCCATGTCATAGCATGCATCATATTGTTGCATATTGTCTTGTGTGTTTATTTGGTGTGCTTTCATGATAGGTTACGCCCCGAAGATAACCTCGACTACCCATCGAAGGGCAGTTCTCTACCCAGTTCCATCGGGCAAGCAATTCATTGATCATTCGATACAAACCCATGTTCTCGCTTCGCTCTCGTTTACTGCATTAAGACAACGCGATTCAACTGTTGTGTGCTGCGGTAGTTGAACCCACTTCCTTTGCATGACTGTCATTGCCACGATAACTAGATGAAACCCACTAGTATGTGTAGGAGTTGATTGAGCCATGTTTGTGATTCCTACCATGCTATGCTTGCTATGCTTAGAGTTGTGTCAGTCGGCTCATCGGGATGATGAACTGGAGTGAAAGGTTGTGTTGGTTCGAGAGTGAAAGTGTTGAACACGATTTGGTAAAGGTATCGATGAGAGGCCATGTAGGAGTACATGGTGGGTTGTTTCATTGAAGCGAACTTAAGAACTGAGATCTGTGTTTGTGATCCATGAACTAGCTACTACCACCGAAACCAATGGACCCTCTCGGCTTCTTAACCACCCTGTTCATAGTCCGGGAGTTGCAAGTAGTTTCGGTGTTTGTAGCATCTTTGGGGCCGCACGCATAGCGCTGACCTTAGGGGTGGGTTGTGTTGCGGTAGGCACAAATGGTTGATGTACCGAGTGCCGTTTGGTATCTCGGGAACCCTGCACACATCGTTCGGGGCTGTATGGGAAACCTCGGCGGACTCCTGCGGATGGAACCGAATAGGCGATAAACCTGGACTAGGGACTTGAGTGTTTAGGTAGGCTGTGGCCGACACCCACGTTGGGCTTCCGCTTGAAGGTTGCAGTACATGTCGTGTAAGCGGCGATAAGTGGTGAGCGTGTGTGAAGAAGTATACCCTGCGAGGGTTAAATATGATCTATTGAATAGCCGTGTCCACGGAGAAGGACTTCGGGTTACCTATATCAGTTCATAGACAAGTAAATGGATACTACTAAAAGCCTCAAGATAAGTGTGAGTATCGTGGATGGCCCTCTCGGGGATGACGAGAGAGGATCCACGGTGGAGTATTGTGATGGTGATTAGTGGACTGGTGTGCGAAAAATGCTTTACAAAGTGTGTCACGTGGGATAGCTTAGCCAAGAGTCAAAGCTGGCTTGCTGCAAATAACTCCACTTCCTTCCTTGAGAATGTGCATGTATGATAGGATTACGTGGTAAGACTTGCTGAGTACTTTTGTACTCATGTTTGTAATCAATATTTTTCAGAGGACTATACTACCCCCTCCGACGGATTCTATGTAGATGTTGACTTCGACGAGTAAGCTAGCCACCCAGGTGGCGATCTAAGACTTGTGAAGGGCCATTGTAGATAGAAAGGCTCCAACAAGCTTTCTTTCTTTCTAGAGTCTGTACTCAGACATAATTTGCTTCCGCATGTGCTTGTATGATTGTATGACTTGAGTGTTGGGTCATGTGACCCCTACCTGTATGACTATGTTATGTATGGCTCCTCGGAGCCTCTTAAATAAAGTACTTGAGTTGTAGAGTTTTGTTGTGATGCCTTGTTGTATTTACTCATATCGGGCATATTGCGTGTATGATTGAAATGCTTGGTATGAGTGGGATCCGACAAACTAGTTGTTTATCCTTGGCAGCCTCTCATATGGGGAAATGTAGTCTCGTGCTTACGGCGATAGTAGTCCGCTTCTGCCCGGTTCACCGGAGTCCTCGCTAGCCCAAAGACTACTGCTTGGACACTTGACTGGCGGCATGTGATTCATTTCGTTCCTATGTCATCCCGGGAAATGTCACGCGGTGATACTTGAGTCCTGCCTAGCCTGCTACAGCCGGGATACCGAGTCCTGTTAGCCAGTGCTACAGCCCGAGTTCATCGTTGATGACCGACATGCTCGAAGTGTTTCATGTATGCTGTCCCCATAGGTTAGTGCCGCTTTGGGTTCACGACTAGCCATGTCGGCCGGGTTCTTTGTCATGTGGATGCTAGCGACACTATCATATCGTGAGCCAAAAGACGCAAAGCGGTCCGGGCCATGGTAAGGCGACACCCGTGGGAATACCGTGCGTGAGGCCGCAAAGTGATATGAGGTGTTACCAGCTAGGTCGATGTGACTTGGAATCGGGGTCCTGACATTTTCTCTCCATCATCTCCGGAAGAAGATCCCCTAAAGATGAACTCTGTCGAGAAGGGCTACGATCTGAATTACAAGACATACGTCTCGGTTATTGTCCTCAGAAATAAAGTAGGATATGTTTACTATAAAGTACTTTTGTCTACTTATAGCTCGGTGGGGGGCTGACCCCGTTGCGGGCACTGTGCGGTAAGGATACCCTTCGGGGTAGGACCCCCTGACGAAGATTTCATCCCTCGTTTGGAAACCATTGTTTCCAAGTCTTCAGAGGCGGTCCTCGTCCTTCCTTGGGGAGAGGGGATTTTAGATTCTTCTCCCCGGTTATCCTCCTTCGCGGAGGCACTAATTCCCCCGGTCTGGATGAATAATGAGTGCGGCCCGCTTTTGGCTTCTTTATTTCCCCCTTCATCTTCCCCTGATGGCGCTTGATAAGACGCGAGCTCAAGCATTCTGGCCAGTACTGGATCTGTCGAGCCTTCGGGAAGGGGGGCCGAACACCTGATCATCTTCGCCTTTTTTACCCAGTCCTGGTTAAAGAGCGACTTTTCAGAATGATGTTGTGATAAATAAAGATACAACAAGTTCGGCCGAAGAATTACTTACTTGGGTGTCTGGACGATTGCAGTTTAGACCCGCCTCCTCAGTGGTGTCTGGACACTTTATTCGTGATCCGAAGAACAATCTGCACATCTCTTCGAGCGTCACGCCGAAGAAGTGCTAAATAGTTCGCGGTCCTTCCGGGTTGTACTCCCACATACGGAGAGGTCGACGTTCGCAAGGCAGGACTCGACGAACTAGCATGACCTTCATTACCTTGTCAAGGCTGACATCTCTCTCTAGGAGATCTCGGATGCAACTCTGCAATATCAGCACATCATTTACTAGCCCCCAGTCCAGCCCCTTGTTGACCCATGACGCCAGTTGTGGCGGGGGGGCCCGAGAGAAAGGCAGGGTGGCTACCCAGTTAGTACTTCGGGGAGCTGTGATGTAAAACCACTCCCGTTGCCATAAGCTGGACACCTCTGAGAAGGAACCCTTTGGCCTTGGAGCATCGGCGCCTTTGCTTATTATGGCACCTCCGCATTCTGCGTGTCACCCATTAATCATATTCGGATTCACATTAAAGGTCTTGAGCCATAAGCCGAAGTGTGGGGGACGTGGAGGAAGGCCTCACACACGACGATGAACGACGAGATCTGAAGGATGGAATGCGGGGCCAGATCATGGAAATCAAGCCCGTAATAGACCATGAGCCCTCTAACAAAGGGATCTAGACTAAAGCCTAGCCCTCGGAGGAAGTGGGAAACGAATACTACACTCTCGCTAGGTTCGGGAGTGGGAATGACCTGCCCTCGAGCAGGCAGCCTGTGCGAGATTTCGGCGGTCAGATACCTAGCTTCTCTTAGCCTCTTGATATCCTCCTCTGTGACAGAGGAGGGCATCCACCGACCTTGAAGGTTGGATCCGGATATGATTGAAGTTCTGATGCGCCTAGCCTGAGCCTTGGGTGTTGGAACTCAAGGTGGGGGATGGATTCGATTGAGTGCGAGAAGAAAAGGACAGGCCTTTGCCCCTTTTATAAAGAGGATGAATATCAAGCGTCCTCCGTGGCCGTTTGGAACTTACCTAAAAACGAGGAGTCATACCAATAGGAACGATTGGGTTACCCATACTTGTATTAATGAGAATCCCATGATAAGGGGAACACGATCTCTGCTTCGACAAGACATGCCAATAAAACTGCCTCGCGAAACATGCAGTGGCAGGCTGGGAGAAACGGTTCGAATAATGACCAGGCCGTGGTGTGATGTCACGTTATGAAAAGTTGCCAGCAGATTAGATTTGTGGAAATATTATTCTCTCTACGGTGGTATGTGGAATTTGTTTTGCAGAGCCGGACACTATCCTTGTGTTCAAAATCCTCTATGCAGTATTCGGAGGAAGAACCCGCCTTGCAATTCCGAAGACAATCTGCGCGCCGGACTCATCGTCATTGAAGCCTGGTTCAGGGGCTACTGAGGGAGTCCTGGATTAGGGGGTCCTCGGACAACCAGACTATATACTTTAGCCGGACTGTTGGACTACGAAGATACAAGATTGAAGACTTCGTCCCGTGTCCGGATGGGACTCTCCTTGGTGTGGAATGCAAGCTTGGCAATACGGATATGTAGATCTCGTCCCTCATAACCGACTCTGTGTAACCCTAGCCCCCTCCGTGTCTATATAAACCGGAGGGTTTAGTCCGTAGGAAAACAACAATCATACCATAGGCTGGCTTCTAGGGTTTAGCCTCTATGATCTCGTGGTAGATCAACTCTTGTAATACTCATATCATCAAGATCAATCAAGCAGGAAGTAGGGTATTACCTCCATCGAGAGGTCCCGAACCTGGGTAAACATCGTGTCCCCCGCCTCCTATTACCATTCGCATTAGACGCACAGTTCGGGACCCCCTACCCGAGATCCTCCGGTTTTGACACTGACAGGGGCCAAGCCTCGCAAGGCGGACAACACAAGACCTCCTCGGGGGCGGCCTCACCAGGCTGGCTCGCGAGGGGCGGAGAAATCAAGGCAAGGCGAACCTCGCGAGGTTCCTATGACGTAAGCCATGACGACCAAGACCAGGCGGGCGCGGTGTCCTCACTTCTTCTTTGGTGCTAAGGAGGCAAGCGCAAGCGAGGAGTACCAATGCATCAGGCAAAGGTTTCCATATCGGTGCAACGAGACCAACACCAGCAGGACAGCAGAACGGATGTCACCGTGGAGCCCAAGACGGCGTCACCACCAAAGCCTTTGGCAGGCGAAGACCACCTTTAGTCAGGATAGCTTGTACTAGTTGTCCCCTTTCAAATTGGCCGTTGTGGCATCCCTTCCCGCTCAATATTTGGTAAGAGGACCAGGGCCTCTATAAATAGGGCTAGCCACCATAGTAGGAGAAGACTCGTCTCGAACTCATACAGTTCATCCTCACACCCACCAAGCACAAGAACACCTCGCCTCAGGAGGTTGTTCTTCCCCTTGTACTGTTCATCCTCAGCCCGAGAGGCAATCAACCACACCACACTGGAGTAGGGTATTAGACCACAACGGTGGCCCGAACCAGTATAAATCTTGTGTCCCTTGTGTTGCGAGTTCGTCGAGCTAATCTTAGAGATCGCGGTGAGGCTGAGGGCATGATCTGGTAGGGGGAAATATTCGTGCGCACCCCAGTGTTCGAACCTCGAGGGTTTTGCCGGAACCCGAAATCCAACATTTGGCGCGCCAGGTAGGTGCGCCAAAGCTTTCCTTCTGTCTATCCGCGTCCCATCGCCTCGTCGTCTCCATGGCGGATGCTCGCCGAGCTCACGCCGAGCGTCGGGCCGCCCTTGCCGACCGCGTTGCTCAGACGGCTCCTGTCGGCAAGCACCCCATCGTTCCCCGTCGCCTGCCGCCAACGGCGTCACCGGCTCGGTAGGAAACGAGCATCAAGCGTCCTCGCTGCACCCCTTGGTGCGGCGGGATGGCCGCACCGCCACCCATCGCTGACCCCGGCAAGCTCGTCGTCTCACGCCCGTCGCGCTCCCACGGACGTGCAGGCCGCGCTGTGCATGGCACGCGAACTCCTGCGCTACCGCCCCATCAACGACCTCTACGAGGACTGGCTGGACCGCATCGCTGAGCTCGTCAGCGCCGCAGGGACTCCCCTGCGCCGTCCCTCTCGCTGCCTCGCCCTCCCCCAGCTGTGGGTGATGTGGCCCACGGAGCGCCACCACCACCACCACCGCACCAAGACGGCGTCCGGGAGCCAAGTCGTGCGGGCCCCCGGCGCGACCCACCACGTCGGGCACCCGTGCACGTAGAAGGAAGCTGCCAAGAAGAACCACGTCCGTAAGAAAACACTTCTGCGCTCCCAGCACCACTACCACAAGACCGTGCGCCGCATGCGGTGCTGGTGCGCGGGCATCAAGGCCAGGCTCGACATCAGCAAAGGGCCCTGGTGGCCACCGCGGTCTGCCGCGCCTAAACTCCTGAGCTGCGTAACATCGCATGGCCGGGCAAGTTCAAGCCAGACCTGCCTCCGCGCTACGACGGCACCCCCGACCCCGCGGAGTTCCTGCAGCTCTGCGAGATGAACATCGAGGCGGCCAGGGCGACGAAAAAGTCATGGCGAACTGGTTCCCCATGGCTCCCAAGGATGGCACACGCTCATGGCTCCTAAACCTGCCTCCCGGCTCCATCTCCTCCTGGAATGAGATGCGCGACCACTTCGTCGCCAACTTCCAGGGCACTCGCGACCGCCCTCCGGCCGCGGGTGACCTGCGCCGCGTCAAGCAGCAGCCACAGGAGACCCTCCAGAAGTACATCCAGTGCTTCAACAACGTTCGCCTCAAGATACCCAAGGTGCAGACGAGGCCATCATCTCGGCTTTTTCTGATGGCGTCCGCGATGTCAATATGAAGGAGGAACTCGCCATTCACGAGGACCTGTTCAACCCAGCGACCAAGTGCGCAAGAGCTGAGGAGGGGCGCCTTTCCCTCCTCAAGCTCCAAGTTGCCGACCCGGAGGAGAAAAAGGCCAAGGCCAAGGAAGTGAAGCGCAAGGGAGTCGCCATACTCGCGGCAGAGCCGGACACGAAGTTCGGCAGGGACTAGCCCGAGTCATCCAAGAGCAGCCGACCATTCTGCGCCTTCCACAATGTCCACAGCCACAACACCAACGACTGTCAAGAGCTCAGGGCCATTCAAGATGGACGCTTCGGTGGACACCTCGAGCGCAATGACTGGGGCTATGGCCGAGGAGGAGGACGTGGCGGAGGACGCTTGGACGACCGCGGCCCTCGCCAGGAGTGGCGCGACCGGCCTCGTGAGGACCGCTGGCAAGACCAACCTTGAGAGGGCACCTGGAGGGATCAGCCTCGTTAGTATCGCCCTTAGGGCAACGTTGTCCTTCCTCCGCTACCACCACCATCGAGAAGGAATGACGACCACCATCAGGACGAGGGGGCTGGGGGCTTTTAGGAGCCCCGTGCTATTGCTTGTATCTTGGGTGGAGCTCAAGCCCCAGCCTCTCAATGTATCTTCAAGCAGTTTGCTCGCGAGGTGAACGCCCACTCAGGTGGTCCAAGTGCGCCATCACCTTCAGTTTGGCAGACCATCTCAAGTGCGCGGCCACCGCTAGCGCTCTCCCGATGCTTTGTTCGCCCGTCATCAGCAACATGCAAGTCACTAAGACTCTCATCGACGGTGGCGCAGGGCTTAACGTCATGTCCGTCGAGATGTTCGACAACCTTCAAGTACCCTACGATCAGCTTCAGCCTACCAAGCCCTTCTCAGGAGTGACTGACGGTTCCACCACGCCGATAGCGAAGGTCCACCTCCCTGTCACCTTTGGACAGCGTGACAACTACCGCACCGAGCTCATCGACTTCGGCGTCACCCACATCCGTATGCCATACAATGCTATCCTCGGGTATCTGGCCATGGCCAAGTTCATGACGGTGACCCACCACGGCTACAATGTCCTCAAGATGCTAGGAAGCAGCGGGATCATCACAGTCCCCTGCGAAGAGAAAGATGCGGTGTGCTCCCTCGAGCGCGCCTTCCAAGCAGCGTCAATTGAAGACCCCGAAAGCAAGGGCGAGTTCCCTCCTGAGGCCATCCCCAAGAAGAAGAAGCAGCTACTCCACACGTTCCCTTAGGGGAATGGCGCTTCAAGCGGTGTCACGTCAGGATCGGCGCTCGCACCAGGGGCGCCTCCCTCTATCGCATAGGAAGGCATGCCCGGCGCCCTCCTCGGGCTGGGCTCGGGGGCTCTCTTCTGGAGGGCCTCAGAGCTCGCCAACATCACGAGGGAGGCGCTCAGGCACCACTTGGAGGCATGCTTCGTGGCACGTCTCCCTCAGAAGGACACAGGGCGAGGAGCGCCCAGCGCTCAGGAGTTCATTTCCAAGACTACTCAGGAACTGCAGGATGCAAGGGCCATGCGCGGCGACCATCGCTCACCTGGAGTAGCACCCCATCTAGGCAAGGATGCCGGGCTGCGTGTCTGCATTGTCGTCCCAGGGCTCAATAGGGCCGCATCTCAGGAGCTCTTCTGGCCTTCGCGCGTGGGATGCTACGAGGGTCCGCCGCACAGCTACGTTCGCATGCCATTCGGCCTGCCGAGCATGGCATCCGCCTACTAGCGCAACTTGCGGCGCGTCCTGGCGGCTCAGGAGGCCAGGAACGACGCGGTCTTGGCGGAGATGGAGACGGTCCTCAGGGAACCGCCTGGACCCCCAGAGCCTCCCGAGGCTCAGGGCCCCGGTGGCTCGTGAGGAGCAACCCCTTCGACGCGCACCTTCACTTGCCCCAACATCCCTTCTACAATGGAACCAGGTGACATTTTCCAAGTTTATTTAGCTGGGAGCGCCCCCAAGGCTGCATTATTCCCAGGCCGCCTGGGTCCGTCCCTACGGCATGATTCTCCTTTTCATGACTTTAGCTTACCTTACTGGGGGTGCCCCTTGGGCTGCATCATCCCCAAGCCCCTCGGGCTCGACCCAGTGGCATGTATCGCTCATGCATTTATGTAAACTAGTTAGCTTTCCATGCGTGATCTATCTATGGTTATCACCTGCTTGGTTGTCACCTACCACGGGAGTTGCTCATGCTGGCACGGTGCTTGTGCTTGGGTTCGTCCCTGCAACATCGAAAAATCTGAGCGGCCGAGCTCTGGCCCGCGGCACGCCCCGCGCGCGTCACCTCACCGGGCCCTCAGTGCCTTCATTCTCTTATGGAGTGACCAGTGGCCGACAGACAATTATAATGGCAATCTGTGCCCCTCCTCGCCCTGACTTGCAGGAACCTCCCGAGGACAACAGCGGGCGGTACTGCGTGCTTCTTCTTCTCCCATGCGATTCGGTTGCGCGTTAAAAGGGGGGCTCCTGAGCATCGTGACTCAGGAGCTCCTACTGGCTCTCCAGCCCTCACCCCCTAGCCTTGACCATGGTATCACGACCAGGCATACCAACAGCGGCTGAGCTCGCTCGAGGGCCAGGACCAGAGAACGTAGAGCGTGAAGGAGAGCGTGGGAGAGGGGGAAGCGCGCACGGGCCAAACCCAGCTGCGCCACGACCGCCAACGCTCGAGTATGGCATGACGCAAAGAGACGACTCCAGGCTACCAAGATAAGTTTTGCGCTTGAATCAACCGATCGCTACGACGTGGGATTCTCACTCGCTGCCGCCCTGTTGTAGCAACGTCGCCTCCCTTTCTTACCTTTCGGTGGACGCTTGCACGCTAAAAGGGACCTCCTGAGCATCGCGCCTCAGGAGCTCTTACCGGACCTCGGGCCGCTCACCTCCTGGCCTTGACCACGGCATCGCGACCTGGCATAGCAGCGACGGCTGCAGCCTGCCTGGTGACCGGGACCTGTCGGCGTAGAGCACCAAGCCGTCGTGAGGTTGGAAAGGGGAAACCGAGCCGGAACGGGACGCGCACGCGCACAATTTCATAATAAGGATAATATCAACAATAGACATTGCGGACCCTTTACACTCCCCTGCGGGGTACTTCAGGATTCCTCGCAGGGAACCGAAGGAAGAACTTCAAGGAGCCCTATCTACACGCGCCCCAGTGGCTGACGCCATCATCAACAGTGGGCCATGGGAGGCCGGTGCCAACCCCGTCCAGATCAGCAGCGGCGGCGGCCGGACTCTGCAGCCTTGCTCCGGGTGCGGCGAGAGATTGGGGGCAGGTAGCAGTCATCGCTCGTCTACGGAGTCTCATAGAGCTCGGGAGAATCGCTGGACTCCCAAGCGTCACTGCTGCTACCAGAGGAGCCGCTGGTGAGGCGGACAGCAGGCCCTGCCCCTGCTGCGACACCGTCCTGACGGCCCCTTCTGCAGCAGCACTCCAGGCGGCGGCCTTCCACATCGAAGACCTTGAAGGACAGCGTGGAGGC
The DNA here is from genome assembly GCA_021605205.1 of Aegilops longissima. Taxonomy (NCBI): domain Eukaryota; kingdom Viridiplantae; phylum Streptophyta; class Magnoliopsida; order Poales; family Poaceae; genus Aegilops; species Aegilops longissima. The sequence continues at coordinate 211,918,847 of CM038679.1, read as the reverse complement.
GCCGTCATACTCGAAGTGGATCGTGAGGGCGCCTTCCACACGGCAAACCCGAGCAACCTCACCCCAGCATCGGGTCATGAAGATCTTGCCCGAGGAAACGGCTTCAACTTCCGCTCAAGTCGCCGGCGCGTCGCAGTCGGCGTGTTGCAGCCATTGCTTGACGGGTCCCCTTGGCGGCATCTCGGCGGAGAAGAATGAAGGGAAGTGGATCCAAGTGCGCGGAGGCATCACCTCCCACAGCACAAGTTCTCGAGAGGAGTTCGCGGCGTGGACTCCGGGGTGGCGATGTGCACCACCGCGTTGCGGCGACCTCGGCCGCGGAGCCGACGGCGTCGCTCGACGCCTCTTCCTCCTGAGCCCTCGGCTTGGGCATATAAAGGAAGTGGATACCCAGGAAGAGGCCGCTCGCACCAAGGCCTTGTCACCTCCTACCTCACAACTACGTCATGGCAGTGGACCGGCCTCTTCTTTGGCGGAAGCGGGCCAGGTTCGTCGCGGGGAGCTTTTCCCTTCTTCGCGGCCGAAAACCCTCGGATAGGTGCCATTGGCGTCGCTACTGGCAATGGAGCAAGGGGGGAGAAGCGAGCGGAATGGGAAGAGATGGGCGACCGGGCTCTGCCCCCCTCCCCATTTATAGCAAGAGAAGGCCAACCAGCGCCCCCCACGATCACAGGTAATGATGGTTTTTCCTTGCAAGTAGGAGGGACTCATCAAGTCAGGAAGTTACCGAGGCAGCGTGGGGAAGCGGAGACGCCCACATCCAATCAACCACCACGCGTCAACCAAGGCCGTAGTTTGTTGGGGCCCGCGGTGCTCTGCACTTGCCCTTTGGCTTTGCCTTGAAGCCAAGTCCGAGCGCGCCCTGGGCCCGGGGATACTGTCGGTGTTCTAGGAACGGGGGTCCCCAAACTTGCCTGCCTGCGGCGCACGGCGTGGCTCTACCCGCGGTCCAGTACGGCCCGTCTTCAACAACAAACGCTCAAGACCCTCGCAAGGGGCCAAGCCTCGCGAGGCAGACAACACAAGACCTCCTCGGGGCGGCCTCACTAGGCTGGCTCGCGAGGGGCGGAGAGATCAAGGCAAGGGACACCTCGCGAGGTTCCTGTGATGCAAACCATGATGACTTGAGCCAGGCGGGCGCCAGGCGAGCGCCAGCATGCATAGTGTCCTCTCTTCCTCTTTGGTGCTAAGGAGGCAAGCGCTGGCGAGGAGTACCGAGGCATCAGGCAAACGTTTCCATATCGGTGCAACGAGACCAAGACCAGCAGGACAGCAGAACGAATGTGATGTCACCGTGGAGCCCAAGACGGCGTCACCACCAGAGCCTTTGGCTGTCGAAGACCACCTTTAGTCAGGATAGCTTGTACTAGTTGTCCCCTTTCAAATTGGCCGTTGTGGCATCCCTTCCCGCTCAATATTTGGGAAGAGGACCAGGGCCTCTATAAATAGGGCTAGCCACCATAGTAGGAGAAGGCTCGTCTCGAACTCATTCAGTTAAGCCTCACACCCACCAAGCACAAGAACACCTCGCCTCAGGAGGCTGTTCTTCCCCTTGTACTGTTCATCCTCGGCCTGAGAGGAAATCCACCACATCACACTGGAGTAGGGTATTACACCACAACGGTGGCCCGAACCAGTATAAATCTTATGTCCCTTGTGTTGCGAGTTCGTCGAGCTAAGCTTAGAGATCGTGGTGAGGCTGAGGGCGTGATATGGTAGGGGGAAATCTTCGTGCGCACCCAAGTGTTCGAACCTCAAGGGTTTTGCCGGAACCCGAAATCCGACATATTCAGTTAAAAGTCTGAATCATCGATTAGTTCCTTATCAGCCGCTGGCCTATATGGTACCAGCTACCGATATCCTGAATAGTGAGCAGATATAAGCCTTGGGATGAAATTAACCTCGATGGAAAACAACAGTTGTTCCCAAAATTTTCCTGTGTAGGTACATCAAGAAGCATGTTAAGCACAACAGGCTAAACATCAACCAAAATTATCCATGGCAGACAAAATAATCTCCAAAAGGTAGCTTCAGTGTGCAGGTTAAAGCACGCTAGTAAAGCAAAACAAGTGGAAAGGTGTGCTAAATGCAACATGCCTAATATGTAACAACATGCAAACATAGTCATTCAAACTAGTATTGTGCTGGTCTAAGTACACTCGTTATTGTACATAAAAATGGAAAGGACTGTTAACTACAAGATGCAGCAACCAAATGTAGTCCTTCATAGTGTTATTGCTGAAACTGGTACTGATGAAATTGAACTGCATAGTTCATACTTGAACAAATAGAAAATCATGTTGTGAATAACTGGAATAAACAAGGCATACTACAAACAACCAAAGATAGCATTTGGAACTGGACATATGCTAACGAAAAAAACCGAACAATCAAAAAAGTTTTAAAGAGGCATATGCTAGCTATAACAGGCTTGACAGCAAGCAAATATATGCATTCCTACAGTATGTTTAAAACTGGATTGATGAAATGTACTGCACAGTAAATAATTGCACAAATAGAGCATCACATTGTGAACAACTAAAATAAACAAGGCATACTGCAAACAACCAGATATAGCAATTAAACTTGGATATATTTTCACTACACTACAAAAGGGACTTGACAAAAGAAATCATGGGTTTCTCCCTGTGAAGAGGCACGACAAAACGAATCATGGGTTTCCTCACTTGTCACAGATGGGCTCGTTCCCGTGGGAAGAGCACGGACCCTGGATGCGCTCCATGTTGTCGCAGATGGGCTCCTTCCCCTTGGAAAAGCAAGGCTATAGGGTGCCCTTCCTGATGTCGCAGACGGGCGCTTTCCCCTTGGAAGTCCAGATGGGCTCTTTGTTGTGGAACGTTGCAGAAAATTAAAATTTTTCCTACGGTTTCACCAAGATCCATCTATGAGTTCATCTAAGCAACGAGTCATGGGAAAGAGATTGCATCTACATACCACTTGTAGATCGCGTGCGGAAGCGTTCACTAGAACGTGGATGATGGAGTCGTACTCGCCGTGATCCAAATCACCGATGACCGAGTGCTGAACGGACGGCACCTCCGTGTTCAACACACGTACGGAGCGGATGATGTCTCCTCCTTATTGATCCAGCAAGGGGGAAGGAGAGGTTGAAGAAGATGGCTCCAGCAGCAGCACGACGGCGTGGTGGTGGTGGAGCAGCAGTACTCTGGCAGGGCTTCGCCAAGCTCGTGACGGAGGATAAAGAAGTGTAGCAGGGGGAGGGAGGCGCCAGAACTTCAGTGGTGCGGCTGCCCCCTCCCCCCTCCCTTTATATAGGCCCTGTGGGGCGCCGCCCTTGAGATCCAATCTCCCAAGGGGGCGGCGGCCAAGGGGTGGAGTGCCCCAAGGCAGTGGCGCCCCCACCCTAGGGTTTCAACCCTAGGCGCAGGGGGTGGGCCAAGGGGGGCGCACCAGCCCACTATGGGGCCCTCCGGGATGGGTGGCCCCACCCGGTGGACCCCCGGGACCCTTCCGGTGGTCCCGGTACAATACCAGGTGACCCCGAAACTTTCCCGATGGCCGAAACAACACTTCCTATATATAATTCTTTACCTCCGGACCATTCCGGAACTCCTCGTGACATCCGGGATCTCATCCGGGACTCCGAACAACATTCGTTTTACTGCATACTCATATTCATACAACCCTAGCGTCACCGAACCTTAAGTGTGTTGACCCTACGGGTTCGGGAGACACGTAGACATGACCGAGACGGCTCTCAGGCAATAACCAACAGTGGGTTCTGGATACCCATGTTGGCTCCCACATGCTCCTCGATGATCTCATCGGATGAACCACGATGTCGAGGATTCAAACAACCCCGTATACAATTCCCTTTGTCAATCGGTATGTTACTTGCCGAGATTCGATCGTCGGTATCCCAATACCTCGTTCAATCTCGTTACCGCAAGTCACTTTACTCGCACCGTAATGCATGATCCCGTGACCAGACACTTGGTCACTTTGAGCTCATTATGATGATGCACTACCGAGTGGGCCCAAGTGATACCTCTCCGTAACACGGAGTGACAAATCAGTCTCGATCCGTGTCAACCCAAGACACTTTCGGAGATACCGTAGTGTACCTTTATAGTCACCCGATTACGTTGTGACGTTTGGTACACCCAAAGCACTCCTACGGTATCCGGGAGTTACACGATCTCATGGTCTAAGGAAGAGATACTTGACATTGGAAAAGCTCTAGCAAAAGCGAACTACACGATCTTGTGCTATGCTTAGGATTGGGTCTTGTCCACCACATCATTCTCCTAATGATGTGATCCCGTTATCATTGACATCCAATGTCCATAGTCAGGAAACCATGACTATCTATTGATCAACGAGCTAGTCAACTAGAGGCTCACTAGGGACATATTGTGGTCTATGTATTCACACGTGTATTACGATTTCCGTATAATACAATTATAGCATGAATAAAAGACAATTATCATGAACAAGGAAATATAATAATAATCCTTTTGTTATTGCCTCTAGGGCATATTTCCAACAGTCTCCCACTTGCACTAGAGTCCATAATCTAGTTACATTGTGATGAATCGAACACCCATAGAGTTCTGGTATTGATCATGTTTTGCCCGTGGAAGAGGTTTAGTCAGCGGATCTGCGATATTCAGATCCGTATGCACTTTGCAAAGTTGTATGTCTCCATCTTGAACATTTTCACGGATGGAGTTGAGGCGACGCTTGATGTGCCTGGTCTTCTTGTGAAACCTGGGCTCCTTGGGAAGTGCAATAGCTCCAGTGTTGTCACAGAAGAGTTTGATCGGCCCGACGCATTGGGTATGACTCCTAGGTCGGTGATGAACTCCTTCACCCATATTTCTTGATGTGTTGCCTCCGAGGCTCCCATGTACTCCGCTTCACATGTAGATCCCGCCACGACGCTCTGCTTGCAACTGCACCAGCTTACTGTTCCACCATTCAACATGTACACGTATCCGCTTTGTGACTTAGAGTCATCAGATCGTGTCGAAGCTAAGCGTCGGCGTAACCCTTCTGACGAGCTCTTCGTCACCTCCATAAACGAAACATGTCCTTTGTCCTTTTCGGTACTTCAGGATATTCTTGACCGCTATCCGGTGTTCCTTGCGGGATTACTTTGGTACCTTCCTACCAAACTTACGGCAAGGTTTACATCAGGTCTGGTACACAACATGGCATAAATAATAGATCCTATGGCGAGGCATAGGGATGACGCTCATCTCTTCTTTATCTTTTGTCGTGGTCGGGCATTGAGCTGAGCTCAATCTCACACCTTGCAGTACATGCAAGAACCCTTTCTTGGACTGATCCATTTTGAACTTCTTCAAAATCTTATCAAGGTATGTGCTTTGTGAAAGACCTATGAGGCGTCTCGATCTATCTCTATAGATCTTGATGCCTAATATATAAGCAGCTTCTCCAAGGTCCTTCATTGAAAAACTTTTATTCAAGTAGGCCTTAATGCTGTCCAAGAGTTCTATATCATTTCCCATCAAAAGTATGTCATCTACATATAATATGAGAAATGCTACAGAGCTCCCACTCACTTTCTTGTAAACGCAGGCTTCTCCATAAGTCTGCATAAACTTAAACGCTTTGATCATCTCATCAAAGCGAATGTTCCAACTCCGAGATGCTTGCACCAGCCCATAAATGGATCGCTGGAGCTTGCATACTTTGTTAGCATTCTTAGGATCGACAAAACCTTCCGGCTGCATCATATACAGCTCTTCCTTAAGATAACCGTTAAGGAACGCTGTTTTGGCGTCCATCTTCCATATCTCGTAATCATAGTATCGGCAATTGCTAACATGATTCAGACGGACTTAAGCTTCGCCACGGAGAGAAAGTCTCATCGTAGTCAATCCCTTGAACTTGCCGATAACCCTTAGCGACAAGTCGAGCTTTATAGATGGTGACATTACCATCGCGTCCGTCTTCTTCTTAATGATCCATTTGTTTTCTATCGCTCGCCGATCATCGGGCAAGTCTGTCAAAGTCCATACTTTGTTTTCATACATGGATCCTATCTCGGATTGCATGGCTTCAAGCCATTTGTTGGAATCGGGCCCGCCATCGCTTCTTCATAGTTGAAGGTTCATCGTTGTCTAACAACATGATTTCTAGGACAGGTTGCCATACCACTCACGGTGTGGAGCGTGTCCTTGTGGACCTACAAAGTTCAAGTAGCAACTTGATCCAAGTACCTTGATCATCATCATTAATTTCCTCTCCAGTAGGTGTAGGCACCACAGGAACATTTTCCTGAGCTGCACTACTTTCCGGTTAAAGAGGTAGTACTTCATCGAGTTCTACTTTCCTCCCACTTACTCCTTTCGAGAGAAACTCTTTCTCCAGAAAGGTTCCGTTTTTGGCAACAAAGATCTTGCCCTCGGATCTAAGGTAGAAGGTATACCCAATGGTTTCCTTAGGGTATCCTATGAAGACGCATTTTTCCGACTTGGGTTTGAGCTTTTCAGGTTGTAGTTTCTTGACATAAGCATCGCATCCCCAAACTTTTAGAAACGACAGCTTAGGTTTCTTCCCAAACCATAATTCATACGGTGTCGTCTCAACGGATTTAGACGGTGCCCTATTTAAAGTGAATGTAGCTGTCTCTAGAGCGTATCCCCAAAATGATAGCGGTAAATCGGTAAGAGACATCATAGATCGCACCATATCCAATAGAGTGCGATTCCGACGTTCGGACACACCGTTACGCTGAGGTGTTCCAGGCGGCGTGAGTTGTGAAACGATTCCACATTTCCTTAAGTGTGTACCAAATTCGTGACTTAAATATTCTCCTCCACGATCCGATCGTAAGAATTTTATCTTTCGGTCACGTTGATTCTCTACCTCATTCTGAAATTCCTTGAACTTTTCAAAGGTCTCAGACTTGTGTTTCATCAAGTAGAGATACCCATATCTACTCAAGTCATCAGTGAGAGTGAGAACATAACGATATCCTCCGCGAGCCTCAACGCTCATTGGACCACACACATCGGTATGTATGATTTCCAATAAGTTGGTTGCTTGCTCCATTGTCCCGGAGAATGGAGTCTTGGTCATTTTTCCCATGAGGCATGGTTCGCATGTGTCAAATGATTCATAATCGAGAGACTCTAAAAGTCCATCAGAATGGAGCTTCTTCATGCGCTTGACACCAATGTGACCAAGGCGGCAGTGCCACAAGTATGTGGGACTATCATTATCAACTTTACATCTTTTGGTATTCACACTATGAATATGTGTAATATTACGTTCGAGATTCATTAAGAATAAACCATTGACCATCGGAGCATGACCATAAAACATATCTCTCATATAAATAGAACAACCATTATTCTCGGATTTAAATGAGTAGCCATCTCGCATTAAACGAGATCCCGATACAATGTTCATGCTCAAACTTGGCACTAAATAACAATTATTGAGGTTTAAAACTAATCCCGTAGGCAAATGTAGAGGTAGCGTGTCGACGGCGATCACATCGACCTTGGAACCATTCCCGACGCCAAGATCGTCACCTCATCCTTTGCCGTCTCCGTTTATTCCGCAGCTCCTGCTGTGAGTTACAAATATGAGCAACGACACCGTATCAAATACCGGGAGTTACTACAAGTCTTGGTAAGGTACACATCAATTACATGTATATCAAATATATCTTTAGTGTTGCGGCCTTCTTGTCCGCTAAGTATTTGGGGCAGTTCCGCTCAAATGGCCCTTCCTTTGCAATAAAAGCACTCTGTCTCGTGCTTGGGTCCATTCTTTGACTTCTTCCGGCAACTTGCTTGCGGGCGCGGCAACATCCTTGCCGTCCTTCTTGAAGTTCTTCTTACCCTTGCCCTTTTTGAACTTAGTGGTTTTATTGACCATCAACACTTGATGTTCTTTCTTAATTTCAACCTCTGCTGACTTCAGCATTGAAAATACTTCGGGAATGGTCTTCACCATCCCCTGCATATTGTAGTTCATCACAAAGCTCTTGTAGCTTGGTGGGAGCGATCAAGGATTCTGTCAATGACCGCCTCGTCCAGGAGGTTAATGTCCACCTGGGACGGCGGTTGTGCAACCTGACATTTTGAGTATGTGCTCACCTTGTAACTGTTTTCCTCCATCTTACAACTATAGAACTTGTCGGAGACTTCATATCTCTTGACCCGGGCATGAGCTTGGAAAACCATTTTCAGCTCCTCGAACATCTCATATGCTCCGTGTTGCTCAAAACGCTTTTGGAGCCCCGGTTCTAAGCTGTAAAGCATGCCCCACTGAACGAGGGAGTAATCATCAGCACAAGACTGCCAAGCATTCATAATGTCTTGGTTCTCTGGGATGGGTGCATCACCTAGCGGTGCTTCTAGGACATATTGTTTCTTGGCTGCTATGAGGATGATTCTCAGGTTCCGGACCCAGTCCGAATAGTTGCTTCCATCATCTTTCAGCTTGGTTTTCTCTAGGAACGCGTTGAAGTTCATGTTGACATGAGTATTGGCCATTTGATCTACAAGACATATTTTGCAAAGACTTTAGACTAAGTTCATGATAATTAAGTTCATCTAATCAAATTATTTAATGAACTCCCACTCAGATTTGACATCCCTCTAGTCATCTAAGTGTTACATGATCCGAGTCGACTAGGCCGTGTCCGATCATCACGTGAGACGGACTAGTCATCGTCGGTGAACATATCCATGTTGATCGTATCTTCCATCGACTCATGTTCGACCTTTCGGTCTTTTGTGTTCCGAGGCCATGTCTGTACATGCTAAGCTCGTCAAGTTAACCCTAAGTGTTTATGCATGTGTAAAACTGTCTTACACCCGTTGTATGTGAATGTAAGGATCTATCACACCCGATCACCACGTGGTGCTTCGAAACGACGAACTTTAGCAACGGTGCACAGTTAGGGGGAACACTTTCTTGAAATTATCATAAGGGATCATCTTATTTACTACCGTCGTTCTAAGTAAACAAGATGCATAAAACATAATAAACATCACATGCAATTATATAAAGTAGTGACATGATATGGCCAATATCATATAGCTCCTTTGATCTTCATCTTCGGGGCTCCATGATCATCTTGTCACCGGCATGACACCATGATCTCCATCATCATGATCTCCATCATCGTGTCTCCATGAAGTTGCTCGCCAACTATTACTTCTACTACTATGGCTAACACGTTTAGCAATAAAGTAAAGTAATTTACATGGCGTTGAATCAATGACTCGCAGGTCATACAATAATTAAGACAACTCCTATGGCTCCTGCCGGTTGTCATACTCATCGACATGCAAGTCGTGATTCTTATTACAAGAACATAATCTGATACATCACAATATATCATTCATCATTCATCACAACTTCTGGCCATATCACATCACCTGACAATTGCAGCAAAAACAAGTTAGACGTCCTCTAATTGTTGTTGCATCTTTTACGTGGCTGCAATTGGGTTCTAGCAAGAACGTTTTCTTACCTACGAATAACCACAACGTGATTTTGTCAACTTCTATTTACCCTTCATAAGGACCCTTTTCATCTAATCTGCTCCAACTAAAGTAGGAGAGACAGACACCGCTAGCCACCTTATGCAACTAGTGCATGTCGATCGGTGGAACCTGTCTCACGAAGCGCACGTGTAAGGTCGGTCCGGGCGCTTCATACCACAATACCGCTGAAGCAAGAAAAGACTAGTAGCGGCAAGCAAGTTGACAAGATCTCGCCCACAACAAAATTGTGTTCTACTCGTGCAATAGAGAACTACGATAGACCTAGCTCATGATGCCACTATTAGGGAGCGTTGCGAGAAAATTAAAATTTTTCCTACGGTTTCACCAAGATCCATCTATGAGTTCATCTAAGCAACGAGTCATGGGAAAGAGATTGAATCTACATACCACTTGTAGATCGCGGCGAAGCGTTCACTAGAACGTGGATGATGGAGTCGTACTCGCCGTGATCCAAATCACCGATGACCGAGTGCCGAACGGACGTCACCTCCGCGTTCAACACACGTACGTAGCGGATGACGTCTCCTCCTTCTTGATCCAGCAAGTGGGAAGGAGAGGTTGAAGAAGATGGCTCCAACAGCAGCACGACGGCGTGGTGGTGGTGGAGCAGCAGTACTCCGGCAGGGCTTCGCCAAGCTCGTGACGGAGGAGGAAGAAGTGTAGCAGGGGGAGGGAGGCACCAGAACTTCAGGGGTGCGGCTGCCCCCTCCCCCCTCCCTTTATATAGGCCCCCAGGGGGGGCGCCGGCCCTTGGAGATCCAATCTCCCAAGGGGGGTGGCGGCCAAGGGGGGTGGAGTGCCCACCAAGGCAAGTGGGGCGCCCCCCCCAACCTAGGGTTTCAACCCTAGGCGTAGGGGGTGGGGCAAGGGGGGCGCACCAGCCCACTATGGGCTGGTTCCCCTCCCCACTTCAGCCCATGGGGCCCTCCGGGATGGGTGGCCCCACCCGGTGGACCCCCGGGACCCTTCCGGTGGTCCCGGTACAATACCGGGTGACCCCGAAACTTTCCCGATGGCCGAAACAACACTTCCTATATATAATTCTTTCCCTCCGTACCATTCCGGAACTCCTCGTGACGTCCGGGATCTCATCCGGGACTCCGAACAACATTCGGTTTATTGCATACTCATATTCATACAACCCTAGCGTCACCGAACCTTAAGTGTGTAGACCCTACGGGTTCGGGAGACACGTAGACATGACCGAGACGGCTCTCGGGCAATAACCAACAGCGGGATCTGGATACCCATGTTGGCTCCCACATGCTCCTCGATGATCTCATCGGATGAACCACGATGTCGAGGATTCAAAGAACCCCGTTTACAATTCCCTTTGTCAATCGGTATGTTACTTGCCCGAGATTCGATCGTCGGTATCCCAATACCTCGTTCAATCTCGTTACCGGCAAGTCACTTTACTCGCATCGTAATGCATGATCCCGTGACGGACACTTGGTCACTTTGAGCTCATTATGATGATGCACTACCGAGTGGGCCCAGTGATACCTCTCCGTAACACGGAGTGACAAATCCCAGTCTCGATCCGTGTCAACCCAACAGACACTTTCGGAGATACCTGTAGTGTACCTTTATAGTCACCCAGTTACGTTGTGATGTTTGGTACACCCAAAGCACTCCTACGGTATCCAGGAGTTACACGATCACATGGTCTAAGGAAGAGATACTTGACATTGGAAAAGATCTAGCAAAATGAACTACACTATCTTGTGCTATGCTTAGGATTGGGTCTTGTCCACCAAATCATTCTCCTAATGATGTGATCCCGTTATCATTGACATCCAATGTCCATAGTCAGGAAACCATGACTATCTATTGATCAACGAGCTAGTCAACTAGAGGCTCACTAGGGTCATATTGTGGTCTATGTATTCACACGTGTATTACGATTTCCGGATAATACAATTATAGCATGAATAAAAGATAATTATCATGAACAAGGAAATATAATAAGAATCCTTTTATTATTGCCTCTGAGGCATATTTCCAACACTCTTTCCCCTTGGAAGAGCCGGACAGGGTGCCCTCCTCGCGGTTGCTGTCGATGAGGTCTGACTTGGAAGCTGTGGATCCCAAGCCAGCGTCGCAGAACGTGTCCTTTAGAAATGAAAAAAGGGGCTCGATGGCGATGTAGAATGACAAATTGTTGACAGCGAGCCACAGGAGATCAGCGGCGGGGCCATGGATGAGATCGACAGCGGTTGAACCCGAGTGGTTGAGGGTGGGCCACTTAATCTGTGACATAGCCCGCCTCAGGTCGTCGCTGTCGATGACCTCGATGTCGTAGCCGGTAGCCGAGCCACGCCCGTATACTCTAGCCCGCTGCTTGAGTGCCTACCGCCAGTAATGGTCGTCAGCTTCCTCGGCAACGTCGGGCGAAGAGACCGCTATACACCTATTTTGGGCCAGTCGCTCCTCGAGCTCCATGGGAAGCGTAGCCGAGCTTAGGCTACAACGCTCTAGAGTGGGGGATGGGGATGTGGATCTGTTGGAAATGGGTCATTTGGCAGGCGTCATCTAAGAAGCTCAGGGTGGCCTGAGTATGGAGATCGGTGGGTAAGCTGCACGGGTAAACCGGCAGATGTTGGCAATGGAGGCCTTGCGGCCGCAGCGAAGGCGGGGACCTTGCTAGGGTTTCAAGCAAGGGAGGGTGTGTGTGTGTATGCGCGCATGCCCGAGGAGGTTTTGGTGTGTGTGTGGAGTGGGGGAGGGGTGTTTGAGGAAATGACGCAGGTATTAAAAATTTTACTACGCGGGGGTCAAACACGGGATTGAAATGCCAGGCTATTAAAAATTTTTACGATAGTGCATCGCACACGGTCCGGAGATAACAACCGTGTCTTATGAAATAGAAAAACCCTCGAGGTGGGCAGATATTCTCTGGGGATGCAGGTGGGATTGGGAACAAGAAACATCGCACACGATTCGGAGATAACAACTGTGTGTTATGAAACAAACAAAAAAACCCTTGAGGCGGGTAGATATTTTCTAGGGATGCAGGCGGGATTGGGAACAAGAAACATCGCACACGGTCCGGAGATAACAACCATGTGTTATGAAACAGAAAAACGCTCGAGGTGGGCAGATATTTTTGAGAGGGGGAGCCTCGTGGAGCCCAATGTACTGTGCGGATGTGTGCGTGACAGGGGCACCGGCGTGGCACACGGTTTGTATGAGTGATCCGTGTCTGTTACATCATCTGAGTTGTCTAATGTTCATAAATTTGGAAAAAAATGACGCGGGAGAGGGTCATAACACGAACACACTTGCATGTGGACCAAATTTATGTATCAAAAGGGTGGTTTTTATTTTCAAATACCAAATGCAACTTCGATGTGGCAACTCTCTCGCAGAGCACACGGTATTGCTTGCCCCCACCCCCCCTCATGTCGGCACGAAGGGAATCCTAAGCTATGAATGCATGCCCCCTCCCCCGCAACCGAGGTTCACCTAGCAAAGTGCAAAGTAGCTAGCAGCCCCCTCCCTCATGTCGGCACAAAGGGAATTCTAAGCTATGAATGCATCCCCCAACCGAGGTTCACCCTAGCAAAGTGTGAAGTAGCTAGCAGCCCCCCTCCCTCGTGTCGGCACGAAGGGAATCCTATGCCATGAATGCATGCCCCCCCACAACCGAGGTTCACCCGAGCAAAATGTGAAGTAGCTAGCAGCCCCCTCCCTCGTGCCGCACGAAGGGAATCCTAAGGTATGAATGCATGCCCCCAACCGAGGTTCACCTAGCAAAGTCTTGAAGTAGCTAGCAGCCCCCTCCCTCGTGGTCGGCACCAAGGGAATCCTAAGCTATGAATGCATGCCCCCAACCGAGCTTCACCTAGCAAAGTGCTGAAGTAGCTAGTAGCCCCCTCCCTCGTGTCGACACGAAGGGAATCCTAAGCTATGAATGCATGCCCCCCAACCGAGGTTCACCTAGCAAAGTCTGAAGTAGCTAGCAGCCCCCTCCTCGTTTGGCACCAAGGGAATCCTAAGCTATGAATGCATGCCCCCAACCGAGGTTCACCTAGCAAAGTGTGAAGTAGATAGCAGCCCCCTCATGTCGGCACAAAGGGAATCCTAAGCTATGAATGCATGCCCCTCCCCCAACCGAGGTTCACCTAGCAAAGGGAGAAGTAGCTAGCAGCCCCCTCATGTCGCCACAAAGGGAACCCTAAGTTATGAATGCATGCCCCCCAACCGAGGTTCACCTTGCAAAGTGTAAAGTAGCAACCCCCCCCCCCCCACACACACACATTCAGTCGGCAGGCCAGAGAGGCATATCTCACCAAGATGGATCATAAAAGGGACCAAGAATAGTCCACCTTGGTCGTACAACCTCTCTCTTGTTGTTGGTTAAAGTGATGGCCATCCTTGTGACCCCAGAGATGGCCTAGCTCGCCAATAATCATGCAAGTAGCTAGTCCCCGAAGACAAGCACTGCATGCGTGTGGACCAAACATATGTATGGAGAGGTGTGTTTTTGAGTAACAATGGAACAACTTTGATGTGCCACCGTGATTTCGAGCTAGAAATCCCCACACCGAGTGAGGGTTAGGTGGACGATGCATATGTATGTTACACCACACTTCAAGCCAACGACGGGGATTCATGCATGCATGCGTGCATAGTATATGCGCGCAAACTTAAGGTCTGAATCTCACCATGACCTATACTACAATAACACGAACCAAATGAAGAATTTGCCATGGTAACTTATCTTGTTGTTGGTGAAGGTGATCATGGATGTCCACGCAGGCCCATGAATATATAGGCTTGTCGCCGATAACCACTAGATGCATATGTATGGAGGTGATGCATGCATGCATGTTTGAATACAAAACATTGATTTGGCGCGTGCGTCAAAAATAATACACTAGCTTCCCACACAGAGCGAGATCGGTTCATGATGTGTCGTTGTACTAGCGCAACTGTATCATGCATGTCATCCCAGATCAAAAATAATAATCCCCTCCTAAGTCAAATTAACCTCTCTTGTTGTCAGGCAAAAAGCAGTGATGGACCAAGCGGGCCCACAAACGGAAAGCATCGATATCGCTGATAACCGCTTAAGTGGGTGCGAGAGGACAACCACTACCGCTTTGCATGTGGGCCAAACATATATATGTCCAACACCCAAAATGCACAACTTGGATGTGCCACATGCCTAAAAAACCGTAAACCATGCACCCACACAGAGCAAGGTTCATCAAGCGTACTACATATGGTCCCCTTCCCCCTTCTTCACCACACACTATATGCTCCTGGCGTAATATATGTACAACCCAAAAGAATCTTCATCGATGGTGAAATTAATTATCCTCTCCCGATGTAGGTCAAAGTGATGCATGCATGCATCGAGGATGGCCTCGTGGGCCCACAAAAGGAAGCGTCACAAGTGAGTGTCCTTGCTAGGATATGCATGTGGCCCAAAAAGGTGTCGTGTGATGTTTGAATAGCCAATTTCACAATTTTGATGTGGCACGTGCCTCGGAAACCAAAAAGTCCTGACAGTGAGTGAGGTGTACTTGTTCACGGGCGCGTATGTATAGTATATATGCTAGTCCCCTCCCACCTCTTCGACGCGTACTATATACCACCATAACACAAACAAAAAATATTCTACCTTGCTGGTCAAATTAACCTCACTGCCGGCTGTTCATCAAACTCATGGACGACGACCTCGCAGGCCCATGGAAAGTTTCACACGCGAGTATCGGGTGTCGTGTAGGACAACCATCGACTGCATGTGGCCAAAACATGTATGTATGAAAGGGTTGTTTAATGTTTTAAATAATGATTTCACGGCTCTGATGTGGCACCGGCCTGCGTAAGAAAACGGCCAACCCACAGGGTGGCTCACAACTCGTAGTGTACTACGAGCCACCCGCCACCCCCAGACGCACACACACGGCGTTCCCACCGCAACTACGATGCATGTTAAATTAATTCAGTGAACATATATGTTATCAAAGGAGGGACGTTTTAATTTAATAAAATCACAGGGATCATTAAGATGTTTTAGTACATTAATTGATTGATTTTCTACGGGTATAATGTGCAAAAATCAAATTCTAGCTACATGCACACGTGACAGTGCACCTAAATGGATTGCAAAAACACATGTGTCTCACTGGGTGCATGTTTACTCCACGTGCAACAAATTTCAAACGTTGAGAATCTTGATTTTTAAATTCTAGTAGATCCAAATCTTATTTGAACTTCATGAAACTTAACGTGTTGTCATATGGACACCAATACAAAGTGGCATTGTACTTTTTTTGTCAAATTTGAGACCAGTTTTGATGTAATATTTATGTAGTTACAGACTGGAGATTATTAATAATTGGGAACTAATATCCCAAACGGATTATTTATTCGAACCGTGAGTGTTAGACCAATAATGGATACGTGTCATGCTTCGGTTAAGCAATAAAGCGACAACATTAATCATCCAAATAGAAAAACAATATACGTGCCGCCGTGCGACCCGTGTGCCGTGCGAGCAGGCGTGAGTTGACGGGACGCATGCGAGCAGCCCGCCGAGCAGGCAGACGGGAGGCGTGCGTGCAGGTGTGTGAATTGACGGACGCACCCCCCATTCTTGCCACACACGCACAATCCTCTCTCTCCGCTTGCATCGTTGATGCTACTATCAGTCCACAAAGCCGTTAGTGTATGAGGATGCCGCCGAAGCGCCCCATCATAGGGAGTGGCGACGCCGAGGCAGCTAAACACCGGAGCACGCCATGGAGATGGAGACAGAGGTTGCCGTCACCGCTGGCGAGTTATCGCTGCACCCTGACGTTGTCGACGACGTCGAGCTTCCATAGCCGGAGGCGGAGTTCCACACCTACTCCGACCACCACTTCGGTGACGACTCCGACGACCACTCCGGCGACGAATCCGACGATGATGGACAGCTGGTTAGTCATCTATACCCATTTATGTGTCAAATAGATCATAGGGTTTCTCTGGTTACTCCTGCCTCCCCCTTTTTGGAATAGAAATCCTATGGTTATGTTCTCCCAATCCATGAAATCTGAGTAAGTGTCATTAGATCCGTGTAGTGTATTGATTGTTTGAATGGTACATGTGATAAGTGATTAGTTGTTTCATCATTCCAAATGATTTCTACTAGTAATCCGACTAGGGTTAGCGTTTGGGCTAATAATTCCTAGCCAGGACTTGAAAATTGATTTTGAATGACCTACATATGTTTGTGCCATTTTTTCCTTCAGGATTGGTCTGTACATAGACGACTGTTCTTAAAAATCGAACCATAATATCTGGATATGTATAAATAAATGGCCAGAAATTCCTAATCCTACTTCACGGCATGTAATCATTGATTTGATGCCAAATTTGTTTTACTATTTGTATAGGTGCTGTCTGACGATGTGGACAGCAAGGATGAAGATGGCCAGAGGAGGTACAAGAGGCAAATCTAGAGGGAGCTTTATGCAGGAATGCATACCAGGCGTATTAGGACCTGGAACGGCGGCTATGGATGCCCATTTTGCAAACAGAAGCTTCATGGCGTGTATCTAAGTGTTCTGGCGCATGCAAGAGGATGGGTCATTGTCTCCTTCAAGCAGAAGTATTCTCACAGGGTGGCGCACGGCGCATACACCGAGTACCTGGAGAAGCTTCAGGATCGTGCCGGCCTGTGAGATGAGATGTGGGATGGATCGAACTATGTACGCTTGAGTATGCTTAATGACGGTTGAACTATGTACTTATGGTTGAACTATGCTTATGTACGTGTACTCTTATTATATATGTCTGAGTATGTTAAAAATTTGGTGTAAATTACAAAGGGGGACCAATAAAAAAGAAGGACGTAGTATGTCAATCACACATGGTTCCCAAAATTCGAACCATGTGCAATGACTTTCATTTTGCCTGTTGCGTCAATCACACACGGTTCGCTCTAGCAAACCTCGCCTCCAAAATTCTTTGTGGGACAGAAAATCCTCACCTCCCAATTCAAAAAAGAAAAAATAAAACCCTCACCATCCCCACGTCACAAAAACCATCACCCTGCCCGCCACCCCCTCTGGTACGTTCCCCATTCACACCTACACAAGCTCCTCCGCGTCTATGCCATGGCTCCTATCGCGGTGGTAAACACTTAGCTCCTATCGTGGATGTAAAGACTTAGCTCGACGCCTACCGCCACCGCCAGGCTGCCGGCAAAGCCCACCGCATTTTGCCACTTTCGCTTGCCGCAGCCTATCACCGTCGACTTTCTCGATGCTGCTCGAGGTCAACCCAGCTCAGCTCGGTTGGGGAATCTGCAGAACTGAGGGTTCTTTCTCATGGACGACAAGGTAAAAATTTAATGAGATATTATCTAATCTCTTATCCCAGTTCATCTGCCTCCTTTAATCACTCGGAGGAAATCGCCATGAATACATTTTTATTCGAGCTGATTTGAGGGTTTTCTTTCATTCATATAATGTATAGTGCACCGACCCTTCAGGACTTTGCGACCTCCGCCAGAGATTCCATCTCACCATACCAGATAACTTGAGGACGCACGTGGTATATTCAATCTCACCCTAAATCGGTTTTTCATAGAAAGACTGTAAGGGAACCCCCTACAGTATAATTGGTGCAAGAAAACCAAATTGCAAGTACCATGCCTTGAACCTGGGTGAGTGGGAAGGCATTAGCCCCGTCCTACCACTAGGCTATGCCTTAGCCTGCCACCCTAAATCGGTTGGCATGGCCTACTTTCCTGAACATATTCTAAATATTACTATATTTGGATAAAAGGTGCCACATGCACCATATACATCAAAGGGGATTTTCCCCCTCTTCTTTCTATATTAGGCAAATTAATGACGTATTGTTCTTTTGGTTACTCTCATATTTCCATGACATCATGTTTACCCTATCTATTTAATTATAGATTTTTGTCCTTCGATTTCAACTGCTGTATAGTTCTTCCAATTCGGGCCCATATTTGCATGTTACCATATTTTCTGTAACAATCCTATCTTTTTCTACAGAACATCCCTTGCTACGCAACATATTATGTAGTGCACAATTTTTCCCTTTACATAGATCAAGGCTCCACGGATGTCATATTGCACACAAACCATGGATTTACAATCGTTGCTATTGTAAGACTTGATGAACGTGGTGACTCCTATTTTGGCACTGGCTTTTGGAAGGAAATTGCAAAGTTTTATGTACTGAAAGCTGGCACTAAAATTGCACTGCACATAAAGGGGCCTAGTCATGAGATATATGCTACTTCCCCGACAAAATCATCTGTCCAGACTTTGTTCGAAGTAAGTTTTCTTTTCAACTATCCACATGTTGACTTACCCAACAATGTCAAATAAATTGTGTAGTATTTAAGCAACCAATTTTTATTTCCTTTTCTTACTATATTCCTACCTAATAAGTTCTAGTTACCAATACACTTTTCTATTGCCCTGTTTTAACTAAATATTCCCTGTACTCCCATTTCTATTAGAAAGCTCCACTAACAAGGAGACTCCGGAGGTGGAGAACGGGGCTGCCAACAAGCGGAGGTGGGGCGAGCTAGAACCGCAAGCGACTCCAGTAGCCCTATACTTCATTAGCAGCCTCCCCGATGATATGTTGAGAGTCATCATCTCCCTCCTCCCAATCAAATATGGGGCACGGACAACCGTGCTTTCCTGACGGTGGCACCCCCTATGGAACTCCAGCCCTCTCGACCTCATCGACACCCATGAGCTCTGCCATGGCTATCGGAAAAGCTTGTATGCGTTCTCCAAGATCCTCGGCAGTCACCTTGGACAACCAAAGGCCTTAGAATGGGCAAGTTCCGTTCCAACGGCAAGGACCGAGCCAGGCTTGATGACTGGTTCCGATCCCCCACCCTAGATCAGCTCGAGGAGCTCACTTTTGATGATGGGCATATGCGGTCGCTACCAACGTCCGCACTCCACCTCGCACCCATGCTGCGCGTCGCCAAGTTCAGGAACTGCCATCCCCACCTTAATGACGCGCCCGCTCTTATGTTGGAAATATGCCCCTAGAGGCAATAATAAAATAGCTATTATTATATTTCCTTGTTCATGATAATTGTCTATTGTTCATGCTATAATTGTGTTATCCGGAAATCGTAATACATGTCTGAATACATAGAACACAACATGTCCCTAGTGAGCCTCTAGTTGACTAGCTCATTGAGCAATGGATGGTTACGGTTTCCTGACCATGGACATTGGATGTCATTGATAACGGGATCACATCATTAGGAGAATGATGTGATGGACAAGACCCAATCGTAAGCATAGCACAAGATCGTGTAGTTCGTCTGCTAAAGCTGTTCTGATGTCAAGTATCATTTCCTTAGACCATGAGATTGTGCAACTCCCGGATACCGTAGGAATGCTTTGGGTGTACCAAACGTCACAACATAACTGGGTGGCTATAAAGGTACACTACAGGTATCTCCGAAAGTGTCTGTTGGGTTGGCACGAATCGAGACTAGGACTTGTCACTCCGTATGACGGAGAGGTATCTCTGGGCCCACTTGGTAATGCATCATCATAATGAGCTCCATGTGTCTAAGCAGTTAGTCACGGGATCATGCATTACGGAACGAGTAAAGTGACTTGCCGGTAACGAGATTGAACGAGGTATTGGGATACCGATGATCGAATCTCGGGCAAGTAACGTACCGCTTGACAAAGGGAACTGTGTACGGGATTGTTTGAATCCCCGACATCGTTGTTCGTCCGATAAGATCATCGTGGAACATGTGGGAACCAACATGGGTATCCAAATCCCGCTGTTGATTATTGGCCGGAGAGATGTCTCGGTCATGTCTGCATGATTCCCAAACCCGCAGGGTCTACACACTTAAGGTTCGGTGACGCTAGAGTTGTTATGGAAATTAGTATACAGTTACCGAATGTTGTTCGGAGCCCCGGATGAGATCCCGGATGTCACGAGGAGTTCCGTAATGGTCCGGAGATAAAGATTTATATATGGGAAGTCCTTATTCGGTCACCTGAAGTGTTCGAGGGTTTATCGGTATTGTACCAGGACCACCGAAAGGGTTCCGGGGGTCCACTGGGAGGGTCCACCTGTCCCGGAGGGCCTTATGGGCTGAATATGGAGGGGAACCAGCCCCTAGGTGGGCTGGGCGCCAAACCTCCCTAGGGCCCATGCGCCTAGGTTTGGGGGGCAACCCTAAAGGCGGAGCCCTCCTTTGGCTTGGGGGACAAGCCTCCCGCCTTGGTTACCGCCCCCCCCCCCCTCTAGATCCATCTGGAGGGGGCCGGCCCTTCTCACCCTTGCCCCTATAAATAGAGGGGAGGTGGGAGGGCTGCCGCACCCTTCCCCTGGCGCAACCCTCTCCCTCCCCAACACCTCCTCCTCCTCCGTAGTGCTTGGCGAAGCCCTACCGGAGAACTGCAAGCTCCACCACCGCGCCGTCGTGCTGCCAGAGCTCTTCCTCAACTTCTCCTCTCCCCTTACAGGATCAAGAAGGAGGAGATGTCCCCGGGCTGTACGTGCGCTGAACGCAGAGGTGCCGTCCGTTCGGCGTTAGATCGGATCTTCCGCGATTTGAATCACCGCGAGTACAACTCCCTCATCCGTGTTCTAGTAACGCTTCCGCATCGCGATCTTCAATGGTACGAAGAACACTCCCCTCTCTCTCGTTGGTGGTCTCTCCATAGATTGATCTTGGTGATGCATAGATTTTTTTAATTTCTGCAACGATCCCCAACAGTGGCATCATAAGCTAGGTCTATGCGTAGTTTCTATGCACTAGTAGAACACAAGTTGTTGTGGGCGTCGATTTTGTAAATTTACTTGCCATTACTAGTCTTATCTTGATTCAGCGGCATCGTGGGATGAAGCGGCCTAGACCGACCTTACACGTACACTTACGTGAGACAGGTTCCACCGACTGACATGCACTAGTTGCATAAGGTTGCTAGCGGGTGTCTATCTCTCCCATAGTCGGATCGGATTCGAAGAAAAGGGTCCTTACGAAGGGTAAATAGCAATTGGCATATCACGTTGTGGTTTTGGCGTAGGTCAGAAATGTTCTTGCTAGAAACCTATAGCAGCCACGTAAAAAACTTGCAACAACAATTAGAGGACGTCTAACTTGTTCTTGCAGCATATGCCGTGTGATGTGATATGGCCAAAAGGATGTGATGAATGATATATGTGATGTATGAGATTCATCATGTTCTTGTAATAGGAATCACGACTTGCATGTCGATGAGTATGATAACCGGCAGGAGCCATAGGAGTTGTCTTAATTTATTGTATGACCTGCATGTCAATGAAAACACCATGTAATTTACTTTACTTTATTGCTAACTGTTAGCCATAGTTAAAGAAGTAACAGTTGGCGAGACAACTTCATGAAGACACGATGATGGAGATCATGGTGTCATGCCGGTGACGATCATGATCATGCTGCCCCGAAGATGGAGTTCAAAAGGAGCAAAATGATATTGGCCATATCATGTCACTATTTGATTGCATGTAATGTTTATCATGTTTTTACATCTTATTTGCGTAGAACGACGGTAGCTTAAATAAGATGATCCCTCGCTAAAATTTCAAGAAAGTGTTTCCCCTAACTGTGCACTGTTGCAAAGGTTCGTTGTTTCAAAGCATCACGTGATGATCAGGTGTGATAGATTCTAACGTTCGAATACAACGGGTGTAAGCCAGATTTATACATGCAAAACACTTAGGTTGACTTGACAAACCTAGCATGTACAGACATGGCCTCGGAACATGAGAGACCGAAAGGTCGAGCATGAGTCGTATAGTAGATACGATCAACATGGAGATGTTCACCGTTGATGACTAGTCCGTCTCACGTGATGATCGGACACGGCCTAGTCGATTCGGATCATGTATCACTTAGATGACTAGAGGGATGTCTATCTGAGTGGGAGTTCATTAAATAATTTGATTAGATGAACTTAATTATCATGAACATAGTCTAAAAATCTTTGCAATATGTCTTGTAGATCAAATGGCCCACGCTAATGTTGCCCTCAACTTCAACGCGTTCCTAGAGAAAACCAAGCTGAAAGACGATGGTAGCAACTATACGGACTGGGTCCAGAACTTGAGGATCATCCTCATAGATGCCTAGAAAGCATATGTCCTTGAAGCGCCGTTAGGTGATGCACCCATTTTCCCAGCAACTCAAGACGTTATGAACGCCTGGCTGTCGCGTAGTGATGATCACTCCCTGGTTCAGTGTGGCATGCTTTACAGCTTAGAACCGGGGCTCCAAAACCGTTTTGAGCAGTATGGAGCATATGAGATGTTCCAAGAGCTAAAAATGGTTTTCCAAGCTCATGCCCGGGTCGAGAGATATGAAGTCTCCGACAAGTTCTACAGCTGTAAGAAGGAGGAAAACAGTTCTGTTAGTGAGCATATACTCACTATGTCCGGGTTACACAACCGTTTGTATCAGTTGGGAGTTAATCCCAGATGACTCGGTCATTGACAGGATCCTCCAGTCGCTCCCACCTAGCTACAAGAGCTTTGTGATGAACTACAATATGCAAGGGATGGAGAAGTCCATTCCTGAGTTATATTCAATGCTGAAATCAGAGGAGATGGAGATCAAAAAGGAACATCAAGTGTTGATGGTGAATAAGACCACTAGTTTCAAGAAGGGCAAGGGTAAGAAGAACTTCAAGAAGGACGGCAAGGGAGTTGCTGCGCCCGGTAAATCAGTGCTAGGAAGAAGCCAAAGAATGGACCCAAGCCCTAGAATCAGTGCTTTTATTGCAAGGGAAATGGTCACTGGAAGCGGAACTTCCCCAAGTACTTAGTGAATAAGAAGGCCGGCAATACCAAAGGTATATCGGATATACATGTTATTGATGTGTACCTTAGCAGCACTCGTAGTAGCTCCTGGGTATTTGATACTGATGCGGTTTCTCACATTTGTAACTCAAAACAGGAGCTGCAGAATAAGCGGAGACTGGCGAAGGACGAGGTGACGATGCGCGTCGGGAATGGTTCAAAGGTCGATGTGATCGCCGTCGGCACGCTACCTCTACATTTACCAACTGGATTAGTTTTAAACCTCAATAATTGTTATTTAGTGCCAGCTTTGAGCATGAACATTGTATCTGGATCTCGTTTAATGCGAGATGGCTACTCATTTAAATCTGAGAATAATGGTTGTTCTATTTATATGAGAGGTATGTTTTATGGTCATGCCCCTCTGGTCAATGGTTTATTCTTATTGAATCTCGAACGTGATGTCACACATATTCATAGTGTGAATGCCAAAAGATGTAAGGTTGATAATGATAGTCCCACATACTTGTGGCACTGCCACCTTGGTCACATTGGTGTCAAACGCAAGAAGAAACTCCATGCAGATGGACTTTTGGAGTCTCTTGATTATGAATCATTTGACACATGCGAACCATGCCTCATGGGCAAGATGAGCAAGACTCCGTTCTCCGGAACAATGGAGCGAGCAACTAACTTATTGGAAATCATACATACTGATGTGTGCGGTCCAATGAGCTTGGAGGCTCGCGGTGGCTATCGTTATGTTCTCACCCTCACTGATGACTTAAGTAGATATGGGTATGTCTACTTAATGAAGCACAAGTATGAGACCTTTGAAAAGTTCAAGGATTTTCAGAGTGAGGTAGAGAATCAATGTGACAGCAAATAAAGTTCTTACGATCAGATCGTGGGGGAGAATATTTGAGTCACGAATTTGGCACTCACTTAAGGAAATGTAGAATTGTTTCACAAATCACGCCGCCTGGAACACCTTAGTGTAATGGTGTGTCCGAACATCGTAATCACACTCTATTGGATATGGTGCGATCTATGATGTCTCTTACCGATCTACCGCTATCATTTTGGGGTTATGCTTTAGAGACTACCGCATTCACTTTAAATAGGGCTCCTTCAAAATCCGTTGAGAAGACACCGTATGAATTATGGTTTGGGAAGAAACCAAAGCTGTCGTTTCTAAAAGTTTGGGTATGTCATGCTTATGTCAAGAAACTTCAACCTGAAAAGCTCGAACCCAAGTCGGAAAAATGCGTCTCCATATGATACCCTAAGGAAACCATTGGGTATACCTTCTACCTCAGATCTAAAGGCAAGATCTTTTTTACCAAGAACGGATCCTTTCTGGAGAAAGAGTTTCTCTCGAAAGAAGTAAGTGGGAGGAAAGTAGAACTTGATGAAGTACTGCCTCTTGAACCGGAAAGTAGCGCAGCTCAGGAAATTATTTCTGTGGTGCCTGCACCGACTAGAGAGGAAGTTAATGATGATGATCAAGGAACTTCGGATCAAGTTGCTACTGAACTTTGTAGGTCCACAAGGACACGTTCCACACTAGAATGGTATGACAACCCTGTCCTAGAAATAATGTTGTTAGACAACGGTGAACCTTCGAACTATGAAGAAGTGATGGCCGGCCCTGATTCCAACAAATGGCTTGAAGCCATGAAATCCGAGATAGGATCCATGTATGAAAACAAAGTATGGACTTTGACAGACTTGCTCGATGATCGGCGAGCCATAGAAAATAAATGGATCTTTAAGAAGAAGATAGACGCGGATGGTAATGTGACCATCTATAAGGCTCGGCTTGTCGCTAAGGGTTATCGACAAGTTCAAGGGGTTGACTATGATAAGACCTTCTCACCCGTAGAGAAGCTGAAGTCCTTCTGAATCATGTTAGCAATTTCCGCATTCTATGATTATGAGATATGGCAAATGGACGTCAAAACGGCATTCCTTAATAGTTTCCTTAAGGAAGAATTGTATATGATGCATCCGGAACATTTTGTCGATCCTAAGAATGCTAACAAGGTGTGCAAACTCCAATGCTCAATCTATGGGCTGGTGCAAGCATCTCAGAGTTGGAACATTCGCTTTGATGAGATGATCAATGTGTTTGGGTTTACGCAGACTTATGAAGAAGCCTGTGTTTACAAGAAAGTGAGTGGGAGCTCTGTAGCATTTCTCATATTATATGTGGATGACATACTATTGATGGGAAATGATATAGAATTTTTGGAAAGCATAAAGGCCTCCTTGAATAAGTGTTTTTCAATGAAGGACTTGGAGAAGCTGCTTACATATTCGGCATCAAGATCTATAGAGATAGATTGAGACGCCTCATTGGTCTTTCACAAAGCACATACCTTGACAAGATATTGAAGAAGTTCAATATGGATTAGTCCAAGAAGGGG
This sequence comes from Aegilops longissima, assembly GCA_021605205.1. NCBI lineage: Eukaryota > Viridiplantae > Streptophyta > Magnoliopsida > Poales > Poaceae > Aegilops > Aegilops longissima. Next base: position 211,893,067 of record CM038679.1, on the reverse strand, counting down.
TTCTTGCCTGTATTGCAAGGTGTGAGGTTGAGCACGGGCGTATGCCCGACCACGACAGAAGATAGAGAAAAGATGAGTGTCATCCCCTATGCCTCGGCCATAGGGTCTATTATGTATGCCATGCTGTGTACCAGACCTGATGTGAACCTTGCGGTAAGTTTGGTAGGGAGGTAGCGAAGTAATCCCAGCATGGAACACTGGACAGCGGTCAAGAATATCGTAAAGTACCTGAAAAGGACTAAGGATATGTTTCTCGTTTATGGAGGTGACGAAGAGCTCGTTGTAAAGGGTTACGTCGATGCTAACTTCGACACAGATCTGGATGACTGCAAGTCACAAACTGGATACATGTATATTTTGAATGGTGGGGCAGTCTCCTGGTGCAGTTGCAAGCAAAGCGTTGTGGCGGGATCTACATGTGAAGAGGAGTACATGGCAGCCTCGGAGGCAGCACAGGAAGCAATCTGGATGAAGGAGTTCATTACTGACCTAGGAGCTATTCCCAATGCGTCGGGCCCGATGACTGTCTTCTATGACAACACTGGAGCTATTTCCCTTTCCAAGGAGCCCAGGTTTCACAAGAAGACCAGGCATATCAAGCGTCGCTTCAAATCCATTCGTGAAAATGATCAAGATGGAGACATAGATATTTGCAAAGTGCATACGGACCTGAATGTCGCAGATCCGTTAACTAAACCTCTTCCACGAGCAAAACATGATCAACACCAGAACTCTATGGGTGTTCGATTCATCACAATGTAACTAGATTATTGACTGTAGTGCAAGTGGGAGACTGTTGGAAATATGCCCTAGAGGCAATAATAAAATGGTTATTATTATATTTCCTTATTCATGATAATTGTCTATTGTTCATACTATAATTGTGTTATCCAGAAATCGTAATACATGTGTGAATACATAGAACACAACATGTCCCTAGTGAGCCTCTAGTTGACTAGCTCGTTGATCAACGGATGGTTACGATTTCCTGACCATGGACATTGGATGTCATTGATAACGGGATCACATCATTAGGAGAATGATGTGATGGACAAGACCCAATCGTAATCATAGCACAAGATCGTGTAGTTCGTCTGCTAAATCTGTTCTAATGTCAAGTAACATTTCCTTAGACCATGAGATTGTGCAACTCCCGGATACCATAGGAATGCTTTGGGTGTACCAATTGTCACAACATAACTGGGTGTCTATAAAGGTACACTACAGGTATCTCCGAAAGTGTCTGTTGGGTTGGCATGAATCGAGACTGGGATTTGTCACTCCGTATGACGGAGAGTTATCTCTGGGCCCACTCGGTAATGCATCATCATAATGAGCTCAATGTGTCTAACCAGTTAGTCACGGGATCATGCATTACGGAATGAGTAAAGTGACTTACCGGTAACGAGATTGAACGAGGTATTGGGATACCGACGATCGAATCTCAGGCAAGTAACATACCGCTTGACAAAGGGAACTTTACGTGTGTTGAACGCGGAGGCGCCGTCCGTTTGGCGTTAGATCGGATCTTTCGCGATTTGAATCGCCGCGAGTATGACTCCCTCATCCGCGTTCTAGTAACGCTTCCGCATCGCGATCTTCAAGGGTACGAAGATACACTCCCCTCTCTCTTGTTGCTGGTCTCTCCATAGATTGATCTTGGTGATGCGTTGAATTTTTTTTAATTTCTGCAACGATCCCCAACATCTAATTCTACCACGACAGAAGCACCTCAAGCTTGTCGTCGTCTGCCTCTCAAACGGTGACATGGATCGCCTACTCCATGGCTGTACTTCACTCAAGTACCTTTGTCTTCAGGCAATCAATGGGTTGAGTACATTCCATGTCACCTCCATAATTCTCCGGACTATTTATGTGTGTTACTGGTGCGGTAGGAAGACATCACAAGATGTGTACCACGGTATGGTCATTGAGTACACACCTGCACTTGAGAGATTACTTGTAGTTGATCAAGAAGGTCCAACAAGAATCAATGTCATTTCTGCGCCGAAATTGACAATGGTGGGCTACTCGTCTGACAAATACTCAGAACTTTTTATTGGATCCACACCCGTTCAGGTACAATAGCCACCTTCTACCTCTCCTTCTACAAATTAACATTTTTTCTAATTTTGAAGATGTTTGTTCGCCTCTCATTCAGAAAATGATTCCGACAAGCTTGACCCTGAAACTGCATATAGTGAGGTCTTGGCACTTGAATCTATCGGCCCCAACCTGGAGCAAGTTGTCAGTTTCCTCAGATACTTTCCGTGCCTGGAGAAGCTATATATCAAGGTGATGTTCCTTTCCTCTTAAATGTTAACCATAAGGGGAGTTCAATTTGTGACACCTTTTTCCAAGTTTACAGTGACAATGTACTATGATTTCTAAAGGTTCTTTTGGAGGATTTCAATACATACATGTCTCCCCCCCCCCATATTGGTTGCTTGATACATATGGTTACAATCAATAAGCATTTTTCCTTTGGATACATATGTACTAGTTTTCTTAGGGAACTTTTCATCCACTCCAACCTCTTGTGAAGAAGGCTACATTTTTCTAGAATGTGATCAAATGCCCATGTTAATCATGTCAGATCGAAGATGGCATGTTAGTGCATTTTACAAATCCTGCAATCCAAATAGGCCTATAGTAATGTTCAAAGCTGCATGTAGGCACTAACACGGTTTCTTCTTTTGCAGATAAGATTAGGCCTAGGGGTGGATAATGTGATACAATATAACAATCACGTCAAATGCCTAGATCTGCATCTCTCATAAATTACTTTGAACTCCTAACGAGGGACCTTACTGGAGCTTATATTCGGTAGGTTCTTTGTTCTCAGAGCAAGGTTGCTGAAGGAAATGAGGTTTGCCCTACATTTATTTCACAAAAATGAATGGTTTGTTGATCAGCGCCGGCGCTTGCGGCAGAATGGAGTAGGCTCCAAAAATGCTGAATTTCATTTTGGAACTTCAGATGACAGAGTAATCGGAAGTCATCATGTCAACCCCATACATGACCTCTCAGTGGCTGACCCCTTTGCAAAAATTGTTAGGTTTCGAAACTAGACTTAGAAGCGGTGATATTAGTTTGACCCTCTCTGATATCCATGTTTAGCGGATCAGCGCGAGCGTTTGCAGCTGATGAGCTCAATTTCATTTCTAATATAAGTTTGAACCTTGTAATCTTCGAATTTGAGCCATATAACTCTGGAATTGGAACCTTGTAACATTTCGAGCTTTTGTGGTACAATTGTTGAAATGGCATCGTATGAGACTCGTATATTGCTAGCACTATTTTTACTTTAATATGCAATGGTCTTAGATTTTATTAACCATTCTCGAATCAGTTTACCTTGTCGATTTCATATCACACGATCTTTATAGCTAACTCGACTACGATCTTCGACATCATTGCGCACAGTTGGTTTCTTCCACCGTGTGCACTATAGAGCGCAGAATTAATTATTGCACTTGAGTGTCCATCATCACCCTTCTGTGTAACTTTGACCTCATCACCCACGGGTAAACTTATGATCGAAGTCATTCCACACACTTTGTTTTTACGAAGGTTTTTGCCAATAAACGCCCACGATTTGTCCCTCTTCTAGCCGACGCATGGCCAAACTAGTCGGGCGGGAAGCTTGCACGGTAAACAACGCGGTAGCGCGGGAACAGGCTCACCGATGATACATTTGGCGCCTCTTCCAGCCCACGCGTTCGGTGAGGTGTTGTCAAGCGTGCACTGGAATCCTCCTCTATGAATGCCGTGACAAGACGTGAAGATTGCAGGCCGGTGGGCCCCCATTTATTACATCGGCCATTTAAGCCTTGTGTCTCTTCAACCTTTCGATCGCGCCCCACCATTGCAAGAAGCACAACCACCACGAAAAATTCTTAGAGGGTATCATGTGCGGCTCCAATGGCGCTCCGAGCGGCTGCCGACGACGAGCAGCAGTTCACCATGTGTGCCGTGGTGGACACCCACAGAAGGTTCATGGTCCTCTCGGTGGTGTACACCAACGACCCGGCCTGGGTGGAGCACTCCATCCACATCATGGAGTTGTTGCTTGCCAAGGAGAAGTACAAGGTGGTCTGGTTCGACCTCGAGTACACCCGCGCTCGTGCCGGGTCTCGTCCCAAGGTCGCCTTTGCCCAGATATGCGTGCGGCACCACGTCCTTGTCTACCACTACTGTCTGGCCACAAGGCCTTGCGAGCGTTTCACCAGGTTTTTCAACAGCTCCCACTACATGTTCGCTATGGTGGACATCACCAACGATGTAAAGGCGCTCGAGAATCCGGGCATTGCCTGCAGAATCTTGTCGACATCTAGGGCCAATACAAGATCTGTGGAAGCAAGGAGCATGAGAAGGACTCACTGGTTCACCTCGCCGAGGCCATTATCGACCCCTACTACAGAGACATGAAGCATTGGTGCAACAAGGACAAGCGTGCCTGGCACTCGGCCTGGATGGTGAAACTCGACAAAGCTCACATCGTGTATGCGGCCAAGGAGGCGTACATGAGCTACGAGATGTACATGTGGAATGTTGACATGAGTAAGTTCCTCCTTCCCCGAAACGGCCGTGGATCCAGTCGGAAGCAGAGCAATGGCAAGCGTCGTCGCAACAATAAGTAGATGAATATTAGATCCTCGTTTCTCCTACTTTAGTATGCTTGTAATTGCTTACTTTGGTGTGTGGAAATGTTATGTGTGTGGTCACTTGTGTAATTGTATGCTTAATTTGGTTATGCAATGTTGTCTTTTTAAGTATATATGTTGATGCTATGTAGACAGAGCGTAGATGTTGTCCAGACAAAGAAAATCACATCGCACACGGACTAATGGAACCCGTCAGTGATGTTTTCATCAATCACTCACAATTGTATACCAGCAATCGTTTGCTCACAACACACACAGCTTGTTAGCAGTAATCGTCTGTGTTGTTATCGGTCTTCGCACACGTTTCCAATTACACACCTGTTTGCCTCGTATCACACACATCTTGTTCATCTGAACCGTTTCGGTTCACATATCTCAACGCAAAGTTCGTCCGAGTGAACCGCATGTCGTATATCGCACACACCTTTGATCTAGCTAACCGTTTCTTTTGTGTTGCCTAATCACAAACAGTTCATCCGAGTGAACTGTATGCCGTACATCGCACACACCTTCATCTGGCTGCCCATTTCTTTTGTTCCTCCTCATCGCAAGCAGTTAATTGAGCTGAACCGTATGCCCTGCATCGCACACGCAACTAAAATCCAAACCGTGTTTGATGTATCCTCCATTCCAAACGTTTTGCACCATTTTTGATGGGTTTTTACACCATCGTTTGTGATTATGGCATCACACACAATTTCGTCGAAGGGTCTCTGATCGTAGTGTCGCGGTAGCAGCAACCTGCAGTAGTGCATTCACATTAAACATGGCTTCATAAAATACTTGAAAGGCATAAGTTAAGAAATTTTATACATATCAATGGTTCATAGAACATAACACACATATACTAGTTCACAGCAAAAGACAAAGTTTTTAGAAGGTTTACAAATCAGGAAAATCCAAGCAAGGCTTCTCTAAGCAAAGGGCCTCCCTCGGCAGGCTTTAATTTCCTGGAGTTCACTCTGGTTTTTCTTGTTGCCACCATCCAGGGTTAGGTTCTCTCAATCCAGAATAACCAATTATAATTGTGTTCTCAGTTGGAATGCTGAACTGAACCATATAGTGTACTGACCGTTTAAACTTCTTGTGCAGTTCCACTAAATTTAAGCACTGCTATTTACAGAAATAAGCAGACCACAATGCCTCTTATCCGCACACCTTTCCCAAAAACCTCTGTGTAGCCATACGAGCTAGTCCTTGGTCCATGGATGAACTCGGAGAAAGTGCATTCCTGACTAGGATGCAGTTTTTTTCGCTTGTCCATGCACTGCAATCACGAAGTAAAACGTACGAATCAACTTCTTTTAGATTGCGTTGGTCATTCTACCTAGTCACTACTGATAACCCACAAGTATAGGGATCAATTGTAGCCTCTTTCGATATGTAAGAGTGTCGAACCCAACGAGGAGCTAAAGGTATAACAAATATTCCCGCAAGTTCTATCGACCACCAATACAAATCTACACACGCTTGACGTTCGCTTTACCTAGAACAAGTATGAAAGTAGAAGTACTTTGTAGAGGTTTTTGGACAGGTTTGCAAGAAAATAAAGAGCGCGTAAATAAAAAGTAGGGGCGGTTTAGATAAAGACACAACTAAATTAGTTTTAGTAGAGAGATTTTTGTCACGAGAAAGTTATTTGTCCCTAGGCAATCGATAACTAGACCGGTAATCATTATTGCAATTTTATTTGAGGGAGAGGCATAGGCTAACATACTTCATCTTCTTGGATCATATGCACTTATGATTGGAACTCTAGCAAGCATCCGCAACTAATAAAGATCATTAAGGTAAAACCCAACCATAGCATTATAAGGCATCAAGTCCTCTTTACTCCCATACGCAAACAACCTACTTACTCGGGTCTGTGCTTCTGTCACTCACGCCACCCACTATATGCAAATCATGAACGTATTGCAACACCCTACAACGGGAATCCCTCACGCTTGCGCGACACAGAGAGCACCATAGGACAGCACCAATAATAAAACATGCAACTCAAACCAATCACGATCATCAATTAACCCATAGGACAAAACAGATCTACTCAAACATCATAGGATAGCCATACATCATTGGGAAATAATATATAGAAATGAGCACCGTGTTTAAGTAGAGATTACAGCGGGTAAAAGAGGGGTTACACCACTGCATAGAGGGAGGAAGAGTTGTTCATGACACCACTGCATTGAGCCGCTCTGAGATTGGATCTGTCTCTCCGTCTCTCTTTGTTTCTGCGCTCCAGATTCTGGCCTTTCACCGTTTCTTAAATTCCCGGAGACCCGTGACTCCGATTGGGCTGAATTTTGGACATGATCTCTATCCGGATATTAGCTTTCTTGCAGAAAAATATTGGCACCAACCGCCTTACGGGGTGGCGATGAGGGCCCAGGGCGCGCCTGACCCCCTGGGGCGCGCCCCCTGCCTCCTGGCCCCCTCGGGCATCGTCTTGTGTTGATTCTTCTTCCCAAAAATCACATATATTCCAAAAAAATCTCCGCCAGTTTTTATCCCGTTTGGACTCCGTTTGATATGGATTTTCTGTGAAACAAAAAACATACAAAAAACAGGAACTAGCACTGGGCACTGGATCAATATGTTAGTCCCAAAAATAGTATAAAAAGTTGCCAAAAGTATATGAAAATTGTATAATATTGGCATGGAACAATAAAAAAATTTAGATATGACGGAGACGTATCAACTACTAATTTAGGAATACCTGGAAGACGGGTGGTTAGACGACGGCAGCTAGGAATAGCCATCTCATTTTGTGCAGTTCTACTTAAACTGAGATGTGTACTTTTGATTGTGCGGATAGAAACGATATGGAGACAGACATCCCTGTTTGCGCAAATATGAAATACAGTTATTTAAGCAGTGAAAATTATTTGCAGCGACATATGATTAACAGCAGCATCTATTGTGTTATAAGTGGCACTACATTGACATTATGGTAGTGCCCTTAAGTAAGTAGCATCATATCACATCAACATTGCCACTAGATTAAAATGCATGGGAAGTAAATGTGCAATCAAATTGGTTTAGTTCCACTGGGATGAAGCAATGTTAGCAGCGTGAGATTTAAGTGTAACTGCAAAAGCACAATTCATGGGAAATAAAGCAAGACAGGAGCACTGCATAAAATGGTGGTGGAATTTCTTCAATTTATCAACGGCACTGGACCATTACTTAATAGTGACATTAGGTGGCATTGCTTCAATTTATCTACGGCACTAGACCATTACTTAATAGTGACATTAGGTGGCATTGCTTAATGCTTCATGTGATTTTACATTAACGGTAGGGATATGAGCGTAGGGACAGCAGGGGCATAAAGTGGTGAGGCAGATGTGGTTGCTAAGAGCGGCAAACACTCAGGCAGCATGTCTGCAGTTGTCCCATTTTTTATCTCCTCGGTGACATTTTGCTATGTGAGCACAGGAAATCTAGACCTGCTCATTCTCACTTGCATTGTCCCCCAACACCCCACACTTTCTTTCCTTTTTCCACCAAGAGACAGGTCCACTTCCCCCCACCCTTCGCCATTCACCATGCTTTCTTCGCCTTTTCAGCCAAGAGAACGATTTGGTAGCTAGTATCTACTACTTTCCTCGTTTCCTCTTAGAATCAAGTCCTAGATTCATGCTACAGCTTTCCCACTGTCTTCCCTGTTTGAACCAACTCTTAGATTCAACTGTAAGAAATAACTTTACCTCTAATAATAGTAAAAATCTAGGTGGCTTTGGAACAGCCGACAGAAGTAGGCGCGCGGAGCACCTAGTCCGCCTGTTCGCCAGGGAAGCGGCGCATCGGTGTCTATCATAGGGGTGTGGGGCACCGGAGCTACTTGCGCCCTATCTGGAGGTCGGCGGGTCTAGAAGGAATGGCCGGGGGGCAGTGCCAATCACGACAGTGCGGTGAGGTCGAGGGGAGGATGGAGGCAGGGGACTGGGCCGGTGGTTGTTGGCGTTTTGAGGAAGATCGTCAACACTGACTTGCTGGAGGTAGATGAAGGCGATCTGCCCATTTTTTGTACGTCGGACGATGCAGAAAAAATGGACTGGCCTATTTGTTTTCTATCGACTGTTATTTTCATAGGACCACACCTTGTGGCGTGCTGGAGGAGCATCTGCATTTCCCAGCCATCCCTGTGCTCATATTTCAAAATCCTAGTATCTAGTAATTTCGTGTGCCATGCATGTTGTAGAGCTATCATATGTCTCCCTTCAATTATTTCTCACCAATCTGCTATGTTCTACTTTTACACTGTACTACTTGTGCACACACTTCTCCCATAGTCACACTATTGTTTTTTTATGCATGGGTATTTCAAAATCTGACGCAGTGTTGATGAATACACAAAAGAAAAGACAGAAGTCGCTAAAGTGTAATTCGAAGATAAGCACTAAGCATTTCAGCTCTCTAAAGGGGGTCTGTCAGCAGATGGAGAGAGTAAACGTAGCTCTACAGTTGATGATCTCAATTGCCACACACAAGCATCATAGGTGCTTCTTTAACTTCGCGCTGTCAAATGTGGTTGCATGTTGCATATGGTGTCTAGCTTGTATTGCTTCCAATTTGGTTAAATTGCATCTGCTTACTTTACACATTATACCTTTGATAATGACATGCCTTCCTGTTTTTGATACATAATACATATGTCTATTTACCATGTTCATACTTCAAACAAATGCTCTTTTGTATCCCTCATCAATCACTTATGATGAGACAGTCACCCTAGTCGGTTACTGTGAGGCACACTACTCGTTTAAATGGTGTAGTGTCATCCTCCCCACCTGATTCTCAAGAAACAACAAGGCTAAATGAAGATAGTGAACGTAGCTCTCTAGTTGATGACTGGAATTCCCATACACCACCATCGCAGGTGCTTGCTCTTACTTGGCCATGTGATATGTGGTTGCATGTTGCATATGGTGTCTACCTTGTAATGCTTCTAATTAGCGTAAATTGCATCTGCTGAGTTAACACATTATACCTGTGAATATGACATGCATTCCTGTTTTCGGTACATACTATGTCTTTGTATTAACCATGTTCTTACATCAAACTACTTTTCTTGTGTATCCCTCATCAATAACTTTTGACGAGACACCTTCAAGTTTACAGTGTAATATTTGTTGCATCTTGCATATCATTTCAAATATGTATTGCCTCTAATTTGTTGAAGTGCCACTTATAATGAGACACATCTAACTTGGTAGAGTGATTTTGGTTGGATCTTTCATACGGTGTCTAGATTGCATTGCTTCGAATTTGTTGAAATGCCTTCTGCCTAGCGTTTTTCGTACATATTCCATCCTCGTGCAATGTGGTTTCCTTACATAAAAGTTGTGTTCGTCAGTATCATGCATCAATAAATTTGGATTTGCAATTTCATTCCTTTTTCTTGTGTGTTTACTCTACAAGGAAAAATCTAAAAGGACGAAGGCACGGAATCTGCTGGTCCTCTGGAGCAACCAAAACAGATGATCTCTGCAGACTCTCCTGCTACTCCTATGTAACACCCCAAATGTAAAACTTCCATATTTGGCAATATATCCATGTTGATCTCCATACAAATCCTTTCGGGGTTCCATCTTTTGGTCTCATTTTGTTTTGTTATGTTGTTCTACTCATTTCATTGCCATGCTTACCTTGTCATATTGCATTTGTGCTTCTTGTCATATTCCTTTTAGCCTATGTTTGCATCATGTGCATATCAATGTTGTGTTGTGCTTATGTCTACTTGCATTTCCATGATATGCATGCATGATATGTTGTTGCATGTTCTATGTGTGATCCATGCATCACCACCTTCATGCATCACCACCTCTCCTTCTGTTTCTTTCTTTTGCAAGTTCCATTTTACCCTCCTCCATTAATGTTCAACTTTCCCTCAATATTCTATCACCATGTCACTTACCTCTGTGCCAAATTTCAGCTCCATCTAAATTTTTTTGGTTAGGTTAAAAAATGCCTCATGTTTGAATTATATTCAAACTTGTTTTATTTTTATACCTCTAAAAATTTCCAACTAATTTTATCAAACAGAGCATAATACCAGGAGCTGGAGGGTATTTTTTTTATCTGCAAAGCTCCTCTCCTAGCCCCCTGCCTTTTTCTTTTCTTCAGCTGGGTATGTAGATAAACAGATTTTAGAAAGAAAGAGATGGGAGACTTACCTCTCCTTACCTGGGCCTTTTTCCCTCCAACCGGCCAGCCCAGCCAGCGCAGCCATCCAGCCCGCGAGCAACAGGAGCGTCGTCTCCCCTGTACGGCAGCTCATCCACATGAGCCACGTCGGCGCGCCGGGTGATTAGACGGCCGTCCGGCGCCCTAGGAGACTATAAAGCATATCCAAACCCTACCCCGGCCTCCCCTCGACCGTTTCAGACCCTCTCCTTCCCTCGCCGCCGCCAGGCAAGGCTAGCCACCCCAACGCCATTACCCTGCCCACCATGCTCCGGCCGAGTTTGAGCTCGAGCTCGGAGTAGCTCGTCGCCATGCCTCTGACCCCATCGGCCACCGTGGATAGGAACTCGAAGTACCTCTCCATCTCCTACCTTGACGCACCCGATGCCACGGCCCCTGGATCTACCTCCCCGTCGTCCTGTGCTTCCATCTTCTTCTCGGTCAGGACCACACCAAGGAACGCGCCTTCGGCATGATCTCGATGCTCCGGAGAAGCCTGAATTTTGATGTAGTTGTTGTTCTACCGTAGCGTGCCCGAGTGTTCCCCGTTATAGATCCCCTCGTGCACCACGACCTAGTCGCACCCTCGCGGAAGAGCAGTGTCCCGCATCCCGTGCTTGTGCCGCAGCTCGCCTCCGCTTCGCCTCGCTTTTGCTTCGCCTCGCTGCATCTAGCCGCCATGGACGCTAGTTCATGTGAGCGCACACTCACACATGCTCGCATGGACACGCACGATTAGTAGCAGCAATGCCTCCCAATCTCACACCCCCGCCGGTGCTCCACTATTCCAGTGGTCTCCGTCATTGCCCGCCGGCGCTATCTTCATCTTCCCCGTGCGGTGGAGAAGAAGGCTCGTCCTTCCAATGCTTCAAAAAGGGCCGAGCCCCTTCCTGGTCACCTACACATGCATAGCCCGACTGGTTGCTCTAGCACACTCTGTAGCAGGAGGTCTCGGTTTCGATTCCTAGGCGGTGCATATTTTAGCTGGGGTCTTTTATTTGTTTTAGCGTGACACTGATTGCAGGGCCTTACCTGTCATCCTCTAGTAACCCCTCCCTCCTTTTAATTTTTATTTTTAGCCCAGCGAGTTTCCATTTATGGAAGTCCCCGTATTCCATTTCGGGCAAGTCCATATCTGGATGTTTCCAAATAAGGAAAATGGCATTTCTGTCATATTCCATTTAGGGCAGTTTTCTTATTGCACTTGTGATGATTTTTCTACGGCAACCCCAACATATTATATATGTTTTTGGGGTGGAAAAATCCCACCAATCCAGTGGTGGCATTAGTTTCTGCATTTGAGCAAGTTCATGAACATGTCATTTTACATCATGTTGTTGTTTTGTCTTTTATGTGTATATCATGCAAATATGCTATGTGGTTGTTTTGCACACGGATAATTTCATTTTATGTCTACTTCATACTAGAAGTTGTTCCATGCCATGACATGCCTTGTAGTGAGTTAATCAAGCTTGTTAACATGCCAACATGAATCTGTTTTTGCCATGTCCTGAAATTTCACGGTCTGAATCTGTTTATAGAACTTTCTATTTTTGCATGGATATAATCATATTTTCTGTGCCTTTTTGACTAATGTTCTGTAAGGGAGTTTTGTTCTATGTCTTTAGTACTAGCATGCCATGTCTTTGTTTGCCATGATATATTCCTGTAGCATGTAGTTTTCTAGCTCTAAACATTGCTACCTGCTGCTATTTTGCCATGTTTAGTATTTTCTCCCAAGTTTGTGAATCTGTTATCTTTTGCACTTTTGCCATGCTTGTTTGAACCTGCTCCGGTATGATTTAGCCGTATCTCAGTGTTCATGTTTTGTCAAGCATCTTGTGTACATCACTGCCATATGCTTCTTTGTTATGTTGTGGTGCAGTAGCTTAGTTTCGTGCTGCATTCTAGATGGCATCATGCTGTTAATCGTAGAATTGTGCCATCCTTGTTTTGCTTGCCATTTGCAAACCGTGTATCAGTTTCAAGTGATCTTTATATCGATTTCAACCGAAACCATCTCATCTTTCCAGCAGCATACTTGGTTTGCCAAGTTGATGCCTTGTTCATCCTTTTCCTTATGGAGCACGCTTATGCATTGCATATCACATCTCGCATATCATGCCATATTTTGCATCATGTTGCTTGTGCATTGAACCGTGATTCATTGTTGGTCCTTTGCTTGTGTTCTTTCTTTGGGTAGAGCCGGGAGACGAGTACGTCAACGAGGAACCTGTTGAGAATGCTTACGAGGATCAAGCTTTCGACAACTCTGAGAACTTTGCAGGCAAGATGACCATACCCTCGAAATCACTTCTATCTTTGCTTACTAGTTGTTCGCTCTGTTGCCTTGTCGCGCTACCTTCCACTTGCTATATCATGCCTCCCATATTGCCATGTCAAGCCTATAACCCACCTTTCCTAGCAAACCGTTGTTTGGCTATGTTACCGCTTTTGCTCAGCCCCTCTTATAGCGTTGCTAGTTGGAGGTGAAGATGAAGTTTGTTCCTTGTTGGAACATGGATATTGTTGGGATATCATTGTTATCTCTAATTTACTTTAATGCATCTATATACTTGGTAAAGGGGTGGAAGACTCGGCCTTATGCCTGGTGTTTTGTTCCACTCTTGCCGCCCTAGTTTCCGTCATACCGGTGTTATGTTCCTTGATTTTGTGTTACTTACGCGGTTGGGTGTTATGGGAACCCCTTGACAGTTCGTCTTGAATAAAACTCCTCCAGCAAGGCCCAACCTTGGTTTTACCATTTTCCTACCTAAGCCTTTTTCCCTTGGGTTCCGCGGACTCAAGGGTCATCTTTATTTTAAACCCCCGGGCTAGTGCTCCTCTGAGTGTTGGTCCACACTAGAGCCCCTTGCAGCACCGCCTCGGGGAAACTTGAGGGTTGGTTTTAGTTGTACGGACTGCTCATCCGGTGTGCCTTGAGAACGAGATGTGTGCAGCTCCTATCGAGATTTGTCGGCACATTCGGGCGGCTTTGTTGGTCTTGTTTTACCATTGTCGAAACGTCTTGTAACCGGGATTCCGAGCCTGATCGGGTCTTCCAGGGAGAAGGAATATCCTTCGTTGACCATGAGAGCTTGTGATGGGCTAAGTTGGGACACCCCTGCAGGGTATAAACTTTCGAGAGCGGTGCCCGCGGTTAAGTGGCAGATGAGAATTTGTGAATGTCCGGTTGTAGGGAACTTGACACTTAACTTAATTAAACTGAATCAACCGCGTGTGTACCTGTGATGGTCTCTTTTCGGCGTAGTCCGGGAAGAGAACACGGTCTTGTGTTATGCTTGAACGTAAGTAGCTTCAGGATCACTTCTTGATCTTTTCTAGCTTCTCGACCGTGCGTTGCTTCTCTTCTCGCTCTCATTTGCGTATGTTAGCCACCATATATGCTTAGTTCTTGTTGCAGCTCCACCACATTAACCCTTTCCTACCCATAAGCTTAAATGGTCTTGATCTCGCGGGTGTGAGATTGCTGAGTCCTCTTGACTCACAGATTCTACCAAAAGAGTTGCAGGTGCCGAGGATACCAGTGCAGGTGACGCAACCGAGCTCAAGTGGGAGTTCGACGAGGACCTTGGTCGTTACTATGTTTCATTTCCTGATGATCAGTAGTGGAGCCCAGTTGGGACGATCGGAGATCTAGCATTTGGGGTTGTCTTCTTTTATTTTGGTTCCGTACTCGGACCTTGATTGTACTCTGAATGGTGTATGTTTAATTTATGTATTGTGTGAAGTGGCAATTATAAGCCAACTCTTTATCCCATTCTTGTTCATTACATGGGATTGTGTGAAGATGACCCTTCTTGCGACAAAACTACCATGCGGTTATGCCTCCAAGTCGTGCCCCGACATGTGCAAGATATAGCCGCATCGTGGGCGTTACAAGTTGGTATCAGAGCATGTGAAGATTGCAAAGCCTCTTTCCAACCTCCTCCAGAAGCATGTGAAGTATGTTTGGACTCCTGAGTGTGATGTTGCTTTCAACACCCTCAAAGAGAAGCTTGTCTCTACTCCTGTCTTAACTCCTCCTAATGAATCCAAACCATTCGAAGTTTTTTGTGATGCTTCTCTTCAAGGTCTCGGTGTTGTGTTAATGCAAGAGAAGAAAGTTGTGGCCTATACCTCTCGTCAGTTGAAGCCCAACGAAAAGAACTACCCCAATCACGATCTTGAGTTGGCGGCAGATGTCCATGCATTAATAACATGGAGACATCTCTTGTTGGGAAGGAAAGTGGACATATGCACCGATCACAAGAGTCTCAAGTATATCTTCACTCAACCCAACCTCAACCTCAGGCAAACTCGATGGGTCGAAATGATTAAAGAGTACAATCCGAGTATTGAATATCCTCCAGGCAAGGCCAATGTCATTGCAGATGCTTTGAGCAGGAAGGCTTACTGCAACAGCTTAATTCTCAAGCCCTTCCAACCGGACCTTTGTGAAGCTTTCCGCAAACTGATTCTCCAAGTTGTTCCTCAAGGATTTCTTGCCAACCTCCTAGAATCTCCTACTTTGGAAGATCAAATTCGTGAGGCACAACTCTTGGATACCATGGTGAAGAAGGTGAAACGTGGTATTGACTAGGGCATTTCCAAATACAAGTGCTATCGCATTGATGACAAAGACACTCTATTCTTCGAGGATTGAATTGTGGTTCCTAAAGGTGATCTAAGGAAAGTCATTATGAACGAGGCACACAATTCCCTTCTATCCATTCATCCTGGAAGTACGAAGATGTCCCATGACCTCAAGCAGTCGTATTGGTGGACTCGAATGAAGCGAGAAATTGCTCAATTCGTAAATGAATGTGACATCTGCAGAAGGGTGAAAGCAGAACACCAACGACCAGCTGGTCTCCTCCAACCTCTTGCTATTCCAGAATGGAAGTTTTATCATATCAAAATGGACTTCGTTACTGGATTTCCCAAGTCCAAGCGTGGGAATGATGCTATTTTCGTTGTCATCGACAAGCTTACCAAAGTGGCTCATTTCCTTCCAATCAAAGAATCTATCCCAGCAGCTCAGTTGGCAGAGCTATACACCTCCAGAATTGTCTCCTTGCATGGTATTACGCAATTGATCCCTTCAGAGCGTGGAAGCATTTTCACCTCTAAGTTCTGGGACTCCTTTCAGAAGGCCATGGGCACCAACATTCGCTTCAACACAGCTTTCCATCCTCAAACAAGTGGCCAAGTCGAGTGAGTCAATCAAATCCTTGAAGATATGCTCAGAGCTTGTGTCATCTCCATTGGTGTGAAGTGGGAAGATTGCCTCCCATATGCCTAGTTCTCCTACAACAACATCTTCCAAGCAAGTGCGGGCAAGGCCCCATTTGAAATTCTCTATGGCAGGAAGTGTCGTACTCCTCTCAATTGGTCCGAGACAGGTGAACGCCAACTTCTTGGCAATGAATTGATCATAGAAGCCGAAGAAATGTGCAAAGTCATTCATGAGAATCTCAAAGCCGTGCAATCGCGTCAGAAGAGCTATTATGATGACAAGCACCGTGATGTGGCTTTTGAAATCGGAGACCATTTCTACCTCCAGGTCTCTCCAATGAAAGGCACTCGATGCTTCAGTATCAAAGGGAAGCTTGCCCCGAGATACGTGGGTCCTTTCAAGATCATTGGCAAAAGAGGCGACCTCGCCTATAAACTTGAGCTTCCCTCCAACTTCGCAAACATGCACGATGTGTTACACGTGTCACAGCTTCGCAAGTGCTTCAAGACGCCTAGGCGCACTATTAACTTCGAAGAGATTGACCTCCAAGAAGATCTGTCTTATCTTGAGCACCCCGTTGCTATTCTTGAAGAAACTGAGTGCAAGACTCGCAACGAGTCAATCAAATTCCTGAAAGTTAAGTGGTCGCACCATTCCGACCGAGAAGCCACCTGGGAGCGCGAGGATCACCTCCGTTCAGAATATCCGGAGTTCTTTAAGTCCTAGATCTCGGGACGAGATCCTCTTGTAGTGGAGGAGAGTTGTAACACCCCAGATGTAAAACTTCCATATTTGGCAATATATCCATGTTGATCTCCATCCAATTCCTCTCGGGGTTCCATCTTTTGGTCTCATTTTGTTTTGTTATGTTGTTCTACTCATTTCATTGCCATGCTTACCTTGTCATATTGCATTTGTGCTTCTTGTCATATTCCTTTTAGCCATCATATGTTTGCATCATGTGCATATCAATGTTCTGTTGTGCTTATGTCTACTTGCATTTCCATGATATGCATGCATGATATGTTGTTGCATGTTCTATGTGTGATCCATGTATCACCACCTTCATGCATCACCACCTCTCCTTCTCTTTCTTTCTTTTGCAAGTTCCATTTTACCCTCCTCCATTAATGTTCAACTTTCCCTCAATATTCTATCACCATGTCAATTACCTCTCTGCCAAATTTCAGCTCCATCTAAATTGTTTTGGTTAGGTTAAAAAATGCCTCAAGTTTGAATTATATTCAAACTTGTTTTATTTTCATACCTCTAAAAATGCCCAACTCAATTTATCAAATAGAGCATAATTCCAGGAGCTGGACGGTATTTTTTTATATCGGCAAAGCTCCTCTCCTAGCCCCCTGGCTTTCACTTTTCTTCAGCTGGGTATTTAGATAAACAGATTTTAGAAAGAAAGAGATGGGAGACTTACATCTCCTTACCTGTGCCTTTTTCCCCTCCAATTGGCCAGCCCAGCCAGCGCAGCCATCTAGCCCGCGAGCAACAGGAACGTCGTCTCCCCTGTACGGCAGCTCATCCAGAGGAGCCACGTCGGAGCGCCGGGTGATTTGACGGCCGTCCGGCGCCCTAGGAGCCTATAAAGCATGTCCAAACCGTACCCCGGCCTCCCCTCGACCGTTTCAGACCCTCTCCTTCTCTCACCGCCGCCAGGTAAGGCTAGCCACGCCAACGCCGTCGCCCTGCCCACCATGCTCCGGCCGAGCTTGAGCTCGAGCTCGGAGTAGTTCGTCGCCGTGCCTCCGACCTCATCGGCCACCATGGAGAGGAACTCCAAGTACCTCTCCGTCTCCTTCCTCGACGCACCCGATGCCACGGCCCTTGGATCTACCTCCCCGTCATCTCTACTTCCATCTTATTCTCGATCAGGACCGCGCCAAGGTTTAGAGGTCAACCGCGTCGTCGTAGGGTCATCTCCGTCACCGTCTTCTTGTCCTAGGGTAAGGAGGTATACCCGGCTTCCTCAATCCTCCTTCTCAACGCTGGATGATCCCCGTAGGAGATGCTAGGATCGCGCCTTCGCCATGATCTTGATGCTCCGAAGAAGCCTGAATTTTGATGTAGTTGCTGTTCTACCGTAGCGTGCCCGAGTGTTCCCTATTCTGAATCCCCTCGTGCACCATGACCTGCCCGCACCCTCGCAGAAGAGCAGCGTCCTGCATCATGTGCTTGTGCCGCAGCTCGCCTCCACTTCGCCTCGCTTTCGCTTCGCCTCGCTGCACCTAGCCACCATGGACGCAAGTTCATGTGAGCGCACACCCACACATGCGCGCATGCACACGCACGATCAGTAGCAGCACTGCCTCCCAATTCCGCACCCCCTGCCGGTGCTCCATTGCTCCGGTGGTCTCCGTCGTTGCCCTGCCGGCGCCGTCACCATCTTCCCCGTGCGGTGGAGAAGAAGGCTCGTCCTTCCAATGCTTCAAAAAGGGCCGAGCCCCTTCCTGGTCATCTATGCATGCATAGCCCGACTGGTTGCTCCAGCGCACTCTGTAGCAGGAGGTCTCGTTTTCGATTCCCAGGCGGTGCATATTTTTGCTGGGTCTTTTATTTGTTTTAGCGTGAGACTGATTGCATGGCCCTACCTGTCATCATCTAGTAACCCCTCCCTCCTTTTTATTTTTATTTTTAGCCCAGCGAGTTTCCATTTATGGCAAGTCCCTATTTTCCATTTCGGGCAAGTCCATATCTGGATGTTTCCAAATAAGGAAAATGCCATTTCTGTCATATTCCATTTAGGGCAGTTTTTAACTTATTAAACTTGTGATGATTTTTCTACAGCAACCCAAACATATTATATATGTTTTTGGGGTGAAAAATCCCACCAATCCAATGGTGGCATTAGTTTCTGCATTTGAGCAAGTTCATGAACATGTCATTTTACATCATGTTGCTGTTTTGTCTTTTATGTCTATATTCATGAAAATATGCTATGTGGTTGTTTTGCACATTGATAGCTTCATTTTCATGTCTACTTCATGCTAGAAGTTGTTCCATGCCATGACATGCCTTTTAGTGAGCTAATCAAGCTTGTTAACATGCCAACATGAATCTGTTTTTGCCATGTCCTGAAATTTCACGGTCTGAATCTGTTTATAAAACTTGCTATGTTTGCATGGATATAATCATATTTTCTGTGCCCTTTTGACTCATGTTCTGTAAGGGGGTTTTGTTCTATGTCTTTAGTAATAGCATGCCATGTGTTTGTTTGCCATGATATGTTCCTGTAGCATACAATTTGCTAGCTCTAAACATTGCTACCTGCTGCTATTTTGCCATGTTTAGTATTTTCTCTAAGTCTGTGAATCTGTTAACTCTTGCACTTTTGCCATGCTTGTTTGAACCTGCTCCGTTACGATTTAGCCGTATCTCAGTGTTCATGTTTTGTAAAGCATCTTGTGTAGATCACTGCCATATGCTTCGTTGTTATGTTGGAGTGCAGTAGCTTAGTTTTGTGCTGCATTCTAGATGGCATCATGCTGTTAATCGCAGAATTATGCCATCCTTGTTTTTCTTGCCATTTGCAAACCGTGTATCCGTTTCCAGTGATCTTTATATCGATTTCAACCGAAATCATCTCATCTTTCCAGCAGCATACTTGGTTTGCTAAGTTGATGCCTTGTTCATCCTTTTCCTTCCGGAGCACGCTTTTGCATTGCATATCACATCTCGCATATCATGCCATATTTTGCATCATGTTGCTTGTGCATTGTACCGTGATTGATTGTTGGTCCTTTGCTTGTGTTCTTGCTTTGGGTAGAGCCGGGAGACGAGTACGTGAACGAGGAACCTATTGAGAACGCTTACGAGGATTAAGCTTTCGATAACTCTGAGAACTTTGCAGGCAAGATGACCATACCCTCGAAATCACTTCTATCTTTGCTTGCTAGTTGTTCGCTCTATTGCCTTGCCGCGCTACCTTCCACTTGCTATATCATGCCTCCCATATTGTCATGTCAAGCCTCTAACCCACCTTTCCTAGCAAACCGTTGTTTGGCTATGTTACCGCTTTTGCTCAGTCCCTCTTATAGCGTTGCTAGTTGGAGGTGAAGATGAAGTTTGTTCCTTGTTGGAACATGGATATTGTTGGGATATCATTGTTATCTCTTATTTACTTTAATGCATATATATACTTGGTAAAGGGTGGAAGACTCGGCCTTATGCCTGGAGTTTTGTTCCACTCTTGCCGCCCTAGTTTCCGTCATACCGGTGTTATGTTCCTTGATTTTGCGTTCCTTACGCGGGTAGGTGTTATGGGAACCCCTTGACAGTTCGCCTTGAATAAAAATCCTCCAGCAAGGCCCAACCTTGGTTTTACCATTTTCCTACCTAAGCCTTTTTCCCTTGGGTTCCGCATACTCAAGGGTCATCTTTATTTTAAACCCCCGGGCCAGTGCTCCTCTAAGTGTTGCTCCTCTAAGTGTTGTCTCCAGAGGGGACAATTGTTATGTCTGCCGCTTCATCCACTTTCCCGCTGTGCCACCAGTGCCGTGCTGACCACTTGATTAGTTCCCACTAGGTATGGTAGCAATGGCTCCTGTGGTTTCGGGGTAACCAGAGTGGGCACAGAGGAAACATAGACCTTCAAATCTTGCAGCACAGCGTCTGCCTCCGGGGTCCACTCCACCGGTCCTGCCTTCTTCATGATTTTGAAGAACGGCAGGGCGCGCTCGACAGACTTGGAAATGAACTTGCTAAGCGCGGCAACACATCCGGTCAGACGCCTCACGTCCTTAACCATCCTGGGTGCTTGAATCTGCTCGATACCCTTGATATTGTCAGGATTGGCCTCTATCCCCTAATGGGACACAAAGAAGCCAAGCAGCTTGCCGGAAGGAACGCCAAACACACACTTCTCCAAGTTCAGCTTTAAGTTGATCTTGCGCAGATTAGCAAATGTTTCTTCCAAATCCTGAATGAGGGTTGATCTATCCTTGGTCTTGAGCACAATATCATCCATGTAAGCTTCAATGTTTCTATGCAGCTGGGACTCAAAGCCAATCTGAACTGCCCTTGCAAAAGTGGATCAGGTGCTCTTCAATCGGAAGGGCATATGTACAAAGCAGTACATGCCGCATGGGGTGATGAATGTTGTCTTCTCTTCATCTTCCTTGGAAACAAAGATCTGGTGGTATCCATAGTATGCATCTAGAAAAGAAAGCAGGTCACCCCCGGAGGTGCAATCCACAATCTGGTCGATGTGCGGCAAGGTAAATGGGTCCTTTGGGCATGCCTTGTTCAGATCCGTTAAATCTATGCAAAGCCTCCATTTCCCATTAGCATTGCACACCACCACGGGATTTGCTAACCACATTGCATGCAGTACTCCTTTGACCAGACCAGCCGCCTCAAGTTTCTTGATCTCCTCTGCAGTGAAGTGCTTCCGCTCCAAAGCTTGCTTCCGGACCTTCAGCTTGACGGGTCGGGCCTGAGGGCAAACAACAAGGTGGTTCTCGATTACCTCCCTGGGAACACTGGGGATATTTGATGGTTGCCAAGCAAACACATCGATATTTACCCGTAGGAAGGCAAAGAGCACGGTTTCCTATTTGTCATCGAGGGTGGCACTGATAGTGAAGGTTCCATCAGTGCTAGCTAGCCCTGTCGGGACCTTTTTCACAATGGGTGCAACAACCTTGTATCTCTTGCTATTGGAACCCTCCGACAAGTCATCAACGAGCACAACGAACTCCCAAGAGGTACGTTCCCCGGATTCCTTGCAGGCATCCTTGCTACCTCTCTTCTTTTTCTTGCTTTCTTTGGCGGGAGCAGTGGCTTCAGCGGCCTCTACCGCGACTGCTTCCCGGTACAACTTCTCCATGCAAATGATTGTGTCGTTCTTGTCTGATGGAATGGAAATGACGCCTATCATCCCTGGTATCTTCAAAGTGTTGTAGGCATAATGGGATGTTGCCATGAATTTGCCCATAGCTAGGCGACCAAGGATTCCATTGTACGGCAAGGGGAGGTTGACCTCGTCAAACACAATCTTCTCAGTCCGTAGTTCAACACCCCCCCCCCCCCCCGAATGTCACTTGTAACATGATCTTCCCCTTAGGATGACTCCTGCTGGGGTTGATTCCTTGAAACGTGCTAGTAACCTCAAGCTCTTCCTCTGCTATCTGAAGTTTGCTGATGACCTTTGGAGAAATCAGATTCAAGCCGGCCCCGCCGTCAACCAACATCTTTGTAACTTTGAGATTGCGGATTGCTAGTGAGACCAAAAATGGCAAGCACCCTACCGCGATGGTACAGTCAGGGTGGTCCTCTTCGTCAAAGATGATGGGCGTGCAGGACTACTTGAGCGTCCTCCAAGAATCTGCCGCCGGCTCCATGGCATTGACTTCATGCGCCCATTATTTAAGTTGGCAGTGAGAGGAGTGTAGAGATGCACCCCTGTCAATGCACATGGCATTAGTGGCTTTCTGGACCTGCTCGCTGGTTTCCTGTTCATCTCCTCCATCAGTCTCATCATTGCAACCCTCCTTCTCACGGCCTCTGGTGGGTTTCCTTTGATTCTGAGGAGCCTTGCCGATGCGGATTGCTTCGCCACCCCGGCCCACCCCGCCAGTGCCAATCTGACGTTTCTCCTTATCTGGCTTCTCATATTCAGCCCTCTGCTTCTTGATAAGCTGTTCAACCTGATGACACTCCTGGAGATCATGGCCCTTGGTCTGATGGATCCTGCAGAACGGGCCATCACTTTTTCCATCCTTCTCAGCAGCCGCGGCTTCCCAGCAATCAGTGCACATAGCAGCTTCCTTGCCGGGCACCTCGGTCTTGGCCTTCTTGCCAGTACTAGGCGTGCCCGATCACTCAGTGGTCATCACTGCCTTATCCTTAAGCCTTTTACTGTGCTTCTTGTTCTTCTTCTTCTGACTAGTGGCCTTGTCATCATCCTCTGAGTCGAGTCGACGCCATCCTCTTCTCCGGGGAGCCGCCTCCCCTCCTCTACCCGAGCACACTTATCCACTAGAGTGTAAAGCTCCTTCACAGTCTTGGGAAACTAAACATTCATGTTGGAACGTAACCAACGATTGTGCATGTTGTACAGGAACGTAGCTACCACACCTGCCGGGTGGATGTCTGGAATGTTCCTATGTACTCGGCTGAACCTCTGCATGTACTTCTGCAGAGTCTCTCCTTCCTTCTGTGCGAGTAGCTGCAAGTCACTGGGCCATCCTAGTTCTTGATGGCCGCCCGTGAAGGCGCCAACAAACTCATGGCACAGGTCAACCCAGGTCGAAATGGAGTTCTCCGGTAGGTGCATCAGCTAGGACCTCACATTTTGCTTGAGTGCCAAAGGGAGTAGTTGGAAAACACCTTCTCATCTCTGCCCGCAGCAACTTGAACAGCGATGGTGTAGATGCTCAAGAACTCTGTCGGGTTCAGTCTCCCAACATACTTCTCTGGTATTACCGGCTTGAACTTGCGAGTGGACGGCCAACGGACATGCTGCAACTGACGGGTGAAGGCGGGCCACCCAGCCTCGAATGGCAGGTACCCACCTTCACCGAGCATGGGCTCCTCGACATTGGGCCTGTCGCTCCTGTCAGACTAGTGGTGTTTTTTGCGGCGTCTCTTGATGGTGACACGCGCGCCTTCCCTCTACCTGTCCTCCAGGAGTCGCCGTTCGCCATCGAGACATCATCGAGCTCTTGGTCACGTGGCTCCCATGCAGGTTGCCGCGGAGGGGATTTCAGCATGGGGTGGCCCCTTCCACATGACCAGGAGCGGGTCGGCCGTTGTTATCGCCAAGGGAGGCCGTGGCGTGCCAGCTCGTTGCGATCCGTCCACCTCAGCGAAGCCAATTAGGCTTTGAATGGTGGCTCTCCACTCATCCAACCGATCGACTGTCGATGGAAATGTCAACAGTAGCTGGGCTCGCACCATGGCCTCCGAAGCGATGCTTGGTATGTGTCGGTGTACAAAAGTAGGGGCTCTCCTTTTGACCCCTTTACTTGTGCACGGGCAGCCAGAGCCGCGCGCGCTGCAGCCACACTTAGCAGGGCAGAGGAGGGAAGCCGGAGGAAAGCCGAAGCCCAAGGCAACCAGGAGCAACGCCAAGACCAGAGATGCAAAGAACAAGAGGACGAGGTGGACTCGCCGCCGCCGGTAGGACCCTTGCCGGGGCAGCCTCCGCGGCCCCGGCAAGAGCCTTGCCGGGGCAACTTGCCCGACGCGAGCAGAGCAGGCCACCCTTGAGCCCGCGGTTTCCTACATCACCAACCAACTACATGGGAACCAAGGCTTGGGAGGTGCCTCTGTAGTGGCATGCAGACTTCGTCAAGATCATAATCACACAAGTTCAGATGAGGACCAAAAGACGACGATCCTCGGCGAGATCCTAGCCGAGGAAATTCAGAACTTGCCGGGGACGACTACAACGCCACGGCAAAACCCTTGTCGGGCCCCCGGCAAGACCCTTGCCGAGGGCATCAGCGGGGCCACAGCCAGGCCCACACCTGCCAAGACTCCACCGCCGTCCCCAAGCAGCTTCTAGCTCAACCAGCTGGGCAGGCACCTGCGTGGCGACGGGCGGCCTCTACACCGACCCAGCAAGCACGTGCGTGGTGGCATGCAGATATTCGTGAAGGCTCCACCACCGAGCCAGCCCAGCAGCCAGCCAACATGGCGCCGCAAGGCCTCGTCATCTCGGGCGCGTGTCAAAGCCAGGCGAGGCGGCGACAGCGGGGACGTGCTTCCTTCCCGTCCTCGATAAAGCAAGGGCGGCACATCGGTAGCGCATTAAATGCATTTGTTCGACAGTCCCAGAGGATAGGATTATCGACTGTACACCTTTCAACCTCATGTGTGCAACTTTGGCAACCCCTTTTTGCCTATAAAAGGAGAAGGACTCAGACCTTTTGGGCATATTACATCCCGTAGCTAGCTCAAGAACACAAGAACACTCTAATACATCCACCAAAGCAGGACTAGGGTATTACGCATCCTCGCGGCCCGAACCAGGGTAAACGATCCGTGTGCTTCCTGTCAGACCCACTCTTTGCACAACCTCGCGCCCACCAACCGTAGAAGGAATCTCAGTGATTCCATAGGTGTCGTTTCCTCCAACATCTTTGGCGCGCCAGGTAGGGGGCACGGTTGTGAAAATCCAAAGAAGAAGGCGGTCATGGCGATCGGTTCGTCGGGGGCCAGACGGCCCGTACTGATCTGGGCGAACAGCGAGGCAGTCGTGGACAGGAACCGAGGGGCGGCCCGCGAGCACCAACATCGCTCTGGCGGTCAGAGCCTAGCGAGCGGCGTCGTCCGTGCACAGGACGACGGGCCGCACGCCGCCAAATCCAGAGGCTGAGCTGGGGCCCCCGTAGGCGGCGCAGGGCCCTCCATTGGCGGCGTGTTGACCTCCAAGATGCCTACGACGGCGCCCACAACGCGCTCTTCCCAGGGTGTGCGCAACGAGCAACGCCACCACGCAGGAGACCCCGGCCGCCGCCGTGGGAAGAGTCCTGTGTATCATCTACGGGACGAAGGAGGACAACATGCCCGCCGAAGTGCTAGCGAAAATGGCACACAACCGCTGGGCCGTGATAGAGCTCCTCCTAACGTGATTAGAAGTCGAAGCGCGCTATGGTCCATGCAGCTTTCGCCGCCACCCACGCCAGCAGAAGCTTTGGCGCGTGCGCACCTGCTCCTCGACTTCCCTCCTGCTGCAGAAAAGCTCGACGAGTGGAGATCCACTATCCGGATCTCGTCGGCAACGCCAACAAAGATGAGCCACGGCCGGCGGGGCCGTCAGGCCGGCGCTCCATCGAACCACCGCACGCCAGCGATGGAGGGGCCGGAGGCGCCGCGGCCACGGTCCACTCTCCTCCACGCCAGCCACCGCGGGTGTCAGTTCGTCATGATGACACTTGTGATAACATTTCCATAGCGTCGTCCGATCAACGGACCCACCGCGACCAGCGCCAAGTTCTTCGGGAGCGAGCCCATGAAGATGCTCGACCACCATCGAGCACCGGCATGATACACGCCACCAATCAAATAGACGGGCGGGGCCCGCTATTGACCACCAAGCGCCGGGAGGCTCCAGCGGCCTACCTTACGAGGTGGGTTGCCCAGCCTTTACCCGGGAGCTGCGCAGTGCCAGTGGCCGTCCCACCGCACGTTCAAGCCCAACATCGGCGGGAAGTACAACGGCAAGACCCACCCATCGGAGTTCCTCAGCATCTACACCATCGCGATGCAAGCCACTAGGGCTCGCGGTGATAAGGTGCTTGCCAATTACTTCCCATTGGCCCTGAAACCCAATGTCATGTCTTGGTTGATGCACTTGCCGGCGGATTCGATTTCTTCTTGGTGGGACCTGTGTCATGAGTTCATTGGTGCCTTCACTGGAGGCCACCAAGGTCATGGCCAGGCAAGTGATTTGCATATCATTCCCCAGAAGGAAGGTGAAAACCTGTGCATGTAAATACAAAGGTTCAGCCGAATGCAATACAACATCCCAGATGTTCACCCTGTCGCCGTGATCAACGCATTCCATCATAATGTGCGCAACCGTAAGATGCGTGAAGAGTTGGAAATGAACAAGGTCAAGGATGTGGCCAAACTTTACATTCTGGCCGATAGATGCGCTCGGGCTGAAGAGGGGAGGAAGTACCACGACGAAGACGCCGGCGCGGAAACCAACTCTACCGACTAAGACACCGCTGCCCCGACGAAGAAGGGTCGGCGTCGAAATAGGAAGCGCAAAGGGCAAGACCGTGCTTGGTGTCGAGGGATCCGACGACACTGGCGCCGCCAAGAAGGCCAAGGCAGACGACCCCGGCAAGGATATTGCCGGGGTGCCGCTTGCCGGGCCTTGGCGGCTGCCGACATGCCAGGAGGCTCCGACAAGCAGTACTGCATGATCCACCGCACCAAAGGCCACGACCTCCAGAACTGCCGAGAAGTCGAGCTGCTTGCTGAAAAGCAAAAAGCCGAGTGTGAGAGGCGGGACAAGGAGAAGGCCAAGATGGCGCTGAAGGATCCGGCAAGAAGCGTGGCGGCCAAGGAGGTCGCCGCGGCAAGGATAACCAGCAAGAGAGGCCCGCTCGGGGCTGCGACAAGAAGCAGGCAGACGATGATCATGACGAGCATGAGTTTCAGAAGGCTACGGAGGCCATGTGCGTCGATGGTGGCGCCTCGCTGCATACTTCTCACTGCCAGCTACAACAGTGGGCGCGTGAAGTCACAACAGCGGAGCCCTCGTTCGACGCTCAGAAGCCACTGAAGTGGTCTAGCACGCCCCTCATCTTTGACCCCGAGGACCACCCTGACAGCACAACTGCAGTCGGGTGTTTGCCATTGTTGGTCTCGCCAACGATACGCAACCTCAAGGTGAACAAGATGTTGGTTGACAGCGGGGCCGGTCTGAACTTGATCTCACCCGTTGTGATCAAAAGGCTGCAAATTCCTGATGGAGACCTCGAGGAAACGGGCACGTTTCAAGGGGTCAACCCAGGAAGGAGCCAGCCGAAGGGGAAGGTCACATTTCCTGTGACGTTTGGAGGCGAGTTGAACTACAGGACTGAGTGGATTGTCTTCGATGTAGCCGAGATCCCCTTGCCCTACGACAGGATCCTCGGCCGCCCGGCACTAACCAAGTTCATGGCGGCGTCGCACTACGCCTACAACACGCTGAAGATGCCTGGGATGATGACCATCATCACTGTCCCCTCCGACAAGAAGGACGCGCTGATCTGCGCTGATCAACTCTACAGAGGAGCAGTCGCAGAAGCTGCCGCCAAGGCACTTCCTACTGCTGCTGAAGCCCCGGGAGGGAAGAAGAAGACCGGCAAGACCTCTCGCACCCGCTCCTGCAAGCGCACCTCTTCAAAGTGTTGTGCTACCGTCGAGGACGTGCCAGAGAGCTCCACCGGCAAGAGCATGAAATCCAGAGATGCACCACCAGAGACCAAGAGGGTCTTCATCAAGGAGGATGGCACGGGAGGGGCTTTCCACATAAGCTCCACCCTCGACAGCAAATAGGAAAGTTCGCTCGTCACTTTCCTGCAGGCGAATGTCGATGTGTTTGCATGGCAAGCATTGGACGTCCCCCGCGTTCCCAGGGAAGTGATTGAGCACCATCTTGCTGTCTGTCCCCATGCGTGACCCATCAAGCAGAAGGTCAGGAAGCAAGATTTGGAACAACAGGAGTTCATCACAGAGGAGATCAGGAAGTTGGAAGCGGAGGGCTTGGTGAGAGGAGTGCTCCATCCGGCGTGGTTGGCCAATCCGGTGGTGGTGCGTAAGGCGAACGGGAAGTGGAGGCTGTGTATTGATTACACAGATATCAACAAGGCTTGTCCCAAGGACCCCTTCCCGTTGCCGCGGATTGACCAGATTGTTGACTCCACGGCCGGGTGCGATATGTTATCATTCCTCGACGCGTACTCGGGCTACCACCAGATCTTCATGACAAAGGAAGACGAAGACAAGAGAACATTCATCACCGCATGTGGTACGTATTGCTTTTTACGGATGCCTTTCGGGTTAAAGAGTGCTGGCTCAACATTTGCAAGGGCGGTCCAAATTGGTTTTGAGCCCCAGCTATATAGAAATATGGAAGCTTATATGGATGACATAGTGGTCAAAACCAAGGACAAGGCAACGCGCCGATGGAGAGCTTGACGAGGAAGGCCCTCGGTAGGGCTCGAGGCCGAGGGAAGGGCGACACAGTCAGTCGGAGTCGAGGTCGGCATCCCGCCGCTCGACGCCCTCATCGTTGTTATCGCTGTCCTCCTCGTCACTCCCTCTTGAGGAGGAATCTACATCGTCGGAGGAGCTCTCCACGCAGCACTTCATGCGAGTTCCAAGATCTCTGATGACCTTGACGGAGAGCAGGACATCCTCCATTAACTTGAAGTAGAGGACAAGCCCCGCCGTCAGGCTGTGGATGCGAGTGAACGTCTTCCATCCGCGACGGAGGTACATGACCTTTGGAGCAGGGAAGTCGACGTCGACCCGCGTACCGCCATTCCTGCAGCCCCTCATGTGCAACCTGAGGGTCTGGGGAGGGTCAAGCTCCATCTCCCAAGAAAATGGGGTGGGGAGGCGAAGACGATGATGCAGTGGCCGGCGTAGCCAGATGAAGAATTCATGGGGCTGGTCCCCAACATGGCCCTCCATCGAGGGAGGAATCGCCGGCGGAGGCGGAGCCGGTGCGCCGCTCCGTCCACCTGTTCGCCGAGTGCCACGGCGACCTCGGCCTCGCCCCTCCCCTTCCTCTCGTGGCCGGTTCCACCACCGCGAGCTCTTGGGAAGGGGGGACGCGCTGTCGAGCAGCGACCCTTGCTGCCACCATTGAAGGGCCGGCGCCCCCTCTCACCATGGCAAATGGAAGAAACTAGCGAGGTAGAAGGAGATGAACGATGAAAGAATGTGCGGGTGTCATCCCCCTCCCCCCTTCTTATAAAGGGGCGGGATCGAGGCTCGGCCGCCCCACTCGACCAATCCGGTCATCGGGAGCGCAGGGAATCAGGACCGACCCGCTGCCCCAATCGGCGACGGCCCGGTTTCCCGCCTCCACCGCCTGCCACCTGCATGAGGTACACGTGGCGAGCGAGCAGAATCAAAGGGACGGATGAGGCGATCGTTCCCCACCCCGTGTTCGTGGGGCATGGGCGCCTTGAAAATCGCGACCTGAGTCCACCCTGTAGGTGAGCCTCGCCTCTGCGTCTCCCACTTTTTATGGGGAAGGCGCGAGCCGCCTCCTTTCCCATTTACTGCGACATTACGCATGCGTGCGGAGACCGCCCCACGCATGACCTCGACGTCACACACGGTCCTCCACATCGCGCGTTCAACACGGGTCGTCGGGAAGCGCAACGGACGAAACAGTTACCGTGGTAAAAATCCGCCCCAGCTGCCCGCGCACCGTTCTAGGCCTGGCCCAACAACGCGTCGCACTTATGTGTGGCCCAGACCCGGGGCCTCTTGTTGGTGTACAAAAGTAGGGGCTCTCCTTTTGACGCCTTTACTTGTGCACGGGAAGACAGAGCTGCGCGCGCCGCGGCCACACTTAGCAGGGCAGAGGAGGGAAGCCGGAGGAAAGCCGAAGCCTAAGTTAACCCGGAGCAATGCCAAGACCAGAGATGCAAAGAATAAGAGGGCGAGGTGGACCCCCCCCAGCAGGACCCTTGCCGGGGCGGCCTCCGCGGCACTGGCAAGAGCCTTGCCGGGGCAACATGCCCGACGCCAGCAGAATAGGCCACCCTTGAGCCCACGGTTTCCAACACCACCAACCAACTCATTGGAACCAAGGATCGGGAGGCGCCTCTATAGTGGCATGCAGATCTTCGTCAAGATCATAAACACACAAGATCATATGAGGACCAGAAGACGATGATCCTTGGCGGGATCCTAGCCGAGGAAATCCACAAGACCCCCGGGGAGGACTCTAACGCCACGGCAAGGCCCTTGCTGGGGCCCCGGCAAGACCCTTGCCGAGGGCATCAGCGGGGCCACAGCCAGGCCCGCGCCTGCCAAGACTCCACCGCCATCCCCAAGCAGCTGCTAGCTCAACCAGCTGGGCAGGCACCTACGTGGCCACGGGCGGCCTCTACACCGACCCAGCAAGCACCTGCGTGGTGTCATGTAGACCTTCGTGAAGGCTCCACCATCGCGCCAGCCCAGCAGCCAGCCAACATGGCGCCGCAAGGCCTCGTCAGCTCGGGCGTGTATCAAAGCCAGGCGAGGCGGCGACAGCTGGGACATGCTTCCTTCCCCTATGAAAGGAGGCCCGTGGCAAGGGGGGCACGGCGTCAACGCATTAAATGCGTTTGTCCGAAGGTCCCAGAGGATAGGCCTATCGACTATACACCTTTCCACTCCTGTGTGCCATTGTGGCGACCCCTTTTTGCCTATAAAAGGAGGCCCGTGGCGACCAGGAGAAGGATTCGAACCTTTTGGGCAAGTTACACCCCGTAGCTAGCTCAAGAACACAACAGCACTCTAATACATCCACCGCAGGACTAGGGTATTACGCATCCTTGCGGCCCGAACCTGCGTAAACGATCTGTGTGCTTCCTGTAAGACCCACTCTTTACACAACCTCGCGCCCACCAACCGTAGAAGGAATCCCACTGATTCCATAGGTGTCCTTTCCACGCCACAGCATGGGTGAGGACGATGTAGATCGTAACATCGCCCGGCTCCATTACAAAAAAGATACACTTCCGTGATGATACGTGTTTGTCACAGTAGGTCACGTTTTCTATCATGCATGTACATCCATGACGATTTTATGACAGAATCAAGATAGTCATACCTGTGCTGTCATAGAAGTGTTCCATGACATTACCCAAGTTATCATCACAGAAGTGTTCACTTCCATGACGATAAATGCCGCATCATGGAAGTGCTTTCGTCAAGGGTGACCGACACGTGGCATCCACCGTAACGGGTCGCCGTTAAGCTACCAGGTCCGGTTTTGGATCCGTTAACCCGCTAATAGCCATGACCAATGACGATTTCCACGTGTAAAATTCTCATTGGGCGACGGAACCACGTGTCACCTCCACGTTCGCATAGGTGTCACTCATCCAATGGGCGAGATGTGCCTATGATATGTCGACACGTGGACCGGCCCAATAGTGGCCCATTTAGGTTAAAAGGCCGGGCCTGCCAAAATAAACGGGCCGGCCCATTAGCGGCCTACTTGAGTCAGGCCCATTTACAAGCACGACCCATACAAGTTACACAAAATCGGCCCATCAAAGGCCCATTCTACATTTGACAATTTCTAGCCCATCATCAGTTTTACCCCGTTAACGGCCCGCTACGTCTTTGGGCCCAATTGCGGGACGAGCTTATTTCGGCATGTTAGCGGCCATCAGTTCCAGCCCGTTAACGGCCCGGAACGATCTTCGCCTTTTCGCCCATTCTGCGATTCGCCAATTCTTGCCCACAGACATTAGGCCTGTAATCAGCCCATTCGGTAAATGGGCCAACTCCTAGCCCATTTTGTCTCTCGGCCTGTTAACGACCCGCATAACAGTTGGGTCTTTTACTTTAGGTCCATTAGGGGCCCATGTTTCGTAAGGTATCATTCCAGCCCAGCGTGAGTTTCGGCCTGTTAAAAGCCTAGTTTGGAAATTGGGCCTCCTCTGCCCCATAACACTTTCGACCACTTACTGGCCCGTAAAGTAAAAGGGCCGAGACAAAAGTGACATCTATTTCGGCCTGCTAGAGGCCCGCGGGCCATTTCCATTTATACGGCCCTATCGAGCTTTTGGCCTATTAACATCCTGCTAAGAGCCGTTGTTACAGTGTTCATTTGGGATCCACTTAATATTATTTTGACCAGCCCAATTAAGGCCCGCTTTGACTACACATGTTTGTTCGTTTGTATGGCGTCCAGGAAATGTTTGGGCGTGTGGGCCCCCGTTTCAACAATATAGCATATACAAGAATTATCCTACTCTATACTATCGCCTCTAAAAAACATACACTATACAATAAAATGACTAAGGCATAGAAACGTAGAATAATGCTACACTATACAATAAAGAAATTACAGCCGAATATACCCACTTGGCATTATAGTTCGGCACTAGTGATAATAAAGCGTACACAAACAACATTACATACACTGGACAAATAAAGCTCATACATCATGGACATGCATCAACAGAACATACCATTTGAACTATGATCTCTTCAGAAAATAGGATTGGCCGGATTTAGATAGCACAAATTTCAGTCTGCAAAAT
Source organism: Aegilops longissima (assembly GCA_021605205.1). Taxonomy (NCBI): domain Eukaryota; kingdom Viridiplantae; phylum Streptophyta; class Magnoliopsida; order Poales; family Poaceae; genus Aegilops; species Aegilops longissima. The sequence goes on along the minus strand of CM038679.1, from coordinate 211,860,233 downwards.
CTTCAATTCCTTCGTGGTTACCTCAGTGTCTTGTTTCATTTTTTTGACTCCTGCATCTAATACCTACATGTCCAATCTCAAATTGTTGATTGTACATTGAGAATCATGTACAGGTTGTCTTTCCACCTCTAGTTGATGCTTGAGAACATCAGCACATTCCAATCCAATCCATAATCATTCGATAACAGCCATGTCGCACTGCTCGCAAATCTTTGTGTTGATGTCACTTCATCCTGAAATGTTTCTGTAAGTACACATGACTAGGGCAAAAATATAGTTACAACAGTGAAGCGAGCAAGACAGACTATTTTGTACATGGCAAAACAGGACTAACAATAATGTTACACGTCATGAAGCATAAGCAGGTGATATTTAAAAATTTGTAAAAATGGTAGTCTATGCAGCTTGCATGCAGAAATCTCTCTTAGCTCACCAGAGGAGCAAGATGTTGGGGTCAAATCCAAAACACAGACAAGTTACAAATTTAGACAACACGTTGCGTATAAGTAAGCAAGCAGTTGGCCATTCTGTAGCTCAATTAAAGTCTTAGGGAGCATAATGAATAGCAGAGGGATTCATACAAACCTACTACAGCAAGCAAAGCTAGCTATGCAATCATTATCCTAGTATAAACTAGATTGTGAGCCTCATGCAGTAATAGTTGGTTAATATACTTCAAAGCTTTAGGCACACTTCGCTAGAGTAATTAAATGGTAAGGCCTTTAATTATGTCAACTAATAGATATAGAAGTACCCAACATCAGGCATAATTGTTTGGGCATCTCATGAACTGAGGACAAATAAAGAAATTGAAAAGAGCAAATTAACTATGCCTGAAACAAACAAGGAATTGAACTGTTGAGTTAGATACAGTGACTTACCTTAACTGGTTGAGCAGGCTCAGCGCTGCTCCTACTTCTCTTGCATGGCTCCTTCCTACATCTTGTACTTGGAAATCTTCAATCTTATCTTAATTGCACCCCCTCTTATCTTCATTGCACCCCTCTACAAGGTGACACAAACTAGCTACTCATCTCCTTGGAAGATAAATATGAATACTTTCCAGTTTGTGAACAACACAAAAGGATGAGATTATAAAAAAACAACACCACATAGTGAAACATGCCACATCTCTTGCACTTGCACACAATGAAATGAGCATTTACTATGTGTGCACTACGTAAAACCTAGGCATACCTTCGAACTGGATCTCCAAGTACTCTTGGAGAGCCTACTTCAGTGTAAAGCCAAACCTTTATGTCACCTATGAGTTAGAAAAGCACCGACTACATCAGCCCTTAGTGTTTTAATCATTGACAAGCTCTGTTAGAGTGTTAGGTCAAGAACAACAAGTAATCAAAGCAAACAGTTCTGGTATGGCTGGCGGATGCAAACAAGCAATTGAACAGATGAATCAAGAAAAGAGGCAAAGAAGGAGGCTTAAAGACCATCACTTGACTGGCCAGATTTAAGAGGCATTTAATATCTTGTGCAACGTATGGACTAACATAAACATTGCATATTCCAGATTCTATAATGGAATGCACATGTATTAGGTTATGCCATGCATGATGATGCCTAAATGTACACTACAGCAGGCAGGAGTGATTCATTATTGTACGCATAAAATTGAATTACTGGTTAAGGGCTAATTCTATTACACCTTTTCAGAGCTTATTGTCAAAATAAGCCATAAAAGATGTAAAAAAAGTCATTTTTGAGTTATGGGCTTGGTCTTAACTTATTTCTCTTCGGAGGGGGGGGGGGTGTTTCGGGTAGAAGCTCACTAAAATGAAGGGAAGGGGAATAGTGAAATGACTCTATTGTCTGACTATATGTCGGAGTAATGGGCCACGGGTAGCCTAACCCGAGTTCCTGAGCATTTCAAGACATTTGGGCCGGCTGAGTCCCTCAAGCATCCAGAATGAAGCGCTGCCTTCTGGTGGCCGGCTGGCTCAAGGGGCCGGCTGCCAGAAGATGGCCAAGTACCAGAAGACGGCACCAAGACGGGCCGACTCCTAGCAGGCGGCCCACGACACCCTCAGAGTCTGCGCCCCCATTAAGAAGACAAGATAGGATGTGGCTACAGTGTAGCCCATCACCCCCATATCCAGGGCATGGCAAGGCCACAGTGCCCCGTACAGGCGGAGATCTCCGCACGGCGCGGCACTATTGCCACTCCATCCTTGACGTCACCCTTGTCAGGCGGAGCCCTGCTCCCACGACGACCTGTCCGTACGGCCTGCAGGCGGCGGACCCTACCAGGCAGCGAGAGCCCGGAAGGCGGCATAGCTCGACCAGTCGGATCGAAGGGGAGTCGGCCTCTAGCAGGCGACCTGCTCCTTCCTCAAGGTTCGTGCTCTATTAACCAGACGAGACACGGTGTGGCTACAGTGATCTCCCATCAGACCATGGGACTGTAGACACGCCCCTCCCCGACCAAGCATGCGTCATTAGCATTGCGGCTATAGTAATCAGCCGCCGACCAGACCTGCAAGCGGCGAAGGCGGCCTGTCGGCTCCCTATCAGACCAGTCGGCGGGGCCCACTAGGCGGCGGGCCCCAGCAGCCGGCGACCAGAAACACTGACAGCCAGGTCCTACACCCGGCAAAGTTACCATTGTACCCCTGGGGGGTAGGCCTATATAAACCCCCCAGGGCACTAATGCAAAGGGTTCCCAACCTGTTAGAATTAGACTCATACATAGAGAGAGGGGAGAGCTAGCCTTGCTTTCTCCTACCTCTAGCATACAGCTCGAGGAGCACCATTGTACTCACTATTGCCTTAGTGATCATGCGGAGACCCAGCAGAGCAGCACTAGGGGTGTTATCTCCTAGGAGAGCCCCGAACCTAGGTAAAGTACGCCGGTGTTCGTATCTACGCCTCATCCCGCTTCCGGGCACCGGCGACGTTCTACTCGCTCCCACCATGATAAGCCATGCTTTGGCATATGTCGCACGCAACCCCCGACATTTGGCGCCCACCATGGGGCGAGGTGCACCGTCGTCCGGAAAACTGCTCTGGACGGGAACCTTGTTCCTTCCGGGCGAGCGCGGCTAGCCTGGCACGCCAGACGGCATCTGCACCGACGCGCTGCACGGCGCGGAGGTCGCCTGCGCGGCGAGCTGCCTCGCCGATCTTGTTGGCGAGATTCGCCTCTCCGACGAGCCCGCGTCTGACACACGCACAGATGGCCGTGAGAGCCACCTCGTCAGCCTCGTCGACCATCTCCACGTCTTCAGCGAGCCTGCTGTGGATTTGGAGTCGGTTGGTTCCACCAACCCGATGCTTGTCGACTCCGACACGGCATCGCTCGACGCGTTCCCCACCAACGTGGTGGTCTATAATGAGCCACTTCCTCGCGAGCACAGCGGCGGAAGCAGCGTCACAAAGGTGCTTGTCATCAGCCATGGTGAGCGCTCAGGTGGGGACGATGCTCGAGACCCGCTCGAGGCCACGTTGCAAGACCTGACTGCGCCCATACCAGAAGACGCCGACGCCGAGACGCCGGAAGCACGCCGTGTCCAGCTCGTTGAGAGCGCCAAGAAGCTAGCCAGCATGAGAAGCCTTTCGGAGGCCTACCAGCGCGAGATGGACCGTGCCGTTGGCGGCACGTCAGCTCCTGGCGGGCCTAGCCGCATCGGTACGGTCTAGCTGCGCGGCGCGGCCATTCACTACAAAAAAATACACTTCCGTGATGATACGTGTTTGTCACAGTAGGTCGCGTTTTTTGTCATGCATGTACATCCATGACAAATTTATGACAGAATCAAGATAGTCATACCTGTGCTATCGAGTGTTCCATGACATTACCAAAATTATCATGACGGAAGTGTCCACTTCCATGATGATAAATCCCGCGTCACAGAAGTTCTTTAGTCAAGGGTGACCGACACGTGGCATCCACCGTAACGGAACACTGTTAAGCTATCTGGTCAGATTTTGGATCCGATAACCCGTTAACAGCCACGACCAATGCCGATTTTCCACGTGTAAAATTCTCATTGGCTGACGGATCCACGTGTCAGCTCCGCGTTGGCACAGGAGTCACTCATCCAACGGTCGAGATGGGCCTATGATATGTTGACACGTGGACCGCCCAAAAGTGGCCCATAAAGTTTAAATGGGCCGCCCAACGAAGGCCCATAAGATTTAGCGGACCATAATGGGCCGGCCCAGCTAAAGGCCCACAAAATTTAGCGGACCATAATGGGCCGGCCCAGCTAAAGGCCCACAAGATTTTGCGGACCACAATGGGCCGGCCCAGCTAAAGGCCCACAAGATTCTGCGGACCATAATGGGCCGACCCAGCTAAAGGCCCAACATTTTCTGTCAAATCGGCCCGTCAACAACCTGGTCTAAACTTGTCATCAATGCGGCCCATGGTCACTTCTTGCCCGTTAACAGTCCGCTAAGTAATTGGGACGAATTATGGCCTGGTGTATTTCCGGCCTGTTAAAGGCCCGACTTCATTTGGGCCCATTTACAGGCCATCAAAACTTTCGGCCCATAAACGACCGTGAAGGATTTGGGTCATATTTGGCCATGTCTGTCATTTGGCCTGTTAGAGGCCCACTATAGATTTGGCCCACTTTTAGCATGTTGTCATTTTCGGCCCGTTAACGCCAGACGTAAACCATGGGCCATATGTGGCCCCACGTCATATCGGGCCCATTAACGGCCCATATAAAAATGACGATAATCTAGCCCGACCGAAGTTCCGGCCTGTTAAAGGCCCGTGTATTAGGTCGGCGCATTTACGGCCCGTCCGAATTTCGGCCTGTCAAATATCCGCATGGTAAATGGGCCACCATTTCGGCCGGCTAAGTCCAGTGGGTTATTTGGCACAATCAGGGCCCAATCTCACTTTCGGTCTATTAAAGGCCCATGTTTTTTATGGGCTCGACATATTTACACCTGTAAACGACCTACTTTTACTGAGGGCCCAAATTATGTTTAGGCCTGTTAAAGGCCCACTATGGGCATAGGCCTACTAGAAAAATTTGAAAGCTTATGCTAATTTAAGCCCAAATATTTTTAGTGGGCTACATGCCAATTTCGGCCCGTAATCGTTTTTAGCCCAATTGGAATGGGTCCGACGAATGTTGGCATGTTGGGCTCCTACGAAGCTTTCGTCCGAATACATTACTAAGATAAACCTACACTATACAAAAATAGCGTCATAATTACTGCAGCCTGTGGCAGCATCATAAATGTTGTATCACAACAAAATAAATTCCAATCATACAAGAAAAGGCCTGTTGGCATAAAGTATACAGTCCTTCCAGATAAAAGCACCATCAGATGTATAGAAGCACAGATCATTTGACCTGAGTGCTAATGTTTCAGGCTGTAGAATCTGATGGAGCAGCACGATCTCCACCTTTTTTCCGCCATTGCTCTTCAACAACGGTTTAATGTCCGATAGTCCGGTTTCAAAACCATTCATATCTTGACGACATTTCTCAACCACTATTCTTGTTTCCAAACAACGCCCATTAGGGATTGGACTTGTGTCCGAGCACGATATATCACTGCCTAGTAGGAAGATTTTGTTCAAGAGGCGATTTGGACGAGGTTACCTTGACAACCAACCCGAATTACGCAGAAGGTGCTTTTTGCACTGTTAGTGGAGAGATCTTGACACACCGCAGCAAGAGGTGACATTGTGCCTGTAGTAGCCTCGTCACCTTCAGGTGGTTGTGGCTGTTCAATCATTTGTTCCATAGCTTCCTGAAAGTTTGAACTTGTAGATTAGTTTACCAGTGAGTTACTAATGAGACAAAAACAAACAAATTAGGTTAAACGTTTATACGTAACTTATTTTGGTGAACTACTGTAATACATTAGCATGTATTGTAGTGCCAACTACATAATAAAATCACTTTCGGAACATATGTCCATGTAGCATGCCTACTGTATTGTCTATCTCCTCACATTCATTGACATCGAAGGATAAAGAGACATGGTTTAAAGTAGGATGAACATAGTATGACATCATTCATATCATGGGCAAACAGATATAAAACAAACAGGCAATTTTATCACTGTGTGCGCACGTGAACATAACAAATAGATTACAGATCAAGACCAAAAGAATATGCTTCCTCTCTTTTAAACCATGTAAGGTGAAATGATACGTTAAGACAACTGTGTATAAAAGTGAACAGAGTAACTAACATTGGCGGCAAACCAAGTAGTTAAATGAACACATCACGGTACCAATCAGTTCATGGCAGGAGGAGTAAGGACTTACAACAGCGGCTTGAACTGGTGTGCTCATGCCCTTCATCTTGCTGGTGTGGCAATCCTTGAAGATTTGCACTGCATTCGGTTCAGGTTCTTTTTGGTCCACACGGGCTTTCCGCTGTATTTGGAACAAGTCAATATAGATACGATAATATGGCACAAAAAAAAGAAGGAAGTAGCAGCTATTTACAAGAGCCTCACAGTGTGCAATATAGCTACGAGATCCTGTTGTCTGTTGGAATTTCACTTTAGAACGGTTGGTTTTGTTCTTCAAATAGTTAGCCTAGAAGAAGATACACTTGTAAGGCACATACATAAATACAAGTTCAATATGTGGTCTGATCAAATACATATAGCCTACCAGATACTTTGGATCAGACTAGTGTTTAACGAGGGCTGTCCAGTCTTCATCTGTAATATATTCGACTGGAGATGTTTGGGCGATTTCATTGTTAGCCTTGCCTTCAAAGTGAGATTTTCTAAGGTGGTACCGATACTGTCACAGAGCAGACTGAAAAACATGAGTGCATGCTTGTTTAGTTGCATCATCTTTCGGATCCATCTTGAACCTCATCTGTTGAAAAAAGAATGTGAGTCTTATTAGGAGGAAGTTAGGAAGTATGGGACAGAGCAAGACAATATTACTAATTGCGATGAATAACATTACTTACAGATAAATGGTCAAGGAAGGTGTTAAACTGGGTATTGTCTTTCTCATTCCTGTACTGGATCCACGTTGGGAGGATACGCGCATGACACCTAACGGCAACGGCTGCCTCTGATACTAACTTGGTTGACTCTATAGCATCACGTGGCCTTTTTAAACCTGCCTCAAAATGGATCTCCATTCTTCTTCCTTCAGATTTTGTTAATCTGTCAAGCATTATCCCTGATGTCTGTTTCCGCTTGCGCCGTGGTGCTAGTTCAACAACGAATATGGAAAGTGTTAGTGTGCATCAAACTGTGAGAGTACAAATAAAGGAGCATGCAACTGCAACTTGACTCGGTCAGGTACCGTCTTGGTGTTGATGCTCATGAGGTTCATCTGATCTTGCCAAGTCCTGTTGTGTCAATGATTGCTTCGTAAGTAGTGTTAGGTGTGAAGGCAGCTTGGGAACCGGCGGTTCGAGCAAACGAATGAGTAACTGGTTGAGATCTTTGGGACAGTTGAAGCGGATGCTGCAGCTGGTGGAGCGGTGATCTTGTGTTTGTAGATTTAGCGGTGGACTTGGACCTTCTACTGCACTATAAGTACCAGCAGAATCTCGACGTCAGAGCCTTTTCCGTTTCACCCGACAAGTAACAACACTCCCTACTATATTATTTTCCTTTCTCTTTTTTGACTTTGCCATGTCAAGCTGTACCCACAACACAAAAGAATAAAATCACTCTTCAGAACTCATTGATGCATGATACGGACAAGCAATACTTTGATGTAAGACAACCGCATGAGGATGGAATATGTAAGAAAAATAGGACGGCATGACATATTCACAGCTACGATGTGCAAACTAAGCAGAAGAATTTTCAAGAAAATAGAAGTAATGCAAGCTAGACACCATATGAAAGATGCAACCAATATTACTCTGCCAAGTTAAAAGTGTCTTGTCATAAGTGGCAATTCGAAAAATTAGAAGCAGTACAACGTAGAAATCAATGCAAGATGCAACCACTATCAAACTGCCATGTTAAAAGCGTCCAATCATGAGTTACTGATGTGGGATACACAACAGCAGTACTTTGATGTAAGAACATGGTATGATAGATAGATGCAGTGTATTCTAGACACAGAAAGCCATGTCATATGCACATGTATAACGTATAAACTCAGCAGGTGCAATTTAATCAAAATAGAAGAAATACAGGCTAGACAACATATGCAACATGAAACCAATTATCACACCGTCAACTTAGAGCAAGCACCTGCGATGGTGGAGTGCGGGAGATGAACTCATCATGTAGACTTGGGACTTCAACTTCATTAGAAGTAGCAGTGGCAAATCTAGAGAGTCTCTGTTTGCATCGGTGCGGAGTACCACCAACATCCCCTAACTTACTCTTTTCCTTCCTGTTTTCTGATATTGCCTTATGAAGTCAAAACAACAAGAAGATGAATAAAATTAGCTCTGCAAAACTGGTTGATGCATGATACAGACGAACACTACTTTGATGTAAGGCAAGCGCAGGAGGATGAAATATATACAAAAAAAGACAGCATTTCATATTCACACGTATGATAGGAGGATGGAATATGTATGAAAAAACAGTAAGCGGAAGGCATTTCAACAAAATTAGAAGAAATGAAAGCTAGGAACCATATGAACATGCAACCAATATCACTCTATCAGGTAAAAAGTGTCTCGTCGTAAGTGCCATTTCAAGAAATTAGAAGCAGTACAAGCTAGAAGACAATGCAAGATGCAACCTACATCACAGTCTCAAGTTAAATGTGTCTTATGGGTAAGTGATCGTTGCAGGTATAAGTTGTCAGCTACGCAGATGCAATACAAGCTAGACATCATATGCAACATGGAACCACATATAATAGTGCCAAGTTAGAGAAAGCACCTGTGATGGTGGAGTAGGGGAGATGTGCTCATCATTACACAGCTACGTTGACTGTCTAGCCTTGCGTTGTCTTGCGAATCATGTTGGGAGGATGGCGGAGTAGAATATGTAGAGAACCTCCGTTTCAGTTGCTCGGAAGGACCACCATCATCCAATGCCTTGCCAATTTCCTTCAGCTTTATTGATTTTGCATTGTGACGTCATACCGACAAGAAAAAGGAATATCATTCGCTCTTCGAACTCATTCATGCATGATCTTGTGAACACTACTCGATGAAAGGCAAAGTCATGATACGAGGATGGAATATGTATGAAAAAATGGATGGCTTGAGATATTCACACCTATGATGTGGTAACTAAGCAGAAGGCACTTCAACAAATTAGAAACACTGCAAGACACCATATGGAAGGTGCAATCAATATCACTCTGCCATGTTAAAACTATCTCGTCATAGGTGGCGTTCATCAAACTAGAAGCAATACATGCTAGAAATCATATTCAAGACGCAAACCAATATCACACTACCAACTTAAAGGTGTCCCATCATAAGTGACTGATGCAGGATACACAAGAAGAGTAGTTTCATGTAAGAACATGGTGTGATAGACAGATATAGTATGTACCAAAAACAGGAAAGCGTGTCATATTCACATGTATCATGTGTAAGCTAAGCAGATGCAGTTTACACTAATTAGGAGCAATACGAGCTAGACACCATATGCAACATGCAACCAGATATCACACTGCCAAGTTAGAGCAAGCACCTTGGATGGTGGAGTAGGGGAGCGGAGACTTGGACCATGTAATGCACTATCAGTACAAGGAGAATCGGTACAGGTGCTCCGTTAACGTTGCTGCAGAGGACCACCATCATCGCCTTCCTTACTCTTTTCCTTCCTCTTCCTTGATTTTGCCTTGTCAAGTCAAACCCACAAGAAAAAGGAATAAAATTTTACCTTAAGAACTTATTGATGCATGATACTGACGAACTCTACTTTCATGTAAGGCAGCCGGATGATAGGAGGATGGAATATGTATGAAAAACAGGATGGCGTGACATATTGACATGTACAATGTATAAAGTGTAAAGTAAGCACAAGGTGCTTGAACTTGTTAGAATCGATGCAAGCTAGAAACCATATGAAAGATGAAACCAATATCACTCTGCTAAATTAAAATGGTACCCTAACAAATGTATTTGACCAAATTAGAAGCAATACATGGCAACAGGCTAGAAATAATATGCAATATGCAACGAATAAAGGTGACTCATCGTAAGTAATTGATGCAGGATACAGAAGAGAGGTAGTTTCATGTAAGAACAACGTTAACACATAGATGTAGTGTGTACCAAAAATAGGAAGGCATGTCATATTCACAGGTATAGTGTGTAAACTAAGAAGATGCAATTTACCCTAATTAGAAGCATTACAAGCTAGACACCGTATGCAACATGCAACCACATATCACACTGCGAAGTTGGAGCAAGCACCTGTGATGGTGGTGTAGGGGAAGTGCTGTCTTTAGGTACAGAGCAACATTCAATATCTTCATTTAGGCTTGTTGTTTCTTTACAATCATGTGGAGAGGATGAAATTGCATTCTTTATAAGAGTATTGCATCTCATATTAACCCACGCGTGTGACTATCTCATCATAAGCGATAGACGCAGATATACAAGAACAAAGTAGTTTGATCTAAGAACATGGTGTGATAGGCAGATGTAGTATGTACCAAAAACAGGAAGGCGTGTCATATTCACATGTATATGTGTAAGCTAAGGAGATGCAATTTAACAAATTAGGAGCATTGATGAGGGATACACAAGAGAAGTAGTTTGATGTAAGAACATGGTTAATAGAAAAACGTAGTATGTACCAAAAACGGGAAGGCATATTATATTCACAGGTATAATGTGTTAACTAAGCAGATGCAATTTACCCTAATTAGAAGCATTACAAGGTAAACACCATATGCAACATGCAACCACACATCACACTGCCAAGTAAGAGCAAGCACCTGCGATGGTGGTGTGGGGGAATTGTGGTGATCAACTAGAGAGCTACGTTGACTATCTTCGTTTAGCCTTGCTGTTTCGTGAGAATCATGTGGGAGGATGACACTTCACTCTTTAAACGAGTAGGGTGTCTCACAGTAACCCACCCGGGTGACTGTCTCATCATAAGTGATTGAGGAGGGATACAAAAGAGCATTAGTTTGATGTACGAACATGGTTAATAGACATATGTAGTATGTATCAAAAATAGGAAGGCATGTCATTATCAAAGGTATAATGTGTATAGTAAGCAGATCCAATTTAACCAAATTGGAAGCAATACAAGCTAGACACCATATGCAACATGCAACCACATTTGACATACGAAGTTAAAGCAAGCACACAGGATGGTTGTGTGTGGCAATTGAGATCATCAACTGCAGAGCTACTTCTATCGTCTCCAGCTCACGACATCTGCAGCCATAAGAGCGTTGAAACGCTATCGCTTATCTTGAATTACATGGAGCGACTTCTGTCTTTTCTTTTCTCGCATTCATCAACACTACGCCGAGTCTGAAATACCTATGCATAAAAAACAATAGTGTGAGTATGGGTGAAGTGTGTGCACAATTAGTACAATGTAAAGGTAGCGAGAGATAGGTGTCGGTGAGAAATAAATGACGGAGACATATGATAGCTCTACAACATGCATGGCACACTCAATTACTACAGGATTCTATGAAAATAACGATCAACCGAAAGCAAATAGGTCAGTCCATTTTTTCTGCACCGCTCGATGTACAAAGAACAGGAGATCGCCTTCATCTACCTCCAGCCAGCTTAGTGTTGACGATCTTCCTGAACGCCACGCCACCGCCCAAGATTCCTCCCCGCCTGCGCCTCCTCGATCTCACCGCTTTGCCGTGCTTGGCACCGCCCCCGGCCGTCCATTCAAGCCCCGCCGACCTCCAGATCGGGCGCAAGGAGCTCCTGCTCCCCACACCCCTATGATAGACACCGATGCGCCGCTTCCCGGGAACAAGCGGACTAGGTGCTCCAGCAGCGCCTAAGCGGTGCTGCTTCTTTAATTGCGATTCGACCGACCACGAATTGAAATCCAAAGTAGGCTCTGACCTCTAGCAAAGATGAAATAGTAAAAGGGAGGAAACCTTGTGTCGGTGCGGGGACGACACCTATGGGATCACAAGAATCCCTACCACGGTTGCGGGGCACGGGGTCGTGAGAAGAGCGGATCAAACAGATAGCACACGGGTTCTTTATCCAGGTTTGGGCCGCGAGGATGCGTAAAACCCTACTCCTGCTTTGGTGGTTTGTTTATCTGTGTTCTTGAGCTAGCAATGGGGCGTGAGGAGCTCCAAAAAGCCGAATCCTCCTCCTGGTCGCCTTGGGCCTCCTTTTATAGGGAAAGGGGTTGCCACAGTGGCACACATGCACTACTAGGGAAAAGCCTAGCAGCAGCGCGGGTTTTGGGTGTATTAGTAGCGCGGGGGCCGGCGCTACTAATAAGGCGCTACAGCTAACGTATAGCAGTAGCACGGGTGCCACCCGCGCTACTACTATGTCCTTTAGTAGTAGCGTGGGTAAAAACCCGCGCTACTACTACCAGCGCGGGTTTTTTTTTAATTTTTTCGAAAAAAAAATCGATTTTTCCCTAGTTTTCAAATTTCTGAATTATTATAACCTCAAATCTCTAATCACCCCTCATCGCTGCTCAATTTAATCTCTAATCACCCCTCATCATTCCAACTCATCTAACTTCCCGGACAGTCACCCATCCTCTCACTACTCCTGCCTGAGCACGCTTAACTTCCGGGTTCTATTCTCCCTCGTTTCCAAGTCTGCACTTGTTGTTTTCCTGACAATTGTAAGATGTCAATCATATTAACCTCAGGAATTTAGCTTGAGCATGAAGTCACACATTTCACTATTTGAGTTTGAAACTATTGTTCTAAAAAATTAGTAACACTAATATTTCTTGAATAATTAGTTTGACCACAGTTTGGCCATAGTTTGACCAGATTTGACCAAAATTTAAAAAACAAAAATAATTATTTAGTAACACTAATATTCTAGAATAATTAGTTTGACCATTGTTTGACCACAGTTTGACCACACAGTTTGAAATTTTTTCGATTTTTTCCACTCTAGATCTTAAAAGCCCCGTAACTTTTTTTCTATTTGGTTTTTGACGATTTTGAAAATGTTTAACGGGGTTCCCCCGTTTAAATTTGGATGTAACTTTTCGAGTAGATGATTTTTCATATAAAAAACTTTTTCATCCGAGTTAGTATGCAAAAGTTATGCCCATTTTTACAAATTCTCGAGAGATTTTGCAAATAAAGTCGAAATTCATATTTGCAAATTTTCCCAACAACTAGACCACATATCACATGGGAAACTTATTTTCTTTTATTTTTTTGACATTTTCATCATTTTCTTTGATTTTTTTTAAAACTGAAAAGGCGATCCACCCGGGGTTAGAGTTTGAAAATGGGACCTTTAGTAGTAGCGCGGTTTTTTACCCCCTCGCTACTACTATGGCACCACTTAGTAGTGCGAGGGCTAAAAACCAACGCTACTGCTATCAAACTTAGTAGTAGCGAGGTTTTAAAAACCCGCGCTACTACTATGGCATGTCCCGGGGCACAGTAGAGACCTCTTAGTAGTAGCGAGGGTTAAAACCCGCCATCGCTATCAACTTAGTAGTAGCGAGGTTTAAAACCTGCGCTCTTGGTAAGTAGCGATAGCGAGGTTTTAACCCTCGCTACTAGTAACTTTCTGTGTATAGGCTTTTCCCTAGTAGTGAGGAGGTGGAAAGGGTACAGTAATGCGAGTCTATCCCTTGCATTACATGACAAAGCGCCATTAATGCGTCTTGCTTAGGTGTCCTTGCTTTATCGGGATGGGGAGAGCCTGTCTCGTCGTCGCGCGCCCCTTTGTGTCGACACGCATACAGCCAGCGATGCCTGTGGTGCCATGTAGGCAGGCAGGCAGCTGAGGTGGCGCAGCGGTGGGTCTCCACGAAGATCAGCTTGCCACCACGCAGGTGCCTGCCCAACTGGTTGGGTCGGCAGCTGCATACGAACGACAGTGAAGGTTTGATTGGCGTGGGCCCGATGGTGGCCCCTCGGGTGTCCTTGGCAAGGGCCTCGCCGTAGCCCCGGCAAGGGTCTTGCCGTGGCGCCTGCTGTCATCCCCGGCAAGGCTCTTGCCGTTGGCCTTGTGCTCCTCCTTGGCTGGGATCCCGCCAAGGGTCGTCATCTTCTATAGTGTGTATCTGATTTTGAAAGTCTTCACAAAGATCTGCATGCCACCATGGGGATGTCTCCCGAATCCTTGCCCCATGGGGCAGTGGACTCAAGGGTGATTCGCTCCGTAGGTGTGGGGCGAGCTTCCCCGGCAAGGGCCTTCCCGGGTTTGCTAAAACCGCCCCCGGCAAGGATCTTTTTGGGGGAGTCCGCTTCGTCCCCTTTGCTCTTTGTGGTCTTGGTCTTGGCGTCGTTCTGCTTCTTGCGAGCTTCGTCCTTACCTCAGCTCACGTCCCTTGCCTTGCTCAGTGTGGTGGTGCCCGCGGCTCAGACTGCCCGTGCACAGTTATAGGGGTACAAAAAATGCACCCCTCTTTTTGTACACCGACAGGAGCCCCCGGGCCTGGGCGACACGTAAGCGCAATCGCGTCGTTGGGCTAGGCCCAAAAGCGGTGTCTTGGGCAGGCGGGTGGTTTTACATGTAAGTTTCTCGCGCTGCGCTTCTGTCAGACCCGATTCCAAGTCACATCGACCTAGCCGGTAACACCTCATATCACTTTGCGGCCTCACGCACGGTATTCCCACGGTGTCGCCTTACCATGGCCGGGACCGTTTGCCTTTTGGCTCACGTATATGATAGTGTCGCTAGCATCCATATGACAGAGAACCCGGGCCGACATGGCTAGTCGTGAACCCAAAGCGGCGCTGACCTATGGGGACAGGCATACATGAATCACATCGAGCATGTCGGTCATCAACGTATAAATTCGGGCTGTAGCACTGGGCTAACAGGACTCCGGTATCCCGGGCTGTAGCAGGCTAGGCAAGACTCCGAATAACACCGCGTGACATTTCCCGAAGGATGTAGACATAAGGCGAAGTGAAACACATGCCGGCCAGTCAAGTGTCCAAGCAGCGATCTTTGGGCTAGCGAGGACTCGGTGAACTGGGCTGTAGCGGACTACTATCGCTCAGAAGCACAAGACTACATTTCCCCATATGAGAGGCTGCCAAGGATAAACAACTAGTTTGTCGGATCCCACTCATACCAAGCATTTCAATCATACATAATATGCCCGATATGAGTTAATACAACAAGGCATCACAACAAAACTCTACAACTCGAAGTACTTTATTTAAGAGGCTCCGAGGAGCCATACATAACATATCCATACAGGTAGGGGTCACATGACCCAACACTCAAGTCATACAAACATACAAGCACATGCGGAAGCAAACTAGTCTGAGTACAGACTCTAGAAAGAAAGAAAGCTTGTCGAAGCCCTTCTATCTACAATGGCCCTTCACAAGCCTTGGATCACCACCTGGGTGGCTAGTTCACTCGTCGATGTCAAAGTCTACATAAAACCCATCGGAGGGGGCAGTGTTGTCCTCTGAAATACATTAATTAGGCAAACATGAGTACGGGGGTACTCAGCAAGTCTTACCACAGAATCCTATCATACATGCACATTCTCAAAAAGGTGGTGGAGTTATGTGCAGCAAGCCAGCTTTGACACTTGGCTAAGCTATCCTACGTGACACCACTTGTAAAGCATTTGTCGCACACGAGTCCACTAATCATCATCACAATACTCCACCGTGGATCCTCTCTCGTCATCCCACGAGAGGGCCATCCGCGGTACTCATACTTATCTTGAGGCTTTTAGTAGTATCCATTTACTTGTCTATGAACTGATATAGGTAACCCAGAAGTCCTTCTCCGTGGACACGACTATTCGAATAGATCATGTTAAACCCTGCAGGGGTGAACTTCTTCACACACGCTCTCACCACTTACCGCCGTTTACACGACATGTACTCGGCAACCTTCAAGCGGAAGCCCAACGTGGGTGTCGGCCACAGCCTACCTAAACACTCATGTCCCGAGTCGGGTTTATCGCCTATTCGGGTTCCATCCGCAGGAGTCCGCCGAGGTTTCCCATACAGCCCCGAACGATGTGTGCGGGGTTTCGAGATACCAAGCGGGCACTTTCGACACAGACCACGTGCCTACCGCAACACAACCCACCCCTAAGGTCAGCGTTGCATGCGCCCCCAAAGATGCTACAAACACCGAAACTACTTGCAACTCCCGGATGAGAACAAGGGTGGTTAAGAAGCCGAGAGGGTCAATTAAGGATCCCAATGCGTGGTAGTAACTGTTTCATGGATCACAAACACAGATCTCAGTTCTTAGGATCGGCTTCAATGAAACAACCCACCATGTACTCCTACATGGCCTCTCATCGATACCTTTACCAAAACGTGTTCAACACTTTCACTCTCGAACCAACACAATGTTTCACTCCAGTTCATCATCCCGATGAGCCAGACCTGACACAAATCTAAGCATAGCAAGCATAGCATGGTAGGAATCACAAACATGGCTCAATCAACTCCTACACATACTAGTGGGTTTCATCTAGTTACTGTGGCAATGACAGGTCATGCAAAGGAAGTGGGTTCAACTACCGCAGCACACAACAGTTTGAATCGCGTTGTCTTAATGCAGTAAAACAAGAGAAGAAGCGAGAACATGGGTTTGTATTGGAATGATCAATGGGTTGCTTGCCTGATGGAATGGTGGTAGGATACTGCCCTTCAGACGTATATTCGAGGTTATCCTCGGAGGCAGAACCTATCACGAAAAGCATACCGAAAGTAAACACACATGGCAATATGAAACAATATGATGCATGCTATGACATGGCAATATGTATGTGTGTTGTCCTAGTGCAAGCTGAAACAAAAAGGGATGAACTCATTTGAATCAAAGATTCAAATGCTAGCTCATTTAAAATAGCCCTAAAGTTGTAATATCTTATTCTGCTTAAACAGCAAGGTTAACTTGTTTTAACATGCATGAAACCTGTACCAATGGATAGAATGGATTTTTCTGATCATTTTCATATATAAATCTTTGCATTTGGAGTTCTGATTAAAAGTTATGAATTTTGAAGTTTGAACTATATTCGGAATTTCCGTAATAGAATAAATCCAGAAATTAATTTATTAAATCGACCATGCGTCAAAGATGACGTCAGGGTCAACGGAGACGTCCAGGTCAAACCTGACTGTGGGTCCAGGGTGTCAGGGTAATTAGTTTAACTAAACTTTAATTAAAACTAAACCTAATTAGTTAACAGGGCTGGGCCCCACCTGTCATTGACTCATCAGAGTCAGCCAGGGCCCACCCGGGTCAAAGTCAACGTCGGCTGCCCGGCGTCTAGCCGCCGGCGAGCCCGACGCGGCGGCGGAAGTGAGTTTGGCCGTTTCGGCAACCAAACGAGCCGCGGAGGGTGGCTATGGGTAGCTGGGAACATGCCGCAGCTTCTGGTGGAGTCGGTTGGGGTCGGGGCGGCCGGAATCGGCGCCGGCGACGACCTAGGCGGCCGCCGGAGTTCGGCCGAAGGCGAACTTGAGGCTAGAGGGGTCGGTGAGGTGCGGGGAGTGCATGGTTAGACCCCATGGGGTGCGGTGAGTGCAATGGACACCGAGAGGTGGCCGGAGGGTGACCGGGAGCACGTCGGCGACGAGCTCCGCGGCGGTGAGTGCGGTTGAGCTCTGGGAGGTCACTACACAGCTCGAGAGAGAGAGAAGGGAAGGGAGATAGGTGGGCTTCACGGGCAACTCGGAGAAGCACTCGGTGCGGTCGGGGACGGACCGGAGCGACGACGGCGTCGAAGGGGATCTCCGGCGATGATGGAGTCGGGCGAAGTCGGTGCGGTGGCCTCGGTTCACTTGAGCAGGCGGGGCTCGGCTAGCTCGGGGTAGAGGAGGGTGGCGGAGCTACTAGACACGGTGGGGAGGAGCACGGACGGCGGGGAGCGCGTCTACGATGATGGTGCGGCGGCGGTGGCGTCGGCCATGGCGGGGGAGCGTGAGAGAGAGGAGACGGGGAGGAGAGGAGGTGTCCAGGGGGTTCGGGAGAGAGAGGGAGAACGAACCGCGTCGGCAGCTGGGCGAGAGGAGCGGTGAGGCGGCGACCAGGTGCGTGGCACCCATGCGGTGCTCGCCGCCCGAGCACTGGCTGCTGCTGGCGAGCCAAGCAGCCAATTGGCCATGGCTCTTGGGCTGGGCAGGTGGGCAGGTAGGGGCGCCTGTAAGTTTCTAAACTGTTTTCTTTTTCTATTATTCTGCAACTTTGTGGAGTTTTTAAAAATACCAAAACAGTTCCAAAATTCACCAAAATGCTCCTAGTCCATTGTTGGAATATTTCCAACATGAAACATTTTGGTTTGGCAATATTTGGGCATTTGAAATATTTTATATAATTTGAAATGCTCAAATTCAAATACTTATCATTTAATTCAAAGACCTTAAGATGACCTAGAAAATTGTGCACCACTTTTGGCAGAGGCTCTGAACCAAAGCAAAGATGATGAGCAATTTTGAAGGGCATTTCAGGTTCATTGAAATAATTTTTAGTAAACCCTAGTTGAATTAAGAGGGGTTCTGGGGGTTTCCTGTCTTCCCCATTTCAAATTCAAATGAAATTTAAACATGATGCACACCCTAATGCATGGTCTAGCTAGGATGTGACAACTCACCCCCACTTAAAAGAATCTCGTCCCGAGATTTAGGATCTGTTCTTGAAAAAGGTGGGATACTCAAGTGAAGACGATCCTCCCTTTCCCAAGTTGCTTCTTGCTCGGAATGGTTTGAGCATTGAACCTTTAGGAACTTGATATTCTGACGTCGAGTGGTACGCTCGGCTTGATCGAGAATACGAACGGGATATTCTCGATAGGTGAGGTTATCTTGTAGATCAAGCGTTTCATGGTCCACTCCACGGATAGGATCCGAGAAGCAACGCCTGAGTTGGGAAACGTGGAAGACATCATGGACTCTGTAAAGATGCGGAGATAGTTCCAATTGGTAGGCAACTTCTCCTCGTTTGGCAAGAATGCGAAAGGGTCCAATGTAACGAGGAGCCAACTTGCCTTTGATACCGAATCGATGGGTTCCCTTCAAAGGAGTAACCCGAAGGTAAGCTTCTTCGCCAATTTCATAAGCCATAGGCTTATGCTTGCGGTCATATTGGCTCTTTTGACGAGATTGGGCTGTTTTCAATTTCTCACGAACAACGCGAACCTGCTCTTCTGCTTCCTGGATCATATCCGGGCCAAAGAGTTGTCTCTCCCCGGTTTCTGACCAGTTAAGAGGCGTTGACATTTCCGTCCATAAAGAACTTCGAAAGGAGCTTTGCCCAAGCTGGCTTGATAACTATTGTTATAAGCGAACTCGGCGAATGGAAGGCATTTCTCCCAATTCATGCCGAAAGAGATGACAAAAGCTCGAAGCATATCCTCTAGGATTTGATTGACTCGTTCTACTTGACCACTTGATTGAGGATGGAAGGCGGTGCTAAAGGAGAGACGAGTTCCCATGGCATTTTGGAAGCTTTCCCAAAATCGAGAGGTGAAGAGACTTCCACGGTCTGAGTTAATCTCCAATGGAACACCATGAAGAGACACTATTCGAGAGATGTACAAGTCAGCTAGCTGGCTAGCGGTTATACTGTCACGAACGGGTAGGAAGTGGGCTACTTTGGAAAGGCGATCGGCGACAACGAAGATAGCATTATTCCCTCTCTTGGTCTGGGAAACCCGGTAATGAAATCCATACCGATTTTATCCCATTTCCATTCAGGAATTTCCAAAGGTTGAAGGGTACCAACAGGCCGTTGATGCTCGCTTTAACTTCGACTGACGCCGCAATTAGCAATGTATTGAGCGATTTCTCTCTTCATCCTAGTCCACCAAAACCTCGGCATAGATCTTGATACATTTTAGTACTACCGGGATGAATGGTGAGAGGAGAGTCATGAGCTTCCTTAAGGATCGATTGTCGTAGCTGTTGTTTCTTGGGAACCACCAAGCGGTTTTCAAAGAAAACAACACCTCGTTCATCTATGGAGAAACACTTAGCAGCTCCGCTAGCAATGTTCTCCTTGATCCGAGATATCCTCTATCATCTTCCGAGCAGCTATGATTCGATCCGTAAGGTCAGGTTTCGCCACCAGGGTGGAAAGGAATCCTCGAGGAACGATGTGAAGATTAAGCTTACGAAATTCCTCGTGGAGAAATGGTTGACTTTGTTGTAACATCAGGTTATTACAATAAGATTTTCGACTTAGGGCGTCAGCCATGACATTGGCTTTGCCTGGGGTGTAAGATATTCCTAAGTCATAATCTGTAATCAACTCGACCCAACGTCTTTGCCTGAGATTCAAATCCGGTTGGGTGAAGATGTATTTCAGACTTTGATGATCAGTGTAGATTTCGCAACGATTACCAAGAAGGTAATGTCGCCAGGTTTTGAGTGCATGGACCACTGCTGCAAGCTCTAGATCGTGTGTGGGATAGTTATCCTCATGTGGGTGCAACTGTCGAGATGCGTAGGCAATCACATGACGATCTTGCATGAGTATGCAACCTAGTCCTTGTCGCGAGGCGTCGCAATAGATAATAAAGTCCTTAGAAAAATCTGGTGGAACAAGTACGGGAGCAGATGTCGCGTCTTTTCAGTTCCTAAAAGCTGAACTCGACCTTATGGCGTCCATTCAAACTTCTTATCTTTCTTGAGGAGTTCGGTTAGAGGTTTAGCAACTTTAGAAATTCTCGATTTAAGCGGCGGCAATAGCTCGCTAAACCGAGGAAACTCGAACTTGCTTGACCGATTCAGGTGGAGTCCATCGAGGGCGGCTTGAACTCGCTTCGGGATTGACAGCAATTCCCTTACCGGAGATTACATGGCCTAGATAGGTCATACGGTAACCAGAATTCACATTTAGAGAATTTGGCATAAAGGCGGTGCTCTCGAAGTTTCATCAATACTAGCCTTAGATGCTCGGCATGTTCTTCCTCATTCTTAGAGTAGATGAGTATATCATCGAGGTATACCACGACGAATTTATCCAAAT
The DNA here is from genome assembly GCA_021605205.1 of Aegilops longissima. Classification (NCBI taxonomy): domain Eukaryota; kingdom Viridiplantae; phylum Streptophyta; class Magnoliopsida; order Poales; family Poaceae; genus Aegilops; species Aegilops longissima. Next base: position 211,839,222 of record CM038679.1, on the reverse strand, counting down.
ACTCCATGAAGATTGAGTTCATTAACCGAGAGAAGGTGGCTGGAGCATTGGTTAATCCGAAGGACATGACGGTGTACTCGTGGCCATAACGAGTAACAAAGGCCGTTTTAGGAATGTCCCCGTTCTTGATTTTGATTTGATGGTAGCCCAACCTCAAATCCATCTTGGAAAAGACTGAGGATCCAGCGAGCTGATCATACAGATCGTTGATTCTGGGGAGCGGATACTTGTTCTTGATAGTGACCAAATTGACAGGTCGGTAATCCACAACGATCCGATCCGTTCCATCCTTCTTCTTGACGAAGAGGACGGGGCAAGCCCATGGGGATGAACTAGGACGGATGAAACCCTTTTGCAAGGACTCATCGAGTTGTTTCTTAAGTTCGGCTAGTTCTAGGGGTGCCATCTTATAAGGTCTTCTAGAGATTGGGAAGGTTCCGGGAACAAGATCTATCACGAACTCGACATCCCTGTCAGGTGGAACACCTGGCAGTTCTTCTGGATAGACATCCGGAAAATCACGGACTACCGGAATATGTTCGAGATCTGGAAGGTGGTTGGCATTTAAGGAGTATAGCTGGCGTTTTGACACTCGGGTTAAAACATTAACTGTCTTGCCCGAAGGATGGGTGAGTTGAACAGTTCTAGTAGAGCAATCAATCTTAGCATAATCGGCTGACATCCAGTCCATACCCAAGATGATGTTTATGTCAGAGGACTTAAGAGCTATTAGAGATGCAAGAAAGACTAATCTGTCGACAAGAATTTCATTCCCATGACTTATTCTAGAGGTTTGCCATCTAGAACCAGGGGTCTGAATTTCCATGGAGGTGTGCATGTCACAGAATGTGGTGTTGTGAAATCGAGCATAGCTCTCAGAAATAAATGAATGAGATACTCCAGTATCAAAAAGAACAGTTGCCGGATGGCAATTAACAAGGAGCGTACCGAGAAGGACGTTGGGATCCTCATAGGTTTCTTCAGCTGAAACATAGTTGACGTGGCCACGAGCAGTGGCAGCTGGTTTAGCATAGAGCACCTTTCCTGCTGGCTTGCCACGGCCAACAGGCTTTCCAATTTGACTGGGGTTGTTTTGGGGACACTCACGGATGTAGTGGCCCGTCTCTCCACACTTGAAGCAAGTTATCATATTGGGGCGTGGAGCAGCATTAGCAGTGGGGCCTCCATAAGTCTTGGGCGGAACATACTGCTGGTTGGGGCGAGGCGCCTCAAAGGATGGCCTCGGGGTGAACCTGGGTGGCAGAGCAGTATTTGGAATCCAGACCCGGCGCTTCTGAGATCCAGAGCCGGATGAAGATCCAGAGTCACGGACGTGCTTGCGTGAAGCCTCAAAATCAGACCGCCGGGCCAAAGACCGATAGCCTTATTGACTAGCTTCGGAAAAGAAGTGCACTCATGCAGACGAAGATCTCGGTGTAGCTCAGGGCTAAGTCCCTTGCGGAACCTTGCCTGCTTCTTGGTGTCGGTAGAAACTTCTTCGGGAGCATAACGTGCTAAATTCCCAAATTCACGGCTGTAAGCATCCACTGTCAGCCTACCTTGGGTGAAACTGCAGAATTCCTCCTTTTCGATCCATGAGACCTTACGGGATGTGATGCTCACGGAAGGCGGCACTGAATTCAGCCCAAGTTGTAATTTGTCCAACCGGACGCATAGCCTCATAGTTCTCCCACCAGAGGCTAGCAGGGCCTTCAAGATGATAAGCGGCAAAAGTAACCTTATCAGCCTCAGCCACGTTGGCAGAACGCAGCTTGTGGTTGATGCTGCGAAGCCAATCATCCGCGTCGAGAGGCTCAACGGAATATTTGAACTTCAGTGGATACAGCTTGACGAAGTCATTGAGTGAAACCAAATCATTTCTTGGCTGGCGTGCGGTGTTTTGCTCAATCCGCTCCAGTAAGCAATTGGTCTCACGCTTATTGTGTTCTGCTTCCAGCATAACCTCGGACAAAGATGGCGGTTGAGGCAGATTCACATTCCTGGCTGCACTAGCTTCTCCCTGCTCCGGAGTAGCAGGATTGTTGCGGGTGTTGACCATCCTAGGAAACAAAACAAAGGTTTAAACCAGGATGGCAGAATTTAACAAGGAGGTGCAGAATGTAATGGATAACACGGAATGCAAAGATGTTCATCCGTATGACATGGTAATATAACACTGCCATATATATACCAACGGTCATACACACCATTCATAGTTTAGTACAAGCCCGACGGAGTACAACTATAAGGAAAGGCGTTACATCTCAGCAGAAGCATTCCAACTCCTATACATTATTTTTCTACACTTCCGGAATGATACACACTAAGTCATATTCCACAAGTCACGCAGGACGGTGGAAATACAACTATTACAACACTAGGGATATTACTACTAACTCAGACAGCCCGTAGTAGTCCTCATAGAAGTCACCACCCAAGCTCGAAGTGGAACATGATCATCCGGAAGCAGACGATCTGTGGAGCTCTGCGGACCATAGGGACTCGGATGTGGCCGTGGTCCAACAAGCGGCGGCAGACGAGGCCCACGAGGAGGTGATGCCTCCAACCTCATGCCACTCCATAAAGTCCGCAGACCAGCCCGCACAGGTACAAGTCCCTCATGTCCATGTATCCGCTTGCACGGCAGTGCAAACCAGTCGAGTAGCCAGTGATCGAGCGGGCATTAAAGAGCTCCATACGCAAGGCCCGGTTTTCACGGTCCTTGTCTTCCAGCATCTCAATAGTAGTGCGAAGGAGTGAGTCCTCATGGGATGCATCGCTGTACATACCCTGAAGGTAGCCATGCGCCCCAGGGAGGGATGCTGGCATGTAGCGGAAATCGGTGTTGCCCAGCAAGGCAGTTATGGCTCGAATAATAGTCATCATTGAATAGGCTGCATCTTGCACGGACATTCCAATAGTGATCCCAAGTCCATAAGAACAGTGGAGCGGTTCAGTAGCTCCGGGATAAGATGGATAAATCCTGACCGTGCACAGATATTGGCTTTGATTGAAATCCCTAAACTGCTCCTCGACGGTATATTCAGGATACCATCGGTAACCGGTCTCGATCATCACCCGAACCAACATTGCCGTGTGACCACACACATCAATGCAACGGGTCAGACGAACCACTTGGTTCTGGGGACGGGTGGCCATCTGAAAGCACAGCCACAATGCAAAGACATTAGAATTTCTAGGGAAAATCGGGCAGCATAACATCTGTAAATGCTCAAAACAGATTTGAGACATTCAAAACAGATTGCAAAACCACTCAACAACATCATATCAAGATTCTGGTTCAACTGGTAGCATACTAAAATTAGTAGAACTGGCGGGGAAGTAACCATCAATCCTATAAGTTACTACGGATTAGTAACACGTGAACCTGATAGAGAGAAGAGAGCCTAGTCCTATACCCACGTAGAATGAGAAGAGGATGTCTCAGATCAGAGGGCATAAGGTAAAGGAGTAAAAAGAGCCTTACGTTCCTTCCCACAATCAATTCCCCTACATATAACTAAAGCATTTCTAGACTCAACATCGACCAGTTTGGCTTAGCGAACCTACAGCAGCCCTGCTCGATGCCAACGCTGTCAGACCCCGATTCCAAGTCACATCGACCTAACGGTAACACCTCATATCACTTTGCGGCCTCACGCACGGTATTCCCACGGTGTCGCCTTACCATGGCCGGGACCATTTGGCGCCTTTTGGCTCACGTATATGATAGTGTCGCTAGCATCCATATGACAAAGAACCGGGCCGACATGGCTAGTCGTGAACCCAAAGCGGCGCTAACCTATGGGGACAGGCATACATGAATCACATCGAGCATGTCGGTCATCAACGTATAAATTCGGGCTGTAGCACTGGGCTAACAGGACTCCGGTATCCCGGGCTGTAGCAGGCTAGGCAGGACTCCGAATAACACCGCATGACATTTCCCCGAAGGGACAGACATAGGAACAAAGTGAAACACATGCCGGCCAGTCAAGTGTCCAAGCAGCAGTGCTGGGCTAGCAGGACTCCGGTGAACCGGGCTGTAGCGGACTACTATCGCTCAGAAGCACAAGAATACATTTCCCCATATGAGAGGCTGCCAAGGATAAACAACTAGTTTGTCGGATCCCACTCATACCAAGCATTTCAATCATACACGCAATATGCCCGATATGAGTTAATACAACAAGGCATCACAACAAAACTCTACAACTCGAAGTACTTTATTTAAGAGGCTTCGAGGAGCCATACATAACATATCCATACAGGTAGGGGTCACATGACCCAACACTCAAGTCATACAAACATACAAGCACATGCGGAAGCAAACTAGTCTGAGTACAGACTCTAGAAAGAAAGAAAGCTTGTCGAAGCCCTTCTATCTACAATGGCCCTTCACAAGCCTTGGATCACCACCTGGGTGGCTAGTTCACTCGTCGATGTCAAGGTCTACATAAAACCCATCGGAGGGGGCAGTGTTGTCCTCTGAAAAACATTAATTAAGCAAACATGAGTACGGGGGTACTCAGCAAGTCTTACCACAGAATCCTATCATACATGCACATTCTCAAAAAGGTGGTGGAGTTATTTGCAGCAAGCCAGCTTTGACTCTTGGCTAAGCTATCCTACGTGACACCACTTGTAAAGCATTTGTCGCACACGAGTCCACTAATCACCATCACAATACTCCACCGTGGATCCTCTCTCGTCATCCCACGAGAGGGCCATCCATGTACTCACACTTATCTTGAGGCTTTTAGTAGTATCCATTTACTTGTCTATGAACTGATATAGGTAACCCAGAAGTCCTTCTCCATGGACATGGCTATTCGAATAGATCATGTTAAACCCTGCAGGGGTGTACTTCTTCACACACGCTCTCACCACTTACCGCCGTTTACACGACATGTACTCGGCAACCTTCAAGCGGAAGCCCAACGTGGGTGTCGGCCAGAGCCTACCTAAACACTCATGTCCCGAGTCCAGGTTTATCGCCTATTCGGGTTCCATCCATAGGGAGTCCGGCCGAGGTTTCCCATACAGCCCCGAACGATGTGTGCAGGGTTCCCGAGATACCAAATGGGCACTCGGTACACCGGGCCACGTGCCTACCGCAACACAACCCACCCCTAAGGTCAGCGTTGTGTGCGGCCCCCAGCATGCTACAAACACCAGAAACTACTTGCAACTCCCGGACTGAGAACAAGGGTGGTTAAGAAGCCGAGAGGGTCAATTAAGGATCCCAATGCGTGGTAGTAACTGTTTCATGGATCACAAACACAGATCTCAGTTCTTAGGATCGGCTTCAATGAAACAACCCACCATGTACTCCTACATGGCCTCTCATCGATACCTCTACCAAAACGTGTTCAACACTTTCACTCTCGAACCAACACAACCTTTCACTCCAGTTCATCATCCCGATGAGCAGGACGACACAACTCTAAGCATAGCAAGCATAGCATGGTAGGAATCACAAACATGGCTCAATCAACTCCTACACATACTAGTGGGTTTCATCTAGTTAATGTGGCAATGACAGGTCATGCAAAGGAAGTGGGTTCAACTACCGCAGCACACAACAGTTTGAATCACGTTGTCTTAATGCAGTAAAACAAGAGCAGAAGCGAGAACATGGGTTTGTATCGGAATGATCAATGGGTTGCTTGCCTGATGGAATGGTGGTAGGATACTGCCCTTCAGACGGATATTCGAGGTTATCCTCGGAGGTAGAACCTATCACGAAAAGCATACCGAAAGTAAACACACATGGCAATATGAAACAATATGATGCATGCTATGACATGGCAATATGTATGTGTGTTGGCCTAGTGCAAGCTGAAACAAAAGGATGAACTCATTTGAATCAAAGATTCAAATGCTAGCTCATTAAAATAGCCCTAAAGTTGTAATATCTTATTCTGCTTAAACAGCAAGGTTAACTTGTTTTAACATGCATGAAACCTGTACCAATGGATAGAATGGATTTTTCTGATCATTTTTCATATATAAATCTTTGCATTTGGAGTTACAGATTAAAAGTTATGATTTTTTGAAGTTTGAACTATATTCTGGAATTTCCTGTAATAGAATAAATCCAGAAATTAATTTTCTTGCGTCAGCCATGCGTCAGCATGACGTCAGGGTCAACGGAGACGTCCAGGTCAAACCTGACTATGGGTCCAGGGTGTCAGGGTAATTAGTTTAACTAAACTTTAATTAAAACTAAACCTAATTAGTTAACAGGGCTGGGCCCCACCTGTCATTGACTCATCAGAGTCAGCCAGGGCCCACTCGGGTCAAAGTCAACGTCGGCTGCCCGGCGTCTAGCCGCCGGCGAGCCCGACGCGGCGGCGGAAGTGAGTTTGGCCGTTTCGGCAACCAAACGAGCCGCAGAGGGTGGCTATGGGTAGCTGGGAACATGCCGCAGCTTCTGGTGGAGTCGGTTGGGGTCGGGGCGGCCGGAATCGGCGCCGGCGACGACCTAGGCGGCCGCCGGAGTTCGCCCGAAGGCGAACTTGAGGCTAGAGGGGTCGGTGAGGTGCGGGGAGTGCATGGTTAGACCCCATGGGGTGCGTTGAGTGCAATGGACACCGAGAGGTGGCCGGAGGGTGACCGGGAGCACGTCGGCGACGAGCTCCACGGTGGTGAGTGCGGTTGAGCTCCGGGAGGTCACTACACAGCTCGAGAGTGAGAGAGAAAGGGAAGGGGAGATAGGTGGGCTTACGGGCAACTCGGAGAAGCACTCGGTGCGGTCGGGGACGGACCGGAGCGACGACGGCGTCGAAGGGGATCTCCGGCGATGCTGGAGTCGGGCGAAGTCGGTGCGGTGGCCTTGGTTCACTTGAGCAGGCGGGGCTCGGCTAGCTCGGGGTAGAGGAGGGTGGCGGAGCTACTAGACATGGTGGGGAGGAGCACGGACGGCGGGGAGCGCGTCTACGATGATGGTGCGGCGGCGGTGGCGTCGGCCATGGCGGCGGAGCGTGAGAGAGAGGAGCCGGGGAGGAGAGGAGGTGTCCAGGGGGTTCGGGAGAGAGAGGGAGAACGAACCGCGTCGGCAGCTGGGCGAGAGGAGCGGCGAGGCGGCGACCAGGTGCGTGGCACCCATGCGGTGCTCGCCGCCGAGCACCTGGCTGCCTGCCTGGCCGAGCCAAGCAGCTCGCTGGCGCGGCTGCTGGGCTGGGCCGGCAGGTGGGCCGGGTAGGGAGGCGCCAGGTAAGTTTCTAAACTGTTTTTCTTTTTCTATTATTCTGCAACTTTGTGGAGTTTTTAAAAATACCAAAACAGTTCCAAAATTCACCAAAATGCTCCTGGTCCATTGTTGGAATATTTCCAACATGAAACATTTTGGTTTGGCAATATTTGGGCATTTGAAATATTTTATATAATTTGAAATGCTCAAATTCAAATACTTATGATTTAATTCAAAGACCTTAAGATGACCTAGAAAATTGTGCACCACTTTTGGCAGAGGCTCTGAACCAAAGCAAAGATGATGAGCATTTTTGAAGGGCATTTCAGGTTCATTGAAATAATTTTTAGTAAACCCTAGTTGAATTAAGAGGGGTTCTGGGGGTTTCCTGTCTTCCCCATTTCAAATTCAAATGAAATTTGAACATGATGCACACCCTAATGCATGGTCTAGCGGGTTGGTCCCAGTTCCCTGCGCCTTCGACGTCTTGATTGGCTGAGCGGGGCGGCCGTGCCCCCACCCTGTTCCTTTATAAAGAGCGCGGGGGGATGGCGTCCCGCACTCTTCCATCTTCTCCTTCCTTCAGCTTCTGCTCCCCCTCCCTCCATCCGTCATGGAGAGAGGGAATCCTGGCTCTTCAACGGTGGCGGCAAGGGTCGCCGCTTGACAACGCGTCCTTCCTTCTCCTTCACCTGTGGTGGCAGAGCCAACCGCGAGGGGGCGAGGCCGCGGGCGAGGCCGTGGGCGAGGCCGAGGCGCTCAGGGAAGAGGAGAACGGGGCGGCGCGCCGGTTCCGCCTCCGCCAGTAGTTCCTCCCCCCATGGAGGTCCATGTTGGTGATGATCCTTGCGAGTTCTTCGTCAGGCTGCGCCGGCCGCCTCGCCATCGCCTTCGTCTCCCGACTCCATTCGCGAGCGAGATGGAGCTGGATCCGCCAGAGTCATTGCGGTTGCACATGAGGGGCTGTTGGTTCAGCGGTACACGAGTTCGCGTCGACTTTCCAGCCCCTCACGTGATGTAGCTTAGTCGAGGGTGGAAGACGTTTGCTCATATCCACCGCTTGACGGCGGGGCTCACTCTCCATTTCAAGCTGATGGATGGTGGCCTCCTCTCCGTCAAGGTCTTCGGGTGCTTCGGGACTCGGGCAAGGTGCTGCGTGGAGAGCTCTTCTGATAGCGAAGGCTCCTCCTCGAGCGGGAGTGGCGAGGAGGACAGCGGCAGCGATGAGGAGGGTAGCAGGCGGCAGGATGACGGGTCCGACTAGGTGTCGGGCGCCGCTCCGTGCGGCACCGGCGATCCCATCATCCGCGTCGCCGGCTTCCTGAACTTCTCGGGGTCGTCTCCTTGGGCGGCTGGCGTTGGGAGGCTGTGGAAGAGGAAGAGGGCGGGTGGCAAGGCCGTCAAATCGGAGTAAGCGGGCACCGACGCCTTCGACGCGTGTTGATGTCCTGCCGCCTCGTCTTCGAGGTCTGCTTCCGACGCCGCCATAACCATCCGGCCTTCGGACGGCCACCGAGATGTTCTCTTGGTGCCTCCTGCCACCCGTAGCTTGCCTAGGCGCCCCTTTTGCCCTTTTCGCCTCCTTGACCTGCCTCTTGAGGAGAGGGACAAGAAAGGGGTTACGGGCACCTTAATTTTTTTAGTTTGTAAGCCTTTGGGCCTTAGCTGAATTTAAAACTTGTAATCCCATCATTTATGTTTTTCATTCCCCATGGACTGTATCTGAATGGAATGTTTTTAATGAAAAAGGGATGCTTACCAGGTCATTTGTTTGCGGGTAGAACCCACGACACGGAGTAAATCCTTGATATCCTTAAGATAAACATTTCCTTGCCCGGCAACAGGCCTTGCCGTCTTCCCACTTCGCTCGACCTTTCTCACACTTTTGGCGGAGGCAGGGATGAGGTGGGTTCAGGCCTCTCGTTTCATCCTCTTGCTGCCGCGACTACGACCAAACCTGGCCCCAGGAACGAGCCCTAGGGCCTAGAGTTTTTAGGGGAGCACGGTAGCTTTGGGAAAAAACGAGGTTTCACATACCTTAGTCCATAAGAGAACGCATGATAAGGGATGACGAACTTATCTGAAGCTGCAGCCCCCGGCAACTCTGGTTTGCCGTGGGTGAATCTTTGTACTTGCAGCCCCCGGTAATACTGGCTTGCCGGGGTCTGGATGCCGGTCTGTCCCTCTTCTCTTTTTCGTCCTCAAGTGATCCGGCAAGGATACCTATGAGTCCTGCTAACCAAAGAAGACAAAAGAATGTCAAAGAGACGCACGCTCGACCTCTAAGCTAGGGGTTAGTCGCCGCTAAGCACTATCAACCCTAACCAAGGACGAGACTCGACCTAGCATGCATGCTATAACTTAGGGCGCCAGCGCTTCATTTATTTATGCTCAGGGTCTGCGCCTGGCTTTGTACAAAGGGTTACATGCATCATCGGCAATGCTTGTACAAAAGGTGGCTTGCCGGGGGGCCCGGCAAGCCGCGCCTTACGGGTAAAACTTGCAAAGATGCTTAATGTTCCAGGAGTTACTCACCGGAACAACATCTTCGGTCTCCAGGTAGACTGCGCCGGGCCTGGTGACTCGTATTACCCGATAAGGGCCTTCCCACTTTGGCGTCAACTTGTTGGAATTCTTGGCCGATTGAACGCGCCGAAGGACAAGGTCGCCTTCCTCAAGGCTTCGGGCATGAACCTTGCGGCTATGGTAGCGGCACAAGGCTTGCTGGTAGCGTGCTGCTCTCACAGCCGCCCGAAGACGATCTTCCTCAAGGAGCACCGCGTCATCTTGCCGCAGTTGCTCTTGCTCAAGCTCATCATAAGCGAGCACTTGAGGTGACCCGTATATGTGTTCAGTGGGGAGAACTGCTTCTGCCCCGTATACCAGGGCAAAAGGTGTCTGGCCGGTGGCTCGATTTGGCGTCGTCCTGGTCGACCAAAGAACCATCGGCAACTCATCAATCCAGCGCCTTCCACTCTTGTGCAGCCTGTCAAAGGTCTTTGTCCTTAAGCCTCGCAGTACTTCAGCATTTGCCCTCTCAGCTTGACCATTGCTTCGCGGATGAGCAGCAGGTTAAATGCAGACTTTCTGCCGAGGTCTTGGGTATATTGCATGAATGTGCGGCTTGTGAACTGTGTGCCGTTGTCGGTGATAACCTGTTGGGTACACCAAAGCGGCACACTAGTTCCTGAAGAACTTGACGGCTGATCGAGCTGTGACCTTCCTCATTGTCTCCACCTCCGGCCACTTTGTGAACTTGTCGATTGCAGCGTACAAGTACTCAAAGCCCCGCAGCAGCGGGGAAGGGCCCAAGATGTCGAGCCACCAGACCGAGAAGGGCCAGGAGAGAGGAATGGTTTGAAGGGCTTGAGCTGGCTGATGAAGCTTCTTTGAATGGAACTGACACGCTTCACACCTGGTGACTAGTGTCGTCGCATCCTAGAGGGCGGTGGGCCAGAAGAAGCCTTGCCAGAATGCCTTGCTGGCAAGGACCCTTGACCCAATGTGGGATCCACATATGCCTTCGTGTATCCCTGCCAACAGCTCCAGTCCTTCCTCTCGAGGGATACACTTCAATTTCACACCGTTCGGCCTCTTTCTGTACAGGACATCATCGACGAACTGGTACATGGTAGAGCGACGGGCTACTTTTTCCGCTTCTTCCTGCTCCTCAGGAAGTTCCCCTGTTTGGAGGAATCAGACGGTATGATGTGCCCACGCTGGAGCCTGGGGCTCGACGGCGAGGACTAAAGGCATCTCCTCCGCTATAGTAGCGGCTGCCTCGACGGCAAGAGCTTGATGCTCTGCCGGAGCCAGTTGTCCCATGGCGGGCTCAGTATCCCCGGCAACATCCTTGCCGGCGGCTCCGGGGAGCTCGGCGGGAAAGTACTTGCCGGGGCCTGATTTCCTCCTCTTATTCTGCTCTGTTGATGGATCAACGGACGGCTGAGTTAGCTGAAGCACAAAGGTACCTGGTTCCACAGGTAGCTTGAGGGCAGCGCGTTTCGATAGGTAATCGGCGATATCGTTCTCCGCTCGGGGAACGTGTTCAGCCTGTATACCGTCGAAACGCTCTTCCAGCTTTCTCACTTCATCGACTTAGCCCTTCATCAACGGGCTCTGGTAATCCTTGTTGACTTGCTTGACGACAAGCTGCGAGTCTCCCCTGACGATGAGTTTCCTGATTTCGAGGTCCGCCGCGATCCTAAGACCGGCAAGCAGCCCTTCGTACCCTGCCGTATTGTTTGTTGACACCTCCACGGGAAGTGCATCGGATCACGCATTTGAGGTGCTCTCGGTGGGCGCGACAAGCGATCGCCAGCCCGGCGCCTTGTAAGGAGAAAGCTCCATCAAAATCGTGATCAATCGCAACTTGCCTCTTTGCCGGGGAGAGCAGTTTCTTGGGCTTCTTCATCAGGGGTTGCGGTCCATTCTGCAATGAACTCCGCTAGGACTCGACTCTGAATCGTCGAAGTACTTTCAAACTTGAGGCCAAAGCTTGACAGCTCCAGTGCCCATTCCACAACTCTTCCCGTTGCATCCGGATTGTGCAATATCCGTTGCAGAGGGAAGTGAGTGACGACAGTGATCTCGTGTGCCTAGAAGTAGTGACGCAGCTTCCTCGAGGCCATAAGAAGGCCGAAGAGCAGTTTCTGCACACCGGAGTACCTTGATCTAGCCCCCTGCGGGAGGGAACTAACAAAGTAGACTGGGTGCTGCATCATTTTATTCTTCGGCGGCACTCCAACTGGCTGTGTCGTCTCTGCATTGGTGGGGTTGGGATCCGTCGCTGCCATCTCCTCATCGCCAACCTCTCTCTGCACCACCAGTGCGGCGCTGACCACCTGGTCTGTTGCCGCCAGGTATAGCAGCAACGGTTCCTATGGACTAGGCGCAACTAGTATTGGCGCAGCAGAGAGGTATTTCTTCAAACCTTGCAATGCTGCTTCGGCTTCTGGCGTCCACTCCATTGGGCCGGCTTTTTCAGGATCTTGAAAAAGGGAAGGGCGCGCTCGGCAGACTTGGAAATGAACCTGCCCATGGCGGCGACGCAACCAGCAAGCCAATGCACATCCTTGATTCGCTTGGGTGCTTCAATATGCTCTATAGATTTGATTTTGTCCGGATTGGCCTCTATCCCACGTTGTGACACCAAGAACCCGAGAAGCTTGCCGGACGGGACACCAAAGATGCACTTCTCAGGGTTCAGCTTGAGATTGATCTTGCGCAGGTTTGCAAATGTTTCTTGCAAATCTGGTATGAGGGTTGCCCTATCCTTGGTTTTGACCACTATGTCATCCATATAAGCTTCCATATTTCTATGGAGCTGGGGTTCAAAACCAATCTGGACCGCCCTTGCAAACGTTGAACCAGCACTCTTCAACCCGAAAGGCATCCGCATGAAACAATACGTACCACATGGGGTGATGAATGCTGTATTCTCTTCATCTTCTCTTGTCATGAAGATCTGGTGGTAGCCGGAGTAGGCGTCGAGGAATGACAACAGATCACACCCAGCCGTGGAGTCAACAATCTGATTGATGCGCGGTAATGGGAAGGGGCCTTTAGGGCAAGCCTTATTGATATCTGCGTAATCAATACACAGCCTCCACTTCCCATTAGCCTTGCGCACCACGACCGGATTGGCCAACCACGTTGGATGGAGCACTCCTCTTACCAAACCCACTGCTCCCAGTTTCCGGATCTCTTCTGTGATCAACTCTTGTCGTTCCAAATCTTGCTTTCTGACCTTCTGCTTGATGGGCCACGCATGAGGGCCGACAGCAAGGTGGTGCTCAATCACCTCCCTGGGAACACCGGGGATGTCGGAAGCTTGCCATGCAAACACAACGACATTCGCCCGCAGGAAGGTGACGAGCGCGTCTTCCTATTTGTCGTCATGGGTGGAGCTTATGGTAAAAGCTCCTCCCGTGCCGTCCTCATTGTCAGAAATCTTCTTCGTTCCCGGCGGTATGGCCCTGGGCTTCTTGTTTCCGCCGGTGGAGCTCTCTGGCACGTCCTCGACGGCAGCGCTACACTCCGAAGAGGTGCGCTTGCCGGAGTGGGTGTCCGAGGTCTCACGGTCTTCTTCTTCTTCTTCCCTCCGGGGTCCCGATGGCGAGGAGCAAGTGCCCTAGCGGCGGCAGCTGCTTTGGCGCTTGTTGGTATAGTTGGTCAGCGCAAATCAGCGCATCTTTCTTGTCGGAGGGGTTGGTGATGATCGTCACAGGTCCTGGCATCTTCAGGGTGTTATAGGCGTAGTGTGACGCCACCATGAACTTGGCCAGCACTGGGCGGCCAAGGATCCCGTTGTATGGCAAGGGGACCTTGGCAACATCGAACACGATCCTCTCCGTCCCGAAGTTCAGGTCGTTTCCCAAGGTAACGGGCAGCGTGATCTTTCCCTTGGGTTGGCTTCTTCCCGGGTTGACCCCCTGAAACGTGCCCGTCTCTTCGAGGTCTCCATCAGGAATCTGCAGTTTCTCGATCACGGCAGGCGAGATCAAGTTCAGACCGGCCCCGCCATCGACTAGCATCTTTGTCACCTTGAGGTTGCGTATTGTTGGTGAAACCAACAATGGCAAGCACCCGACCGCAACTGTGCAATCAGGGTGGTCCTCAGTGTCAAAAATGATAGGTGTGCTGGACCACTTTCAACGGCCTTTGGGCATCAAGCGACGGCTCTGCCGCTGTAATCTCTCGCGCCCACTGTTTAATCCGGCGGTGAGAAGTATGCAGCGAGGCGCCGCCGTCGACGCAGATGGCCTCTGTTGCTTTCTGAAACTCTTGGTCGCCGGATTCGTCGTCCTCTTTGTGATCGTCGTCTTTTGGCTTTCTGTCACGGCCCCGGGCGGGCCTCTCCTGTTGCTTATCCTTGCCGCGACGGCCCGCCTGGCCGTCACGCTTCTTGCCGGACCCCTCAGCACCATCTGGGTCCTTCTCCTTGTCCCCCCTCTAATACTCAGCCCTCTGCTTCTCAGCGAGGAGCTCAACCTGTCGGCAGTCCTGGAGAGCATGGCCTTTGGTGCGATGGATCTTGCAGTATCGCTAGTAGGAGTTTCCTGGCTTCCCGGCAGGCGACACATCCGGCAACCTCCTTGCCGGGGTCATCTGCCTTGGTTTTCTTGGTGGAGCCGGCGTCATCAGATCCCTCGACGGCAAGCACGGCTTTTCCTTTGCGCTTCCGGTTGCGGCGCCGGCCTTTCTTCGCCGGGGCGGCAATATCCTCATCTGAGGAGTCGGTTTCCACGCCGGCATCTTCGTCGGGGTACTTCCTTCCCTCTTCAGCCCAGGCACATTTGTCAGCAAGAACATAGAGTTCTGCTACATCTCTCACCTTGTTCATTGCCAGCTCTTCGCGCATCTTGTGGTTACGCGTATTACGATGGAGCAGCGATGATGGCGGCGGGGTGAACATCGGGATATTGTATCTGCACCGGCTGAACCTCTGTATATACTTGCGGAGACTCTCGCCTCCTTTCTGGGGAATGACGTGCAGGCCGCTTGCCTGGCCATGGGCTTGGTGGCCTCCAGTAAAGGCGCCTACGAACTCATGGCACAAATGCGACCAGGAGGAAATAGAGTCTACCGGCAAGTGCATCAACCACGACATGGCGTTGGGTTTAAGAGCCAACGGAAAGTAATTCGCAAGCACCTTATCGTCACGGGCTCCGGCAGCTTGCATCGCGATGGTGTAGACACTGAGGAACTCGGATGGGTGGGTCTTGCCACTGTAATTTTCGCCCACGTCGGGTTTGAAGGTGCGGTGAGTGGGCCACTGGAACTGCCGCAGCTCAAGGCTAAAACCCGGACAGCCTACCTCGTAAGGTAGGCCTCCAGGGATCCCCGGTGCCGGGTGGCTCACAGCAGGCCCTGCTCGCCTGTCTGATTGGTGGCGCGCTCCGCGCCGGCGCTCGATAGTGGTTCGAGCATCTTCATGTTCTCGTTCCCGAAGAACTTGGCGCTGGTCACAGTGGGCCCACGGGTCGGACGATGCTACGGAGATCTCATCGCCCGTAACGTCGCGACGGGCTAGCGTCCGCGGTACCGGGCGAGGAGGAGGCGAGTGCACCGTGGTTGCGGCACCGCCGGCTCTCCTGCCACTGGTGCGTGGGACTCCGTCGGAGCGTCGACCCGGGGGCTCCTCCGGACTCGGTTCATCTTTGTTGGCCACCGCAACAAGGCTTCGGATAGTGCTCTCCATTCGTCGAGTTTCCCCGTAGTGGGAGGGAAATCTAGGAGCAACTCCGCGCGCGCCAGGGCTTCTGCTGGTGTTGGTGGCAGCGAAACCTGCACGGATCGGACGCGCTTCGACTTCTGACCATGTCAGATGGAGCTCTATCACGACCCCGCGGTCGCATGCCATCTTCACGAGCGCCTCGGCGAGCGGGCAGGTCTTCTAAATCCCGGGAGTGGCTCTCGGGGCTCTTTCTGCGGCGACGCCCGGGGTCCTCGGCATGATTACGCCGTTCGTCACGCGCCGCTTGAGAAGAGCGCGCCGTCGGCACCGGCGTGGGAGTCTTGGAAGCCCTCGCGTCGCCTGCGAGCGGGGTGGCAGCGATCTTGGAAGGACCCGCGCCACCCGCAGAGGGCCTGGCTCCGTCTTTGGATTTGGTGGCGTGCGGCCCGTTACCAGGCGCACGAACATCGCCGCCTCCCAAACTTCGGCTGCTGGGATGGTGTTGGTGTTCGCGAACAGCGCCCCGGTCCTTTCTGCGACCGGTCCGCTGCTCGCCCGCGTCGGGATGGGATGTCCGGCTTCCGACGGGCCAACCGCCACCGTCGTATTCTTCTTGGGCGCCATGACGATGAAGAGGCTTCGAACTAACTGCTAGAGCCGATTCTCACAACTGCGCCCCCTACCTGGCGCGCCAAAGATGTCGGTGCGGGGACGACACCTATGGGATCACAAGAATCCCTACTACGGTTGCGGGGCGCGGGGTCATGAGAAGAGCGGATCAAACAGATAGCACACGGGTTCATTATCCAGGTTCGAGCCACGAGGATGCGTAAAACCCTATTCCTGCTTTGGTGGTTTGTTTATCTGTGTTCTCGAGCTAGCAATGGGGCGTGAGGAGCTCCAAAAAGCCAAATCCTCCTCCTGGTCGCCTTGGGCCTCCTTGTATAGGGAAAGGGGTTGCCATAGTGGCACACAGGAGGTGGAAAGGGTACAGTAATGCGAGTCTATCCCTCGCATTACATGACAAGGCGCCATTAATGCGTCTTGCTTATTTGTCCTTGCTTTATCGGGGACGGGGGAGAGCCCTGTCTCGTCTGTCGCCGCTCCCCTTCGTGTCGACACGCGCCCTGGCCAGCGGTGCCCGTGGAGACATGTAGGCAGGCAGGCAGCTGAGGTGGCGCAGCGGTGGGTCTCCACGAAGATCCGCTTGCCGCCACGCAGGTGCCTGCCCAACTGGTTGGGTCGGCAGCTGCATGCGAACGGCGGTGAAGGTTTGATTGGCGTGGGCTCGATGGTGGCCCCTCGGGTGTCCTTGGCAAGGGCCTCGCCGTAGCCCTGGCAAGGGTCTTGCCGTGGCGCCTGCTGTCATCCCCGACAAGGCTCTTGTCGGGGGCCTTGTGGTCCTCCTTGGCTGGGATCCCGCCAAGGGTCGTCGTCTTCTATAGTGTGTATCTGATTTTGAATGTCTTCACAAAGATCTGCATGCCACCACGGGGATGTCTCCCGAATCCTTGCCCCATGGGGCAGTGGAGTCAAGGGTGATTCGCTTCGTAGGTGTGGGGCGAGCCGCCCCGGCAAGGGCCTTGCCGGGTTTGCTAAAATCGCCCCCCGGCAAGGATCTTGCCGGGGGAGTCCGCTTCGTCCCCTTTGCTCTTTATGGTCTTAGTCTTGGTGTCGTTCTGCTTCTTTCGAGCTTCGTCCTTACCTTGGCTCACCTCCCTTTCCTTGCTCAGTGTGGTGGTGCCGCGGCTCAGACTGCCCGTGCACAGTTATAGGGGTACAAAAAATGCACCCCTCTTTTTGTACACCGACACCTTGTGCATTTAGTATCACGAAGAAGATGCAGTAAGAAGCGCTCAACTGGTTTCTTTCGTGGGATGAATACTGTGTGAGCGGAGACGTAAGGTTTGCACGAATAAGGGAAGAGGAGTACCTCTTTCAGTGGCGATCTTGTGTCCTTCTTCTGCTTTTTCCGGCGAACTTGTTGTTCGCCGAAACCAGAAGTTGTGGAGGGCAGTGCAGCCTTGGGCGAACCCATGGCCAAGTTGTTGAGTGTGGTGCGGTGGCCGTCTGTCGGCGGCGGGAAGCATATCCGAGGCGGCGAACGACGGCGTGAAGGGAACAACTCTGGTGCGGTGGACAGTTGCGACAGTGGAGCCGCAGCAATGAGGCGCAGGACGGCGTGGTCGGAGTGGTTCTGATGCGCACGCGTCGGCGTCGGCATCGTGGAGGCAGCTCTGCCTCGGCTTCAGCTGCTAAGTCCTTGAGGGCGTTGCGGTTGCGGTTGCGTTGGATGACGACGTCGGGGTACCGGCTCCGGCGTGATGGAGGAGGGCGGCGGTGGATTGGCCGCTATGGGGTGGAGGACGGAGGAGGCTGGGGTTTCGCGGCTGGTGGAGAGGGAGTTTTCGTGCCCACGGAGTATGAATGGGGAAACGGAGAGAGGCGGGTTGGCGGGGAACTAAGGGGGAACAATGTTTCGGTTTGAGACGCGCTTGTTTGAAATTTGGGGAAAGTTACAAACTTTGCCCCCATCTAAAATTTCGGACATATTGCGGGTTGGGGGTAGGACAGTCATCTCAGGTGTCCCAAATGTGGGTGGGATAGATTTAGGCCGAGCGCATGGGTGTTTAGGCGCCCACGGCGTATGAATGATTCTCGGAGGCGGTTGAGACTGGCGTCTTGGTGAAGTTACAAACCTACCCCGGTTTAGACCTTTGGACATCAGGCCGATAGGCTACACGGGCCAGAGTCAGGACAGTAATTTCCTACCACCCAAACATTAGTCTCGCGGTTTGGGTGACCAGAGGCCTATTTGGCGCCGTTCAATATTTGGGAGCGAAGCATTAACGTTTCGGTTCTCTTGATTTGAACTTTCAGGATTTGTCAAACTTCACAAATCTTTACTCTTGAAAATCCTAAAGCTACGATTATTTTGGAATGGAGGGGGTACATTTTAATATACATTGTACATGAGTATATATTAAAAAATATGCAACTTGCCTCGGTTCATGGTTGCAAAAAAAACTTAGATATGCGTATGAATATGTATACCATGTTCAAACTCACAACAAAGATTGATGCCCCCTTTTACATCTGATTTACAAATGCCATTATCTCGGGTTGGAATAGATGAATGCACTTCCTATGAATTCGAATCTTCGAAACCCCCTTTTTGTTGAATTCGACATGTATTTTATTTCATAGATAGCAATTTGGAATGTATCCATGTAAGTGACAAATGTATAAAGTGCTTCACACTAACAACATGGAGTGCACTAATTAATGTTTATATATGAATTGCAAAAGCATCCATTGCCTGTATTTCAAACCGCTCTCACTCTATGGATCGATAATATGAAATAAACACATGCACATGCTAGAATACAATAGAGTATGGGTGTCTGATAGACCTATTTTCGTCCATACGCAATTTTGCAGAATTCATGATCTCATCCAAAAATAATAATGCCATTTATATTTTAATATAATGCGTAGAACCGCCTTTTACACATAGATATCTCTCTATCTAACGCATAAGTGCACACACTTTATATGGATCGGCATTTCTCTTTCACACATGCTCACAATCTCTCTCAGGGTGTCGGGGTGTCTCACGCACATGCTCTCTCATTTCTCTATCTCTCTTTCGACTACTATGTACCACTCTTTTCACTAATCTCAGTTGGAAAACACTATTTCTCTCACATGCATATATACACATGCACGGTCTCTACTAGCCCTCTATCGCACATATATGTGCCTACGTGTCTCCCATACGCACATTATCTTTAGGCCTCTCTCGCACACATTGCCCCTCCCCGACACACCTCTCTAATAGTAGTTGGCAGATATGATTTCATCATATCATTGTGAGATATCCTTGGCTGTTAGGCTGGATGGTATCTGAGGCAAAGTTTTACCCTAGTTCGGATCGGACCCTTGCAGTTGAAGAAAGAGCCTACTCTGGTATTGTATATTAGTGTTAGGGGTGTGTACAAAGTACACGTGAATACCGTGCATTGTGCGTGTGTATATATACTATCGACGAACTAGCCCCAAGCTTGTATAACATACTAAGGGCCTAGGGTTACAAATCATATATAGTCGGCTTATCACCGGTGGGGATAGGGTCCTCCGCGACTCTGGTAGCCGTGTTGTACGCCGATTCCTCCACATGGGTCTCCGTATAACACGTCTCGGTCCAACCTATATGTGGCGCAGGATGGAACTGACCCATGGGTCTTCATGTTGACCCACCACAACTAGAAATGATGTGCCCACCACACACACACGCATAATCGGCCACTAAGAAAATAAGCATATCGATAGTTCAGCGGTATCTAGCTCACGATCGTCTCCATATTTTGTTGATGACAGCGACGGACTTTGCATTTGATCGTGCTCGTATTTTGTTGGCGACACTTACGGTCATTGTATTTGAAGCGAAAGCACGATATGGTCACTGGACTTCAGAATAAGCTCATCACGGTCACCACATATATTTTGTCATGCTAACCAACATGTGGTTGGATGGTTAGAGGACAGTGGTTTCTCGAGCCCACCAAGGTTAAAGTCTCGGTGCTCGCATTTATCTTGTGTTAATAATACTATTTTCCGGCGATGTACGTTCACTGGGAGGAGACGTTCCACTCGACTATGAGGCACCTATGGTGACTTCGTAAAATCTCAAGCTCATATATGCTGGCCCACTCTATCGATGGTGCGGCGGCGGACCGGCGGTGGGGAGTGGTTTCGGGGAGGGCGGGCCAGCCGCGGGCGGTGGGGGGGGGCGGTTCGGGCGGTGGTGGTTGGCGGCTCGGGGGGGGTGGAGTTTGATGATAAGCGGAGGCCCTTGATTTCGTATCCAACGGCTGGAAAATCTAATGACCAGAGATGAAAAAGTCGATCGACGGCGTGTAGCATCACCCGCATGCGTACACATGCACACACGCAAGAGAGCGCACACATGTAGGCGTGCAACACCGACACGCACACATAACGTACACACACACGCATCTTTGGCGTGCAACACCGACTGCGTACACATGCACTCACGAACACACGCGCGACGCACCCATGCATGCAACACTCAAACGCACCCTTGCACGTATGCACCCATGCATGCAACAACGAACGCACCTTGCACGCACGCAACACTTTCGACGCCTGCATGCACACAGCACACGATGCAAGACACATGCTTAACTACATGAAAAAGATGATGTCACACTCAATGAACAATCACCGGTTTATGAAATGCCCGCTTCTGACCGCCCTGGCCCACCAAAGGTTCCTCTGCTATGCGCTGCCTGCGTTGGGTCACTGACATGCAGGCCATGCACCCAAAGAGCCCACACGTCAGTGGAAGAACGGCGCGGTGTCCTAGGTCAGAGTCGAGGGCGCCACTCACGGCACGCTCGGCTGAACACGCCTCCGTGCCGCATTCAAACGCCTCCATGAAACCCGCCCGTGTGGAAGCCGAGAAACCCACTCTGGACACACGTCAGTTCATGACCGGGCCGGTGTTAAACGCAACGCCGGCCGAGCTCCTCCCGTCCGATGTCTATTTAATGTCCTATTTAAACGAGGCCAAACATCGGCCAAGAATCGCACACCTCCGCCGCTCCCCTATCTCCTCCACCATTTTGTCCACTCTTACAATGGCTTACGAAGAGTAGTTATTCTGCATCCTAGCCGGCTGGGTAGCCCGCCGGATACGAGCTTTGCAGCTCGCTGAACAACCTCCACCCCTCGCCCGAAGGAGCGATTTGCCGCCCCAAGCGGTAGCGGTTCAACAACTCGTCGCTCGAGCCAGCTCGGCGAGGCAGCGCCGCAGGCGTCGTTGCTGCCGTCACGCCACCGCCTCGTGCCGCGTCTCCGTTTACGTGGCGAGACTCCCATGCGGCGACGCGCCATGCAAGCACCGGCGAAGCGGGTGCGCGGAGAGCAACGAGTCGGTGGCCAGCGCCTCGCGTCCGCCGCCATCATCGAGGAGAAGTAGAACACGGAGGCCGCCGCCGCTGGGTCCCATGAAGGCCACCGCGAGGCGACGCCGACATACACAACAGGTGTCTTGCGGATCCTACATTGTGAGGACCTTCGTCGACCCGCATGGGCTCCACGGAAGAGGTCAATGTTAGGATGAACTCGAGCGGTGCGGCCATGGCGAAGTAGTGGCGGTGATGAAATCGAACGGTGCCGACCACCATCATCTTGGCACCAGCCAATGATATCAGTTGGTCGATTGGGGAAGCGAGCCGTCCCTTTTTGCTGAAGCATATACCTCCGGGGCTCCGGCAGTCCGGTGATCGTCTTGCGGGACATGAGGAACACAAATCGATCGGCGGGCGACCATTTAGGCCATGTATTATATACCTGTGCATTCCAGAACTAGCACCGCGTAGTTCTTTTGAATGTAATGAAATCCGTCATGTTTGTGTGAAAATCCGGTATTTTATATGATTTCCGTCGTTGTTTATATGAAATACTCTGGTGGTTGCGTGAATGAGTATCAGTTTGTCTACGTGTTTGCGTGAATTTCATCCGGTTGGTTGAGTTGCTGTCATAATGTGTGCGGCTACGGTTGGATGGCGTAATTTGCGGGTCGTCGGTCGGTCTGCGGGCCGCTCGGACGGCGTTGTGGGACAAAAAAACACAGCTCATGGGAGCTTATCTCCAACGTGCGCGCTGGAGGATGCATGACAGCATGAGCACCCGAGTCGTTCCTCGTTCATCGGTGGCAAAGGCACCGGTGGACAAAAGGGTCGCCAATATTTTGGCTACCCCGGGCAAGATCAAAACAACCCCTCCCAATAGATTCAAATCCCTCGTTTGCCGTGGAATTTTGCCATGTGTTGTTTTCATGGACTAGCAAGATGCCTGTGCATTGCACGGAACATCAAGATGCATTTTTTTACATACTCCTGCATGCATGCAAGGGATAATTAATGTCCTCCTTTGCTAGTACCACGAGGCAAACACCATTAAATTTGCATCGATTAGTGTTAGTGGCCTTGTATATTTGCAAATTGTAATTTTGATAGTGGCCCCTTGTATATAAAAATGGAGGGAGAAATATGAGAGATAAGGTGAGGAGGAGTGGGGCGTGGTGCCGTGGTGGTGACTGGTGGTCGGACTGGACGGAGGCATGGGGATGGACGGCGCATTATGTCTAGGTTTGTATCTCTCTCACACACACCCACGTAGGTGGGGGACGTGAACAAAGAGAAGAGGTGCACGCACAGCTCACGTACTCCCGTCTCTTTCCCAACCACACCCGCGCGGGTACACTGTGGAGCTCATTTCTGTAAGAAAAGGCAGCCCACGTGGTAATTTATCACATGTACTGGTTGTCCACTTGGTGGAGGGAGGATCGTCTACCATGGATGAACAAAAAAATTGCGACTTGACGCGTTATGTTAAATTAAAAAAGGAGGCAAACCATGTGGGGCCTACCTTAGAGGCAAGCTCTATACAACTGGAGTACTTTTGATGTGTCCGTCAACTCATGAGAACAAGGAGAAACTTGCTTAGTCGCCGTCTCCCGCCCAGGCGCGAGTGGCTCGCAGGATGAGGTGAAGCTGGAGTACTACTATACGCCTTTACGCCCGCTCCCTCGCCCACGCGCGCGGTGGCTCGCAGCACGAGGATAAAATTTTACTACACCCTCCGTTTACTCCACGTCCCTACTACGTACTTTGGTTAGTACTCCATTTATTTACTTATAAAAGGCCACTATAAAAAAATACATTTTGCATCGATACAAGGCCATAAATAGTAATCGAGACAAAAGTTACTACTCCCTCCTTTCCAGTTTATGGCTCAATTTCAAAATCTTTCCAACCAAGGTAGACGGTGAGTGGTCGAATTAATTTCATAGTTTGCACAGTACGCTCGTTTTTCTCAAGAAGTTATGTTTACCGAGGAATTAATTAGAACGAATGCATGAATGACCACTAAATTTGCATGAACTTGTACATACATTGGTTAGTTTCCTCTTGACACTGCTTGCGTCGGGTGATCTAACGCACGTCGAAATCCAACATGTAATGGTACTACTACTAGTATAGTACTAGAATTGAGACTTATCAAACGGAAAAACAAATGTTTTTTAGACGAGCCCTATAAACCCTAGTGGGTACGTACTCCGTAAAAACAGATTTTTCCAAAACTAAGTCACACCCTTTCATGAATTCTGTAGTATACTCCTCCGTCGACGCTCCCTTTCATGAATTATGTACTTCCTGTCACCGACATGTGGGACATATAGCAACCGGTCGACGTGTCAAGCACCAAATAACAGTGCAGAACAGCAGGGGGGACGCACCCCACTCGTACCGGCCCAATGTTAGTAATGAGCAATGAGACGTCAAATCACAATGCCGCACCTTCCCACACGGACGAAGCAACCATTATTTCACACTTCGGTTCGACATCATCTCAAACCACGTACTAGTATTGCTTCTGCCTCAAGAGGGACACGCGCATCGCCTTGGTACATCATGACACGTGGGACCGCATGACAGGCCATGCTCCCCCGCTGATCGCTGGGTAAAATCACCTCATTTTACTATACTTCCTCCGGATCGGTTTACTACATGGCATGCACGTCGTTCTAGGTTGAGAATTTAACTGGATATATATCTATATATATATATAAATATGTGTGTGTGTGTGTGTGTGTGTGTGTGTGTGTGTGTGTGTGTGTGTGTGTGTGTGTGTGTGTGTGTGTGTGTGATGAATAGTACGCTAGCCTTTTAAAAAATGTATACTTTTATACAGTAGTACTCCACTATCGATGGATTGCGCCATGGAGCAAAAATTGAAATTTTGAAAAAAGGTGCTACATATAGAGAGCGCTCGTCGGAAAATTATGCATATAGTACTATTAAAAAAGCTAGTACGTGCTTAATTGGGGTGCAAAATTCTATTAAAGAAATACTAGTACTAGTATGTACATACAGAAGAGTTAAAGTAACAGAAGAAACATAACATAGTTCTGCTGGGGGCTCAACACAACACACCCCTCAAATTAAACTAATCACACCTGAAATTAAACTATGCAACTAATCCGGTAGACACTGCATTAGAAGTTTAGAACCGCCATGAGCAACAACACTGCCACCTTACTCGGAGTCCTTGATGCGGAGCATCCCACGTTCATCACCATGTACACTCCGACTACTCTCCAAACCCCAAGTGGACATATGACGAGACCTCGATTGTGCGCCATTGGACACAAGGTGAACCCGTTCCTAAATGCTTCCCCTTTCCATTCGTGTGAGACACAGTTGCTACCTAATGCAAGGACACTATGCATGCCTAGGTACCAAGGAGACCCTCTCGGAGATGCTCGAAATGATGGACAAGTCCCCAAGTACAAGGATGAAGGAGCACGACGAGAGGAACCAGAGAAAGGCTATAGGACCCAGACATCCGGCCCCGGCCCGGACATCCGGCCCCGGCCCGGACATCCGGCCCCTGAAGATGTCAACAATAGAGCAGCCCAGCCATCAAAGTGCTACAGGGCCCGGACATCCGGCGTCTGGCCCCGGACATCCGGCCCCCAGCCCGGATATCCGGCCTGAAGCCCGGAAATCCGGCGCCTCTCTCCCGATTCGGCCGAACTGGCCATCCCAGCCCGGACATCCGGCCGGTTAGCCCGGACATCCGGCGCCTCGCGAAGGCCCGGACATCCGGCCCGACGCCCGGACGTCCGGCCTCCCCTGCCTGCGTGCAGTGTATCCGGGACGTGTCCCATGTACCACTTCGCCCCCGAGACTATATATACTTCATCCCCTTCCTCTTTCTAGGTTAGCGTTGATTTAGCTCAAGTTAGAGATAGAGATAGAGCTTCGCTCATCCATCGGATCTCCTCCTCGTGAGAGACCGCGGCCTCTTCGGAGAAGATCCTATCAGATTCAAGACCCCCTCGTGGGAAGATCCCCTTGTGGATTCAAGCCCTCCTCGCAGAGAAGAACGGTTCCTTTGTATCCTCTACCTTTGTTGACTTTGGATCTCGTGTATCTCTTTGTGTTCTTTGATCTAGCATTTGTGTGACCGATTCCTTGTTGGTTGAGTGTTTTCCCTCGTTCCTCCCCGTGATTTCCTCGTGTTCTTCCGCTTGTTCTTCGTGTCTCCCCGTAGGATCCACTCCAAACGTGAAAGATCGACGCTATAGGGTTCCACCCTACATCATCTTGGATCAGAGCTTAGGTTTATCACGAATTTGGAGCCCCTACCCCGTGTTTTCTAGCTTGATTTTGTTGATTTCGTCCTTAATCCGACAATCCCCACCAAAAATAGCCCCAATTTTTTTTTGTGTTTTTTAGTTTTGATGATGTTTTGTTGGTTTTGATCCATGGATTTGCTTGGTTTCGAGTGGATCTAGCATTTCCCCAAGTTTCCCCACTTTCCATCCACGAAATCTCTCCAATTTTGACCTTGAAATCATCAATTTCCGCCCCCAATTCGAAAATTTCCGCCCCAAACGAGATCTGGATTCGTCGGGCGGACATCCGACCTCGGGCGGACATCCGACCATCGGCCGGACATCCAGGCCTCGGGCGGACATCCGACCATCCGCCGGACATCCGGGCCTCAGGCCGGACATCCGGGCCCTGGAGCACCAAACCCGCTCGGTTCTGGACATACACCCCCGGAAATCCGGCCCAACCCCCGGATATCCGGCCCCTGTAGATTTCAGCCTCCCCGTTTCACCGTTTTGTCCATAACTAATTCATCCGGAGTCTGTTTTTGACGTTCTTTAGCTCGTTTTGAAGCTATTGACATCCCCCATCCCATAAAAATACCACCGCCACCATTTGACTCCATCAATTTTTCGGAACTTTGGCATCTTTGCCTAGGGCTTCCACCACATCCTCCACATAACCACCACCGACTTCCGCAACCTAACCAATTTTGTTCCCCTTTGCATTTGAGGTTGTTTGAGTTGTGATTCGAGTCTCCTAAGGTGTTTAGTCTACTTATGGACGGTTGCATCTTCATCAACCACCACCACCACCATAACTTCCGCATAGGCTTGCCCACCATACACTTCAACCACCTCAACTTAACCCAATAGTTGTTTGAGCTTGTTTGAGTTGTGGCTTGTGTCTCCTAAGGTGTTTCGGCTACTTAGGGACGGCAACTTCAACTCCGACACGTGTATAGCCCATCATTCCACTTCCGCATTGCCAAGTGCAAACCACCACCGCATTCCCGCTACCACCATTTTGACATTTGACGTTTGAGATTTTGAGTTCGCGGTTTTTCTGTTTCCTAAGGTGTTTCGGCTACTTAGGGACGAGTCTCCATCATCTTGGTATCTACATCAAGAACACCGCTACTCATCATCGCCGGACGGTAACCTCCATATCATCTTGGTATCGTGGTATCCCTCCATTGTATATTCCCCTTGCCATTGCATTGTTAACCCCTAGCATTACTTTTGCGTTACTTGCCTATCGAGACTAGCCATTTGAGTATTGCCGGCAACGTTACTTGTGCACATTAGTGATCATACTTCCCATAGCATATATACCATTCATTGTGGTGCATATATTGGTATCATATCTTGTGTCACAAGTTTGTTCCCGCATATACACAATTGCTATCTTGG
The DNA here is from genome assembly GCA_021605205.1 of Aegilops longissima. Lineage (NCBI taxonomy): Eukaryota > Viridiplantae > Streptophyta > Magnoliopsida > Poales > Poaceae > Aegilops > Aegilops longissima. The sequence continues at coordinate 211,812,225 of CM038679.1, read as the reverse complement.
TTTGTGCATTGTGCAAAGTGGCCATACAAAAAAAAGAAATAAAGCTTTTAAGCAAAAGAAAGAGAGCAAAGAGCTTGTAAGCAAGTGCCATAGCATCATACCATATTGCATATAAGATTGTCATATCCGATCATCTTGGATCATCTTGAGAGAAACACCGGGAACCATACATACATAGCATACTTGGGATAGAAGTTTATCCATTTTGCATCTTATAGGTTGTGCACAAGTGTCGTATCCGCCTATTGAGCAATCGTGCTAGCGTCTCTCTTGAGTTGTGCAACACGAGCGTTTTTCGTGGATTCCACATTTTCTGCTCATTCCTTGGTTGCACGACCCCATTTATCTATCCGTGTGTGTGTTTCCGTGTGCCATTCTTTGCTATTGGTCCATTTGTTTCACTTGCGAATTTGTGAATCTCTTTCAACATTATTGACTCTTGCTAACATTTTGCATCAAATTTTTGTGCCACTATCCTCACCGAGCTCCTCCATAAGCTTTACTTGTGTAGGTGTGAGAACCGACAAGGATTGGTACCAATAGTGCTATTTCATTGTCCGCCTTTGAGTGAACTTGATTCATTGTCAACATCGGTCAAGGTACATTGGTATAAGTTCTTCTCTTTCTCCCACTCATATTTGCTCGAGTCTTGTGATGGATAGGCAAGGCATTTCATCTCCGGTCTACGACAACAATGACGGCGTGAACAACTACATCACCAAAGCGTCTATCTTCGATCTACAACGACAAGTGCAAGGCACACAATCAAGACTGCGAGAGTGCATCGAGAATATCTCCATTGACATTCATCACTCCGAAGCAAGGAGAAGGGACTACTTCGACAAGAAGCTTGCCGCACATAAAGAAGAGCAAGATGCAAGGATGGAGGAGATTAGAGCCTTGATCAAGTCTACTTCCCCTTCGTCATCTTCAAGGCAGCGACGTTCAAGCCACAAGTCTTCGGAGCGCCCAAGCGATGCAAGCGCAAGTCGTCCACATATCCATGGCGACCACCATCACATTCGTGATCCTCATCGTCATGAAGGGCAAGTCACCTCCAAGCATCATGTGCACGACGACGACGAACGACATCTACTATGAGCTCAAGCACGACAATGACATCATCATCATGAAGATGCTCCACAAGCGCAAATGCACAAGTCCCAACAAGCCCTACTTCACGCCAAGTCGAAGCTTGATAAGCACAAGACAAGACCGCGAGACGACCACCACCAAGACGGCGCTACGGCTACATCAACCACTTCGGCATCTTCGCCAAGTGTTCTCAAGGCATCTTCGCCTTTGGACGTACGGCATCTTCGCCTACTTCCCACGTGTACGCCTACATCGACTTCATCAAGTCCAAGGTGACTACCTACGAGCGAGGGCGACACTTCCATCTTCGGAAGCCCCTCAAGGAGGATGGCCGAGCATGGGACATTCCCTTCGGTCATGGAGACGAGCTACGAGGTGCCATATCATATGGGCCTCCAACAACAAGACGGCGACAAGAAGGTCGAGCAAGGGCCATCCCCTTCGACCACGGCGACGAGCGCGAACCTCTTCAACAACATGAAGACGACGCCCACATTGGACTCATACTCTGAGTCAAGCTACGCGACCGCGCATGGAGACATTTGCACCTACATCTCTCCGGCACCCACATATGTCGAGATGCCCCAATTTCCATGTGAGGAGAGCCACCACCCCATGAGTGACATGAGTGACTCCACCATACGTGACATTGAGAGCATTTCCTATGATAGGATGGGTGTGACCACCACTAGCCCCACACATGAGAGCATGCCACACATCCTATGTGAGGTTAAGCGCCATTTGAGTGACTCCACCCACCATACGAGTGAGAGCATCCTTGAGGGAGTGAGTGAGCCACAATACTTAGTGAGTGAGGTAGTTGACACGGCACATGAGGCCACTATGATTTCTAACGACTTAACCTCTACTCCTAGTGTGTTTTCTTCTTTGGTGCTAGGTCTCCTACATGACGACATGCCTATCCTCGTGAGTCCAACCCTACATTGGAGCAGCGATGGCCATGGTGGACGATGATACACCCCCCACATGGTTCCATCAAGATGAAGATGACAACGAATGGATCGTTGACACCTCACCTACAACACATGAGCGATGCTCCAAAGGTAACATAGGTGATGGTACTTCTCTTGGCCCACTAGTGGACCATCTTGACATTGATTGCTCCCATGATGTCGACCCACCTATTACCATGCTTCATGCTAGTGAAACTTCTTCATGCCATGACTTACCTATTTATGATGAATATGATGATGAGCATGTTGAGTTGCCTAGTTGTGATGTTATGCTCCATAGGATATCATGTGAAAATTCTTTTGGTCACATCATATTTGACAATCCATTGAACTTGTCATATGCTATGAGTGAGATCTCCCATATTGCATCTTCACAATCTCAACATAGTAACTATGCATGCCCCATTAAAATAAATCCCATTTGCACTTATGGCATAGATGACGAGATGATGGTGATTGGCTTTTGCTTCTCTTGTGATGATATTGCAATACTTCCTTTACATGATTTGCGCAATTTGTCTACTATTCCATGCCATGATCACATTGTTCCAAATATGCATTGTTTTGGATGTTGTCAATATTCTCCATGTGATGTTTCCATTAATGCTCATCAGGAGACCCCCATAGTTTCCTCATACATATTAGGAGATTTTGATTCATCTCATACTTTGCATGATTCCCATAATTGCATGAACCATATGCATTCCATGAATAACAATGCTCTCGATATTTCCCAAGATGCATTACACAATTTGAGTCTCCATTATGCCATACATAATAACAAACCTATCATGATGGATGACATGTTTCTATATCACGCATCTCATTTATTTGAGCATTGGATATTTTGTGCTAACAAACACACACACGTATGCATCATAATGGATGATGCGTACATCTACCACGCACACACAATTTTTCCTTTGTCTTTGTTTTGTGTAGGTACGCACGTATACTCGTCAACATCTCAATCCATGAGTTGACGAAACGAGCTCCTGAGAGCAGCGATGCTTTTGGATTCTGTGGACTATCCTTACCACCACTCCCTTCGCGCAAGGACTACGCGCATCTCTTCTACTTGGCTCTCACACGGCTATGGGCCATTTACCACTTGTCACCTTATGCTCATTTTCTCGTGTTCACTTTGCATGTTATTTTTACTCCTATGCCTTTGCCATGCAATTGTGACCCTTTCTTGCATATACCCATGATTCACCATTATGCTACTCCTATGTGTATTTGCATGCTTGGTGGAGATCCTTGTTGCTATAGCCATGTTTATCATGTGCCCCATGCTTTTGATGCTTTTTTTCTCATATCTTGCCTTTATGCTTGTGCTATGACGTGTGAATTATTCATGCCCAGTATTTGCACCAATGACATGCCTGCCATGATTCCTTCTAGTACGTTGCATCTTTGCACTACTAGCTTGCTTGACTTGATCGCTATGATTGCTTGCTATGTTGCATCACCCATGTTCCACTATCACTTGCTTTCTTGGGTTGATGACATATATGTTCATGCCTCTCACTTGATTTGCCATGATCATTGTCTCTTGTTTCCATTAGTTGCATCTCTCATATAACCTTGTATTGAGTGCAACCATACTATGCTTATTTCTCTCGGAGACTTTGACAACTCACTTGTGATGCATGCTTGTTTACTTGAGCCTATTGTATTTGGTTGTTCTCGCATCATATGCCTCCATACTATAAAATGCTCCCCTGTACTTTCTTATGATGAGCATGATGCATACACTTGTTGGGTATCTTACCACACGAATGATAGGTTTTGCACTTCCGCCAACCTCATTTGTTTTTCCGAGTGTTTGTCATGTTCTTCCATTTTGAAGGATTCACAGGGCAGTAACATCACGAGACATATTGGTTATGTGAAGGCATACATGATGTGCAACTCCAACATCTTCCGGAACATTCATAAGGTGAACTCCTTCCCTTTGAGCCATCCTCAAATATGCATATTGGATGGGTCACTCTTTCATTGTTGTTTCCTTCTTGTTGTCTACATGATACATCTCACGGACGGAGGTGCGACATTGGAGATTGGCTCTATGGACCTTTACATTGAGGAGCGCTTGGACTTGGATGCACCTTCGGAATTCCACTCTTGCCACGACTTCGAGCATTGGTACACCAACACCTCCATACTTGTTGATTGTGCTCATACATGTCATGCTCGATGGACATATCATTCTCACCACAAGTTTGCACCCTATGCATAGATTGACACACATTATGATTGCCTTGTTGCATCTTGTATTCCCATGTCATCCATGATATTTGAGCTTGTTAACTTCCTTAGCAAATTTGTTGTGATCTTTCTTGATGGCATATTCATACATCATGATCATATTGCCCACCATCAATTGCATGATAACATAATCTTATTGAGCATCCCTTGCCATATTCATGCTATTGATAAACCGTCTCACTATGACATTATTTTGCACCCTGGTTGCATTGATCACATTCACAATACATTTGTGTGCACAATGAATGCTTTTGCTCCCATGAATGCTTTACATCTCATTCCATATCATCTTGCTAAGCTTCATGTACTTTGTCATGAACAATCTTGCCTCACCGACTCATTCTTACATGATGAGCATTTTGTGTGCGCTAACCATTGTATTCCCAAGTGTTGCTTGTGTTTGCTCTTTTTGCATGTCTATCACCCCGGCGACACCTTGGACTACTTGGATTGCGCCATGTATTCAACTCCATCCAACTACAAGTTCGTCCCCGACAACCGTTTCCATGGTGATGAGGATCACGATCCGAGGTCGGATCTTTCCCAAGGGAGGGGAGATGATGCGGAGCATCCCACGTTCATCACCATGTACACTCCGACTACTCTCCAAACCCCAAGTGGACATATGACGAGACCTCGACTATGCGCCATTGGACACAAGGTGAACCCGTTCCTAAATGCTTCCCCTTTCCATTCGTGTGAGACACGGTTGCCACCTAATGGAAGGACACTATGCATGCCTAGGTACCAAGGAGACCCTCTCGGAGATGCTCGAAATGATGGACAAGTCCCCAAGTACAAGGATGAAGGAGCACGACGAGAGGAACCGGAGAAAGGCTACAGGACCCGGACATCCGGCCCCTGAAGATGTCAACAACAGCAGCAGCCCAGCCATCGAAGTGCTACAGGGCCCGGACATCCGGCGTCCGGCCCCGGACATCCGGCCCCAGCCGGATATCCGCCTGAAGCCCGAAATCGGCGCCTCTCCCGATTCGGCCGAATCAGCCATCCCAGCCGGACATCCGGCGGTTAGCCGGACATCCGGCGCCTCGCAAGGTCCGGACATCCGGCCCGACGCCCGGACGTCCGGCCTCCCCTGCCTGCGTGCAGTGTATCCGGGACGTGTCCCATGTACTCCTTCGCCCCCGAGACTATATATACTTCATCCCCTTCCTCTTTCTAGGTTAGCGTTGATTTAGCTCAAGTTAGAGATAGAGATAGAGCTTCGCTCAACCATCGGATCTCCTCCTCGTGAGAGACCGCGGCCTCTTCGGAGAAGATCCTATCGGATTCAAGACCCCCTCGTGGGAAGATCCCCTTGTGGATTCAAGCCCTCCTCGCGGAGAAGAACGGTTCCTTTGTATCCTCTACCTTTGTTGACTTTGGATCTCGTGTATCTCTTTGTGTTCTTTGATCTAGCATTTGTGTGACCGATTCCTTGTTGGTTGAGTGTTTTCCCTCGTTCCTCCCCGTGATTTCCTCGTGTTCTTCCGCTCGTTCTTCGTGTCTCCCCGTAGGATCCACTCCAAACGTGAAAGATCGACGCTATAGGGTTCCACCCTACATCAGTCCTCGTCCACGTCCTCGACTTCGTCCTTGTCCCTCTTCCTCTTGGCCAATACTTCTTTGCTTGAACCGCCAACTTGGTTGTTGCTCTTCATCCAACCCTTGAAGATATTGAAACAAAGGTAGCCATCCATTGCAGCGTAGTGGATGTGGTCTATATCTAGTACATTCCGCTGCCATGCATGACGATGAAACGTGTAATGAGATTTCTCCAGTTTGCGGTACGAAGGATGAACCATGGCTCCTGCCAGGGTCGGCATTGAGGGCTGACGAGAGGGCACCAGCCGATTCTTCCAGAGGTCGAAGGGGTTTCCTACAACGAGGCCTATCCGACGCAGGACTTCTTTGTCGTTCTTAAAGTCTACAGTAACGAATTTGACTGTTTTGTCCACGAGGAAGTTCTTAAAATCCTGGCACTCAACGTTGGCATGGCATATGTGGTAGACCAAGCAAACGTTATGTACACAAACCTGGATCACGGCGGGCTTCTTCATCTCTTTGTCCTTTAGATCCTTCTCTTGTCCCATGACTGTGGTGTACTCAACATCTAGCCCAGCGACCCACTAATCATGTGAGTTTTCGAACATGCGTCTGAAGCAAGAAAGGCATCCTTTCACCGCCGCGGAAGTACGGGTGCAGATGATGTCGAACTCATCGCCCGTGATGGTTCTAAACTTGTACTCACCGCCGATCGGGGAGATTTGGGACGCCATGGATTTGGGAGGAGGGTTAGGATTAGTGGAACTGCCGTAATGTGAATGGACGGGACGACGAGGAGTGAACCGCCGTAGTATTAAAGGACGTGCGGGAAAGAGTAGGAGCGAACTGCCAACGCGCGAACGGCAGGGTAGTGGCTTTCCGTTCTCCCATGATACGGGCTTCAGAGAGCCCTTGGATCTGAGATCGAACGGTTGCATGGTGTGATTCTAGACCTATGGGTGAATATCCTATCGTGGAGGGTTATTCTTAAAATTTTAAGCAACTTAGCATGCGACCGTTTGATCTCAGATCCAAGGGCTCTCGGAAGCCCGTATCATGGTCGCGCCTACCACGACCGTCGCGTCGCTCGCTTGGTCGCGCCCTTGGAGATTTATCATGGTGCGTTAGGCTATCTGATGTTGGCATGTCATACATAGTCATCACTTAGTCACTCATACTACAACAAGGCTGGCTATAAGTGTATTTTTTTATTCCTCTCTATCTCTTTCTTCGTACTCCCTCCGTCCCATAATATAAGAACATTTTTGACACTAGCTAGTGTAGTGTCAAAAACGTTCTTATATAATGGGACACAGGGAGTACTAGTATTTATTGCATTTGCCAAGGAGTGACCTCTTCCAATGAAATGGTGTTGCTAAGTTTGCTTCATTTAATTAGCTATAGACTCAAAATTGTCTCTTCACCTAGGTACACGCGCTTAGCGCCGTTTCTTCCTTGGGTCACCAAACTAGTCTCTCTCTTCTTGATTAACTTTCCACATCAGACTTTATGCCTATGTGGCAAGCTTACGCACCTGTAGGAGCAAGTAAGTACAATAGCGCGCTTTACATGGCATTTTTGCATATGTGGAGGAAAGAGAGGCAAGGAAAAAGTGGAGAAGTGGGCTCTCATGCAAGAGACAGCCTCTACTACTACATGGTGGAGCATTGGGAGAGGCACCTGTATGGAGGTGGTCAGGAATCGGGAGACTCACGCCGGTCGTAGCGCCGCAGTTAAAATGATAATGGAAAGTCAAATCACAGGGCCCCACCTGTCCAGCAGTACCTCGCTGTCAAATCACACAACCCTACATTTGCAGCAGCCTACTCCCTCGTCTTCTCGTGTCTCTGTCGAACTGACTAGGTGGAACTGCCCCACCTACCGTGCAGGAAAAGCCCCGCCCTCGACTTTTAAATACAACTACTCCCTCCGTCGGATGCGTTTGGTTGAAGGTATCGTATGAATGGATTGGGACCATTCAATTTTTTTGGGATTGAACCATTCAATTCATGTGTTTGGCTGAATATAAGTGATGAGCTAATTATTTAAGACGGGGCCACCAGTCATGCTCACATAGTCATGCATGAAAAGGGTGGCCATTTGATTTGAACGATTTGGTTGGGTGGAATGGTTCAGCATCTTCAAGGCATATTCTCTTTTTTGACTCGAACCATTCATGTGCTTTATAACCAAACATGTCTATTTTCTGAACGATCCCAACCCATTCATGACCACCCTTGCAACCAAACGCACGTCATCTTACGAAAAATAAATAATCCCACAGTACTAAGGCGCGTTGCATTAACTTCTACCTCATTTCTTGTTTCTTCACATATCAACCAATAAGAATCCAATGATATACTTTTTGTGACATAGTAACTCATATTTAGTTAGTCAAATGGATGACCTAGAACTATGTGCAGGCCCTATAAACCGAGACGCCTACAAATAAAAAACCGAGACGGAGAGGGTAGTTCAGCACGTATCTTTTTAGATCAATATAGTCGGGATTCACCAAGGAGCAAAACCAAGTGGTAGGCTGCTCCTGTGGTGTTGGCGTAAGCAACTCAAGCAGGTCATCCGCTACGAAATGGCGACACACTTAACAGGACACCTTTGGCAGACATGTGGCTCATCCACCGTCTTGTTCCACGTGCGATGCACCAAATTACAGTTCGGAGCAGCGGTTGGAATTGGAGGCACCCCGGTCGTAGCGCCGCAGTAGTAGAAAATGAGCGATGAGGGGTCAAATCACAAAGCCCCACCTTTCCCGCATTAAGCTGGATGGACGAAGCAACCATCATTTCACTCTAGCGCGCAAGAGCATAAAGAAAAGAGAAAACAATGATGCGTGCGGCAGCTACCTAAGGCACCCTAGGCTCGGGGTCTCCGCTACAGATCTTTTTTTTCTAAAGCGCCTCCACTACAAATCGGCTTCTCCCTCTTCCTCTTGAAGAAAACCAATGATGAGTGCGGCGGTAGGGTTTGTAGGAGTACTACGGCGTGCGGGGCCACGTCATAGTAAACGGGTTCGAGTTGACGCCTTAAATATGTGTGGGCCTCTTGGTTTTACGGGAACGAGGCAGCATTTTGGGTTCGGGGACCAGTGGAGATATAGCACGTAAAAACAATTATGGACGTAGGTTCGACCGAAAGGCAATGATGCATGGGCCCTGCATTTTGATATACCTTGGGCCGCGTGAAATTTGCTACTCTACTCAAAACTAGTAAGGTACACATGTATTGAACACATGAGATTTCGAAACCAAATTATGAATAAATACACACTATAGCATGTAAAGCTTTGAGTCATATATGCATGATGTACATGTTCGTTTAGTTCTTATAGTTCATCTCATTCAAAATCAATTAGTTTTATAAAAATGTTAAGATTCATGGGGTTGTGCATTGTAAATCATAAAGTAAAAAACAAATAATGGCAATTCATTTAGAAAAAATAATCAATTATGATCTGAAGATTCTAGAACAAAGGAGAAGTGCTTGTGTTTTGAGGTTTGTGCATTATGCTTAAGTTCAACCATGGATTCTTCTAAATTGTACATGTGCAGATCTGGTGGAATGTTGATGATATCCAACGGCCAGTAGTGCTCGGATTTGCCCATCTCTGCCTTTGTCGGGTTAGCTTCATCCAGCGACCATCTTTCAAAGTTATTGGCACACTATATAGTTCTTGTGCCATAGTTGCATGTTTTGGAAAAAAGCTACTAGTGGGTTGTACTATCTATTTAGGAATAGAAGATGCATACGTGGAAGTTGTAGGGAAAGAGATGACATGGAGCATCTCAATTCCTATGAGTAGGGATTAGAAAAGAGATGTCATTTGGTTCACATCATAGGAACTTTTCTATTGAATCTAGAGATGACATGTATCTCAATTCCTATGAGGAGGGATTAGTAAAGAGATGTAATTTGGTTCATATCATAGGAACTTTTCTATTGAATATACGCTAATGTTTATTTTCCTTTGAAGTTAAGGGAGTATAGAACTCCATTCATATGAACCAAGTGGCACTAAAGCTATAGAAATGATATCATGTTTATTTCCTTTGAAATGTAGAGTATATGAATCTATTCCTGTGAACCAATTGCCTCTAAAGGAAAAAATCCTATAAAATTCATATCATATAGAGTTCCTATGATATTCCTCGACACTAAAGGATGGTTGAAATTGCTGCGGGTGACACGATGGTCTTTCTTTGTAGACTCCTCACCCATCTTTATAGTTACCTATCGAAGATGAATGAAATGATCTATACTGGGTATTCTACATGTGCAATTTGGTACACGAAAACTCGGTAAAAGTTTGCGAGGTTCTAATTTTCAATAAAGCTATATGCACTGCATTTCAGAACGGAGGGAGCATACGGCAGTTGCTAACACTCACGTGGAAGATTTGTGTGTAGGAGGAGTGGCTGTTCTGTTAAATGACATGGCAAAACTGACACTGTCGGATGCCGATCTAACGGTTCTTACGGCATTCGTCAGGAAAAGGCTTGTGGCGAACGTTTGTCGGATAATGATTTACGGACACATGAATTGCATTGATACATGCCCCCCTCTCTCTCACGCACACGCACCCTCACGAGTCACGACTCTCCCGAGTCCTCTCGCAGACTCGCACGTCGCACCCATCCTCTATCTGTAGGTAGACGTCACGCACATATGTGCTCTTCACACCCTACCCTCAGAACTTCTAAACAACAAAAGACGGCACACACATTTTATTTTAGCTCACACGTCACACACTTATACTATTACTCTTGCGGCGAACGTTCTTTGCGAATAGTATATATTGTACTCTCACGAAGAGAAACGGTGCACGCACGCACTAGTTCTCTCACACCCACTCGCGGGTACACGTAGGAGCGCATTTTTTTTAAGCCGGTACAAAAAAATCACTCCACTATATATAAAAGCAGGAGCCTTAGCGCTTGCTTTACTAGGGTTCCTCTCGTGCACTCTCTCATGCTCTCCAGATCTAAGCAAGACATAGGTGGCCACACTCTCTCTCTCTCTCTCTCAGCTCACGGCTGGTCACAAATCCGGCTGGACAACCTCGACCAGGGCAGGGGGTGTAGGTGCATCGTTCACGCTGTCGTCGGCGGCGAGGGAGGAGACAAACGGCTGCCCGCGCGTCCCGATCGGCGGCCGTGCCGTTCTCTCCGAGAGAGCGCCGGCTCGGGAGGGCCTCCGACCCCTTCTTCCTCCCTGCGGTATTGTGGCCAAGATGCGGCCTCCCGGCACCATCTTTGCCACATGCCGACGACCCTCAGGTATATATTCCTTCGAAACCTGCCTTGCTCTACTACCCTAGCTCTTCCCCCTTCGTTTGGATCCTTTTCTACTTCCATCCGCTGTTACAAAGCCACCTAGACTTCTACTATTATTAGAAGTAAAGCTAGTTCATACAGTGAACTCAAAGCGTTGTTTCAAACAGGGTAGAAAGTGGGAAAGCTGTAGCATGAATCTAGGACTTGGTTCTAAGAGGAAACGTGGGAAAGTAGTAATATCTGTCGTTGTTTAAATAACCGTATTTCATATTTGCGCAAACAGGGATGTATGTCTCCATATCATTTTGGGATGTCTGTCTCCGTATCGTTTCTATCCGCGCAATCAAAAGCACACACCTCAGTTTTAGTACAACTGCGCAAAATGAGATGGCTATCCCTCGTTGTCGTTGTCTAACCTCCCATCTTCAAGGTATCCCTACATTGGTAGTAACTAAGGTAGAATGACCAACGGAATCTAAAAGAAGCTGATTCGTACGTTTTAGTTCCTGATTGCAGTGCAGGGACGAGCGAAAACAACTGCATCCTAGTCCGGAATGCACTTTCTACCAGTTCATCCATGGAACGAGGACTAGCTGGCATGGCTGCACGGCGGTTTTTTGGACAGGTGCGCGGACAAGAGGCATTGCGGTCTGCTTATTTCTGCAAATAGCAGTGCTTAAATTTAGTGGAATGCACAAGCATTTCAGCTGGTCAGTACACCGCATGGTTTAGTTCAGCATTCCAGCTGAGACCACAATTATAACTGGTTATTCTGGAAAGAGAGAACCTAACCCTGAATGGTGGCAACAAGAAAAAACCAGAGTGAACTCCAGAAATTTAAGCCTGCCGGGAGGCCCTTTGCTTAGAGAAGCCTTGTTTGTTTTTTTCCTGATTTGTAAACCTTCTCACAACCTTGTCTTCTGCTGTGAACTAGTATATTTTTGTTATGTTCTATGAATCATTGAGATGTATAAAATTGCTTAACTTATGCTTTTCAAGATTTTTATGAAGACGAGTTTAATTGTGAGTGTTCCACATGAGCGCTAGAGTAGCGTGTGAACGTTTGGAATTTATTACATTGTGGCCTCAATTAACTGCATGAACCACTGTAACAAGATACATAGTAGTTGCTTATATGTCAGACAACAGATTGTTGATTGTTAGATGGTCGATAGCCTAGTGTTGAAGTGAGCTGAGCCAATGTGTCGTGTTTTGCACAACTGCTTACAAGTGGGGTAGCACCAACAGTGTTTACAAGTACTTATGTATACGTCAGCGCACGGTTCTCGAACGAGTGCTCTAGTTCATCAAAACACACACTGCTCGTATGATAAACCGTGACAACTTATGTCTTACCACGCCATATTCATGAAAAAACTAGTGAAGACGCATCTGTTTCGGCAACAATTACGATGGTTCTCACATGATTCACGGGCACACAAAAGTAGCAGCAGTTCCCATAGACGGATTCAAACAGAGCACTAGCCCCAGAGGGGTCGATAACAGGCAAGGTTCGGATAATTAGACACAATCCAAACTACTATTAAACACTAGCTGGGGCAACTATTTCATGCCTCGATCTAATTTGGGCTGGAAACAAGACGAACCTTGCCATGAACATCATCGAGGACGTCCCGCAGCAGCTCAATCCTGTGAACCTTCATGAAGACAACATTGTGGCCTTGCCACTGATAAACTTGTTTGTGGAGGCATGCCACGTCATCTTCCTGCGTAAGCTTGACAAGAACAGTATGCCTCACAAACGAAGGAGTAGCTTTGAACTTCTTGTGCTTCAGTACACCCTGGACAACACGCCTGACAACAGTGAGGCTAGAATACAACTCTTCATTGGTATAACCGCAAATGGCTTCCGAGGATCCAACAGCCTAAGAACTCTGTTTTCCCGGGCGTATATTCAGCTCAAATGCGCCTCATAGCGAGTGGCATGCACAACCACACAATCCTTATGCGCATCAGGGCTCTAATTGAAGCAGAAAAAATTCTGAATTACTTTTCAAAGATAAGAACCACAAGTTATATAAACAACTATGTATAGCATGGCATGGAAGCTAATAAAATTTTGCATTATTAATCACCACATACTTCCTTTTCTAAAAAATCACCACATACTTAGATGAAAAACCACAATCGAGATCGGCAAAGAAGGAAATCACCTTGGGCAGCTCAGCCGGGGGGGACACATCCTCAAGGAGGAAAACTCCTCCGCGGTGCCACGGGGCTGTAACCTCAAACGGGCATTGACCATCTCAAGAGTGGCCGTGAGCGATCTCTGGGTCGGCTCGGTGGCTGCCTCCATCTTCTTGGAGCTCTCTGTCTCGTGGGGATCAGCCTCCCACGTCTGCTCCAATATAGGCAGATCTTTGCATGGTTCTCCTTGGTCCATCATGAAACTGATGAATACTAGGAGACCACTGAAAGGAAAACACAATCGCAATGACAATGAAACAAAAAAGAGAGTGAGGATCGGTTACTGCTTTGCAAAAGTTCTTTTTTTTCTCTGAACAAAAATATACCAACATCACGGATCCGCTTACCTTCCCTTCGTTGGGAGAGAAGAACAGTGGCAGATGCGAGTGTTGCCTTTTCTTGAAGACGGTGAGGGAGAAGGGGATTCAGCAAGGAGTGAAATGATGGTTGCTTCCTCCGTCAAACTTAGACTGCGGGGAGGTGGGGTTTTGTGATACGACGGCTCGTTACTGCCGCGCTATGACCGGGGTGACTCTCCGCGTGCATACTGCCTGCTAATTTGGTGGATGGCATTTGGGCCCGCGCGCTGCATGGGCCGCATGTCGGTGAACAAAAGTATAACGACATTCAGTAGAGGAAGACGTTTCAATGACCTAGGAGGAGCCAGAAGCGGTAGAGTGTCTCCACTGTACTAGTAGTAATTGTTTTTCTGGGTAGCTGTAGAGTGTCTCCACTGTACTAGTAGTAATTGTTTCTCTGGGCCCAAGACAAAACAGCCAATCCACACTAGTAAATAGTAAAATCAATTCAAAAGGCGATACCCACACCCAGCACACCGCCCCCCCTCCCCACAAAAAAAACATGGGTGCTCTTCTTCCTCCTCGCTCCCACCCACCTCATGTCAGCTTGCTCCACTCGTACCCCCAAATTCCTCACCTCACTCCTACAGAAAACCCCAGCTCCCCTTCTTCCTCACTCCTACAGAAAACCCCAGCTCCCCTTCTTCTTCGCTCGCACTACAACTAGGCTCGTCATTCATTACTCTGCTCAAATCCGTGAGCGCGACGCGACGCCCTCGAGGAAAATGGAGTCGGCTGACCCCAGCGCCAAGAAGATGAGGCTCCTGCCAGCGATGACGCCTATTGTAGATCCCGCACCCCGCAGCGCGGGGAGAAGCGGCGATCCCGCCCCCATCAGATCCCAGGAACCCGTAGAATCTCGGGTGGACTGCATCAGGGATCTCCTGGACGCCATCCTTGGGGAGATCATGTCGCTTCTCCCCACCAAGGATTGCTGCCACACCCAAGTCCTCTCAATTCGGTGGCACCCTCTATGGCATGCCGTGCCCCTTAATCTATACTCTCCTCAGCTATCTCTCTTCAATGATTTTGAAATCCCCAGAGCCATCATCTCCTCCCACTAGGGCTCCGTTCAAAGCCTCTGATCCCGTCATGCTACACGAGCAAGCATACCATGCCCTGCACGGTGGGCCTTGGCTGAAATCCCCGAATTCACAGAACTACAGCTGCTTGAGTTCTACTATTCCCGAAATCACATACCACATACTGAACGCCATGAACTTCGTGCCCAAAGACCGATGTCCATCTCGCGGTTTTCCTCCTCTCTCCACACCGCCACCTTTGTGCTGTGCTACCTTCAGCATATCTGGTACTAAACCTTGACTCCCATTTCTCAAGAAACTTTCACTTGTGCGGGTTCATATATCGGAGGCCTCATTGCACAGCATCATCCACTCCAGTTGCCCTGCGCTGGAGTGCTTGGTGCTTGTTTTCACAGTTAGAATCGGTTGTCTCGAAATAAAGTCGCCTAACCTTGTAAGAATTGGAATTTATTTTGATGGAAGGCAGCTCATCATCCAAGATGCCCCTTCACTTCAAAGGTTGATCCTTGATTCTAGTTATTCACCATTGCAAATAATCTTCCTCTCTGCACCTAAACTGGAGACCTTGGGTGTAATACATGATCTCTGTGCTCATTTCAATATGGTGTTTGGCTCCACAGTTCTTCAGGTACTTCATATTATCATCTACACTTGTAACCATATGCTGCATTTTAAATTTCTGCGCATAATTTATATATCATCTTGGAGTACACATTTTGTACTAATATTATGTTCTATGCTCAATGAAGAGTTTCTCCATGGATGGCCTATCAATGGTGTTGGATTCTGTCAAGATCTTATATATCCAAATGAATAGTTTTTATCTGAACAAGATTATTGTCTTGCTGCAATGCTTTCCATGTCTAGAAAAGTTGTATATAAAGGTGATAATTTCACGCACATTGGAAGCCCGCATATAGTGTACTAGAATTAACCGTTTAGTTGTTGCTCTTTCGACACTCTTCTTTTAGACCTTAACTATTTTCAATTTTCATGTCTATTTAGGCAACAGGACGGGATAAGAAAGTTATAACCAATCGGTGGATTCGTAAGCATCGGGATTTCTCACTTCTCATGAGATTTGATTGAAGACAATAACGCTAAAACAATATGTAGCCAACCGTGCAAACACAAGATTTGTCACATTCTTCCTGCTGAATGCAAGGTTACTATTGTCCATTAGGCTTAAGTTTATCAGCAGCATGGTTTTGTCGGATGGGTATGTCGAAGCGCAAAAAAAGGAGTTTCAGGTGGGCAAAAGAGCTTATGAACGTGCCGGGCTTCTATTTACAACATATTGTGGTCATAATCCAGTAAATTTTACGATCCAGGATGTTCATTCTATGGACCTGACCGATCGATTACTATGACTGCCGAAAACAGTGCTGGAGTTAGATGTTGTTGCCCTTTTTAATCTGGGTTTTTTTGTAAACCTGATGAACAATCAACCCTCGTGCTTTTGTACAGTTTCTAAGCTGGAGTTAGATGTTCCTGCCCTTTTCAACTCGGCTCTGACTGTCATATTTTCTTTGAAACAAGGCAAATGGCTTGCCATTCGTTTAATTTAGAGTGAAATATTGTAACAAATCACAACCAAGGGAAATAACATCACTCACGCCGGCTGCTTGAGCTCACTGCATTACATAAGCCAAGTGACTAGCCCCCACCACCCCACCAGTCAACCTCGATTCTCCTCCCGCGCGACCGACGGCGATCTTGAACGGCTCCTGTTCGTTCCGTCCGAGGCCTCGCCGTCGTCCTCCGCCTTGCGGCCTTGGTTCCCTTGCCGTGCGCGGTGCGCCGCCCTCTTGCGTTGTCAATGTCATCAACAACCGAGAGGAACAAGGAGATGATTGTACGTGGAGAGGATGACAGTAGGGACCCACCAGCGTCATGGCAGTACGCAAGCAAGTGCATCTATAGTACAAGCCCAAAAATATGGTTCGTCCTAATGGTTGGACATCTGGGGCTCACGCCATCGTCAACGTAGTCAATAAACGAGAGAATTACACTATGAGCGGCTGACACCAGGGACCCAGCAAGTCGGGCAGTTTTTTTTAGGAACAAGCATTTTTTTGTGAGACAATGAGGAACAAGCAGTTGTTATTTATACTAGTTTTAGCGACGGATCAGGGTAACAACGGGGCTATGGCCCGTCTAGCCAGGGTTTTATTTATGTTTACCACATCATGAGCCCAGTTGTGTTTTTTTCTTGCTGAAAATGGCTAGCCCAGTTCTATTTTTTTAAAGAAATACCCAAACAAGGCCTACTTGCTTTATCGGCCCTGCTGGGCTGCAAATGTTTCAAGACGAGGAGAGTTTCATTCGGTTTGCCCAGAAATGGCCTGTACATTTTTAAAAGACATCAAACCGGGAATTAGTTTCATTTTTTTTCATTACAAGATCTTAAATTCCATAGATTTTTATGCGTGGACAATTATTTTGATTTTATATTTATATAAATTATTTTTCAAAATAGTTTGAATGTGAATCGATATTTCTGGATTAAAAACAGTTGAGCGCACCGAAATATGCAAAATTTCGTATACTTTTTAACCGTGGCCACAATATGGGGTGTAATGCTAACAAAAAGAAGATGGGCTCCAAAAAAAATCTTAAGAATTAGCAAATGGGTTGTACATTATTAGAAATAATGGCAGATGGGATGTATGCTGTTTTCCACAGATTTGAGGCTGACTTGTGCGCCTACTACAGGTTGACGCGTATGCTTTCATAAAAAAAGGTTGACACACACACAACGTCTTGTCAACTTAGTCAACACACGAGAGCAGTGACTGTTGGATATCCATCCAACGGCTGTCGTGCTTCTTCAATCTCTGCTCTTCATCCTCTAGCCGCTCAAACAAGCGCCAGCGGGACTGCCTGCTCCCTCCTCCCACGGCCGGCTATGCTGCCGCGCAGGCCTCACGGCCCCACCGTACTCCCATTGCTGGCCTAGCCATCTCTCTACTCACCCGCACCTACTGTTATTCTCCGGCGACGGCAGACGAACCAGTAAACCCTCGTACTCCTCCACGTGGGAAACAACTACCGAGTATTCCCTGGCTCCGTGTCGTTCCCTTCCTAGGCCTCGTCGTCGTCCACCGCCCTGGTGCTCTCGGCGTGACCTGGTCAACATGGTCAATGAATGACATCCATCAAAAGTGGACTGTACGTGGAGAGGCTGACAGTTGGGTCCACGGCCACACGCAAGGAAATGCCTCCTTATTACGCGCAAAATAATGATTCCTCTACCTGACAGCTGGGACCCACCAGAAGGGCCTCTGTATTTCGCGAAAAAACGTTCCCCAATGACAGTCGGACCCACCAGCTATATCTTCGCCGCAAGGAAGTGCCTCCTTATTACGCCCAAAAAATGAATACCTCGCTAGCTGGGACCCACCATATTGTTGGGATGACTTATGGTCCTACTAAGTTGATGGGGACGGAGGGCTTTGTCAACTTAGTCAATACTCCAAAGGACCGTATGATGTCCATCCAACGGCCATACTCGCTTCTTCAACCTCGGTCTTCTTGCTCCAGCCGCCCAAAGTAGCGCGGTCGTGCCGCGCGCCTCCGCCTGCCTCCGTGGTCGGCTGTGCTACCGCCGCCCCGCCTCCCGTGGGTCTGCCCGCGTCGTCCCCTTCCTAGGCTCGCCATCGCCCACCGCCGTGGTGCTCTCGGCGCGGCGTGGTCAATGTGGTCAACGACCGACTTCCATCGGAAGAGTATCAGACGTGGAGAGGCTGACAGCTGGGTCCATGGCAGCCGCAAGGAAGTGCCTCCTTACTACGCAATAATTATTCATCTACCTGACAGCGGGGACCCATCGGACGGGCCACCAGTATTTTGCGAAATAAATCGTTTCCCCCTGACTGCTGGGACCCACCGGACGGGCCACCGTATTTCGCGAAGAAAACGTTCACCCCGCTGTCAGCTCGGACCCACCGGAAGTGCCTCCTTATTACGCACAAAAAAATGAATACTCCCCCGGCTAGCTGGGACGCACCTTGGTGGGAGGCTGTCTTATGGGCCTACTAACTTGACGGGGCCGAAGGGCGTTGTCAACTTAGTCAATATGAACGATTCTAGCTCCAGTAACCATATGATGTCCATCCAATGGCCGTAGTGCTTCTTCAACCCTTGGTCTTCTTGCTCCGGCCGCCCAAAGCAGCACCGGTCGTGCCGCATGCTCCTGCCTCCGTGGGGCGGCTGTCAGTTTGCCATGAGGCCTCACCGCCCTACTATTCCTAACGCTGGCCAGCCCCACGGGCGACGGCAGCCTCACACCGCAGCCGAACCAAGTGAACCTCAGACTTCTCTCCGCTGGCTTCCACTACCGCATCTTCCCCGGCTCAGCATCGTCCCCTTCCTAGGCCTCATCGTCGTCCACCGTCGTGGTGCTCTCCGCACGGCGTGGTCAACATGGTCAAGGAACGACTTCCATCGGAAGAGTACTTTACGTGGAGAGGCTGACAGCTGGGTCCACGGCCACAGCCCAGTTTTTTTGTGATTTGCCAATTAAGTCGCTTTGTCAGGCCTGCTGGGCTGCAAATCTTTCAAGACGAGGAGAGCTTTTCATTCGGCTGGCCGAGAAAATGGCCCATCAGTAATGAGAAATGGGATGTACATTTTTAAAACACATCAAACCGGCAATTAGTTTCAAATATTTTTTTCATTTCAAGATTTTAAATTACATTAATTTTTATGCGTGGAGAATTTGTTGGATTTTATATTGATATACATTTATTTTTAAAATCAGTTTGAATGTGAGTCGATATTTCGGGATTAAAAACAGTTCGGACCGCACCGAAATATGCAAAATTTTGTATAATTTTTTAACCGTGGCCACAATATGGGCTGTAATGCTAACAAAAAGAATATGGCCAAAAAAACCTTATGAATTAGCAAATGGGTTGTATGCTGTTTTCCACAGATTTGAGGCTTTCCTAAAAAAAAGGTTGACGCACAAGCAGTGAAGGTTGGATGTCCATCCAACGGTCGTCGTGCTTCTTCAATCTCTGCTCTTCCTGCTCCGGCCGCCAAACAAGCACCGCGGACTGCTCGCTGCCTCCTCTCAAGGCGGGCCAGGTTGCCCAAGACAGCCTCATGGCCCCCACAGCATTCCCATCGCTGGCCTAGCCATCCTCTACTCACCCACACCTCGCTGTTATTCTCCGCGACGGCAGATTTAACAAGGAAACCCTCGCTCAGTCAGATTCCTCCGCGTGGGAAACAATCGATGAGTCTTCCCTGCTCCATGTCGCTCCTTCCTAGGCCTCGCCGTCGCCCACCGCCTGGTGCTCTCGGCGCGCCTGGTCAACGTGGTCAACAACCGACATGCATCTGAAGTGGATCTGACGTGGAGAGGCCGATCGCTGGGTCCACAATCGCACGCAAGGAAATGCCTCCTTATTACACGCAAAATAATGGTTCGCCCATCGACATCGGGACCCACCGAAGGGCGCCAGATTTCGCGAAAAACATTACCGCCACCGACAACTCGGACCCACTGTATATCTTCGCACGCAAGGAAGTGCCTCCTTATTACGCACACAAAAATGAATACTCCCTCGTTAGCTGGGACCCAAAGATAGTGGCAGGCTGACTTTAGGGCCTACTAAGTTGACGGGACGGAGGGCTTTGTCAACTTAGTCAATATGCACGATTCTAGCTCAAGTGACCGACGATGTCCATCCAACGGTCGAGTGCTTCTTCAACCTCTCGCCTTCTTGCTCCAATTACCAAACCAGCGCCGGTCGTGCCTCGTGCTCCTGCCTCCCATGGCCAGCTGCGATGCGGCGGAGGCCTCACCGCCCCTACTACTCCCTCCGCTGGCCAGGCCATCCTCTACTCACCCACACCCCTCGTTATTCTCAAGGGCGACGACAGCCTTACACCGCAGCTAACCTGGAACCTCGTACTCTTCACGCGTGGGCATCCACCGCCGCGTCTTCCCCGCTTCGCCGTCCCCTTCCTAGGCCTCGCCGTCCTCCACCACCCTGGTGCTCTCGGCGTGGCGTGGTCAACGTGGTCAAGGAACGGCTTCCATCGATGTGGATCAGACGCGGAGACGCCGACACCTGGGTCCATACCGCAGCAAGGAAGTGCCTCCTTATTACGCCGCAAAATAATTATTCCTCCACCGACAGCGGGACCCATCGGATGGGTCACCATATTTCGCGAAAAAAACGCTTCTCCCGATCGCTGGGACCCACCAGCTACACCTTCGCACGCAAGGAAGTGCGCCCGCAAAAAACGATTCGCTTCGATTGCTGGGACCCACCAGCTACATCTTCGCACGCAAGGAAGTGCGTGCGGGCAAAAAATCAAACGATTCGCCCCGATCGCTGGGACCCACCAGCTACATCTTCACACGCAAGGAAGTGCTCGATACGGGACCCACCTGGTCGAAGCGCACGAGCGTTGTCATTCGTCGCGAACATGTACGTACATATGTACTGGTGGATGTAGAGGCGTGCACGTGTCGTAGTAGAGGCGCGCACGTAGCATGTACACGTACGCACAACGGCGAGGGTGCAAGAAAGAAAATACGGCCATGTACGTACATACGGGCAGGGTCTCTAACGCCTATCGCGCATACGTACATGGCTAGGTCAGAACGGAGAAACAGCATCGTCATCGTGTTCATGGGGAGCCATCCGGCTGGGTTGGAACGGAATGTGTGGTCGTGTTCATCGGGAGGGCTTGGACGGAAGATGCGATGGAAACGAGGCCTGGCGTGCCGCACAACGGAGGAAACATCCTTGTGTTCGACCGGCCACGTTCAAAACAGGGTCGTGTTGACCGGGAGGGGCCTGGCGTACCGCAAAACGGAGGAAACGGACCTCCTATGGTCAAAACGGGGGTCCTGTTGATCGGGAGGGGTGTGGCGTACCACAAAACGGAGGAAACGTACCTCCACGGTCGTAAACGGGGTCCTGTTGATCGGGAGGGTGTGGCGATCGCAAAACGGATTTAAACGGACTTGTGTTGGAGCGCCACGGTCAAACGGGGAGGTGTGGCGATCGCAAAACGGACTCCACGGATACCTGTTCATCTCCACGGTCGACCTCCTCCAGCCTCCACGGCTACCATCGACCTCCTCCACCTCCACGGGCTCCTGCTCATCCAGCCTCCACCATGCACTACTCCACCGGCCATCGCTCAACCACCCTCCACGGGCACCCTCCAACGCGTCTCTGCTCATCCAGCCCTCCACACCACGGGTCCTGCTCAACCACCCTCCACGGCCACCCCTCCATCGCTCATCGCTCATCCAGCCTCCACACCACAAAGTTCCTGTTCATCCAGAGGCAACGCCACCGCCATTGTTCATCCAACCCCCCCACCCCGCAACGCCACTGCTCATCCCCAGGCAGCATCGATCGGCTTCGATTAGCTGCAGTAGCAAAGGAATCGCCCATCGGGTTCGATTAACAGCCATCGATGATCGCCGGGTTCAAGAACGCCAGCCAGCAAGGCAATCGCCCGTTCGTTAGAGCCCAACGCCTCGCCGCTTGATTAGAGCCAATGCCTCACACACACACGCAGCAGACGCACGAGAGAAATGCGACGCTCGGCCCCGACCTCCCACCGTAACTGCAACTCCTCAAATTCCCCCCCTCGCTTCTACCACGGTTTTTTCCGTCATAGACGGCACAAAGAATGTCATGCAGCTGCGTCTCCGGCCCGCCCAGGACAAAAAGCCCATTTTCTGTCATGAGTTTTTGTCATAGAAGTAGGAGCCCACCACATCTATGATGATACCGGGTTTTGTCACAATTATCATCATAGAAGTGTCATATGTATGACAGAATTTTTTTTTGTTCGTCCCAAAATGTCACGGATATGTCTTTTTTTGTAGTGATTGGAAGCATGTTGGGGGTGGATCGCCCCGTCTATGCCACGCCCGCGGAGAATATACGAGCTGCCCAGGCGGCAGCAGATGATCTGGACAAGCTCGAGGGCGACGAGCGTCGCCTCATGAAGGAGCGCGTCCAGCGGCTCATTGACGCGCCTGTCGAGCAGCAAGAGGTCGGCTGCCGTACTGAAGCGCCCAACCGGCGGAACGATGATCCGCCTCCTCGCCGAGATCAAGGCGCGACATCCCGGACGCCGACTGGTGGTGTCCGCAATAGAACAGATAAGGAGTCGGCTGCGAGCCGCAGCCGGACTCGCATCACCATCGAGCGCGACCAAGACAGCCGCACAAGAGCAGTGGAACGACGGGACAACTGTCTGCCTCACCCTCCCGGTAGGGAGAGGTGCATTTCCCCTCCGCCTGTTGACCACCCGACACTCAGCGACCGCCTTGGCCGCCGCGAAGGAGTCGGAGAAAATGATGCCCGCCACCGGATCAACCGCCTCAACCGATCCCTAGCGCTAGAAGAAGAAGACGCATTGGGTCCGCCTTGTTATGGCCCCCGCATCTGAGATTAATCCTTCCCCAAAGGGTTCACACTACCAAGAGATACGCCCAAGTACACTGGCTCCATGAAGCCGGAAGACTGGCTGGTCGACTACTCCACGGCAGTCAGCATAGCATACGACAACAAGCGAGTTGCCGTCAAGTAAGTCCCGCTCAAGCTCCAGGGCACATCCCAGACATGGCTGAACAGCTGGGTAGATTTCACCGAAGCCTTCATCCGCAACTTCACTACCACGTACAAGCGGCCGCCCAAGCCTCGCCAGCTCTCCTTGTGCGTCCAAGGCCCCAACGAATCAACTCGCGACTACCTCACGCGTTGGGCCGAGCTGCGCAACTCCTACGAGGGCGTGCACGAGGTGCAGGCCATCGAGTACTTCACTGCCGGGTGCCGAGAGGGCACCCTCCTCAAGCACCGGCTTCTCTGCGACGAGCCGGTGACCCTTGACGAACTGCTGATCATAGAAGACAAGTACGCCACGGCCGACTCCTCCATGAAGGGGGAGATTCAAGGTGACACGAGTGGACGTCAGCAACAGAATGACAACAAGCGCAAGGCCACGCAGCCGGCTTCCACAAGACGGCAGGGGGCGACAGTTGAAGACCAACAGCCGGAAGGGCAACTTCTACCCAAGCGTCAGAAGGGCGGCAAGCCCAACTGGTTGCCCGCCTTCTCGTATGAGCAGACTCTCGATGCACCCTGCAAGTTTCACAGTGCGAGAAGCCATCCAATCACACCACTCGGAAATGACATTGGCTCACCAGAATCGCCAAGGGTGATGGACTCCTGGCTCCTCCGCCTGCTGGCCCGCCGCCTCCTCTTCCCTAGCAGCCGGCGGCTCGGCTAGTCGGTGCAATAGAAGATGAGTATCTTGAAGAACATGGAGCTTATGTCGTGTTCACCAGCGTGGCCGACGATAAGCACAGCAGACGGCAACGGTAGCAAGAAGTACATGCTATAGCATAAGAGACCCCAGAGTTCATGCATTGGTCTGAGAAGCCTAGCAGTTCGAGCATAGCTGACCACCGGGAGGTGATGCCCTCTCCTGGTTCTTATACCTTGGTCTTAGATGCCACCTTCGCAATGGAGAGGTGGGCTGCTCGCTTCTCCCGAGTTTTGATAGATGGTGGCAGCAGCATCAACATCCTATACCGTGACACCATGGAGAAGTTGGGAATCAAGCAGAAGCAGCTTCAGCCCAGTCGGACTGTTTTCCATGGCATAGTTCCTAGCCTTTCCTGCTCACCAATCGGCAAGATCCAGATAGATGTCCTCTTCGGAGACAAAGATCACTTCTCCCGAGAGCCAGTCACGTTTGAGGTGGTGGACCTTGAGAGCCCCTATCATGCGCTACTTGGTTCTGATGATGAGATCGATGAAACCGATGAAGAACTATACTATCTTCATAAGTGCAAGGCATGCAAAAACCGCCTTGTTCATTCCGATACAATCCCACTCTCTCGCTCCTGCTCTCTTTTATTTTGCGTTAGGACAACAACGATTCATCTGTTACATGCTGCGGTAGCTGAACCCCTTTTTCTCTGCATGACCTGTCATTGCCACAATATATAGATGAAACCCTCTAGCATGAGTAGGAGTTGTTTCAGCCCTGATGTGCCAACTCATTCATGCTTGTTTGTCAGCCTGCTACTGCTTAGAGTTGAGTCAGTCTAATTCGTCGGGGATGAATTGGAATGTTGATGATCATGTCCTACTGTGTGTGAGCTAAGTGTGTGAACACGATTTGGTAAAGGTAGCGGTGAGAGGCCATGTAGGAGTACATGGTGGGTTGTCTCATTGAAACTGTCCTCAGGAACTTAGTTCTGTGTTTGTGATCCATGAACAGCTACTACCACGCGTTGGGCCCAAAACCAATGGACCCTCTGACTTATTAACCGCCCTTGTCCTCTGTGCGGGAGCTGCAAGTAGTTTCTGGTGTTTGTAGTATGCTGGAGGCCGTGCACAGCGTTGACCCGAGGGGTGGGATGTGATGCGGTAGGCACGTGGCACTGTGTACCGGGACGCCCGTTTGGTGCCTCGGGAACCCTGCACACATTGTTCGGGGCCAGATGTGGAAACCTCGGCCGGACTCCCTGCGGATGGAACCTGAATAGGTGATAAACCTGGACTAGGGACTTGTGTGGTTAGTCAGGTCGTGGCCGACACCCTCTCCAGGCTTCCGCTTGAAGGTTGCCGAGATACATAACGTGTACATGGCGGTAAGTGGCGAGAGTGTGTGTGAAGAAGTACAACCTTGTAGGGTTAACATCATCTATTCGAATAGCCGCATCCGCGCTAAAGGACCTCTGGCTTGCCTATACAGTTAATAGACGAGTGAAAGTGGATACTCTAAAATGCGCAAGATAAGCGTGAGTGCTATGGATGGCGTTCTAGTAGGGAGACGGGAGCGGATCCATAGTGGTGTATTGATTGGTGAATATGTGGACTCGTGTGCACCACCCCAAAAGAGTTACTTGCAGTCGTAGTTCAGGATAGCCACCGAGTCAAAGCTGGCTTGCTGCACTTAAACTCCACCACCCCCTTTGTTGATACTGATGCATATGTAGCTAGTTCCGATGTAAATCCTGCTGGGTAGAATTGTACTCACCTTTGCTTAATTTATGTTTTGGCAGAGAGACTTCATTCTCACTAGTAGTTCCGCATGGACTCCGACGTTTAGCTTGTTACCTCAGCTACGATCTTGTGCCCTCAGCAGGGTCTTGTAGATAGTCAGGCTTCTCAGCCTTTTTCATTTGTAGTTGTCTGTACTTAGATAATTTAAGCTTCCGCATGTGCTTATTGCTTGTATGACCTGAATGTTGGGTCCTCAGACCTATGTTTGTAATATCTGGCTCCTCGGAGCCTAATGAATAAATACTTTGAGTCATAGAGTTTTGTTGTGATGCCATGTTGTATTTGCACATATCGAGCATATTGTGTGCATGTTATTGAATGCTTGGTATGTGTGGGATCCGACAACTTAGTTGTTTATTCTTCATAACCTCTCTTACCAGGAAATGTCTCCTAGTGCTTCCACTGAGCCATGGAAGCTTGCTACTGCTCCGGAACACTTAGGCTGGCCGGCATGTGTCCTTCTTCGTTCCTGTGTCTGTCCCTTCGGGGAAATGTCATGTGTTGTTCCTTTAAGTCCTTGTAGCTTGCTACGACTTGGGTTCATACGTAGACGACCGACATGTTCATTGCTGGGTCATGTATGCCTGTCCCTCTAAGTTTTTTTTTGACTCTAAACAGTAGGGTAAAACCCCACTGCAATTTTTATTAAATAAAGTAGAACAACAAAGCAGTCTGAAAGGCTTGAGATAAGCCCAAGAAACAAAACAAAAACTATAGACCTAAAAAGACTAGAAAGAAGCTAAACAGTTGAAAAGACTAAGAAGAAAAAATTACAATAGGCCATCAAGCCAAACTGAGAATTGCCTCTCATGCTTCTGCCTCATCCTATATTTGAGAAGCTTCAGTTCCTCCAGAAAAATGAACTTCCACCCTTGGAAAGAAGGTGCAATATTCTCAAAGATTTTATTATTCCTGGTGATCCAAATGGCCCATGCTCCAAGAATGATTATCTCCATGTAAAATGGGTATCTTATCTTATCTTTGAGGTCTTGGAATGCTTCTAAAACAGACAGATTTGTAGCTCTTGTGGGGCAAATGAAATCCCAACATTGTTGAACAAATGGACAGCCAAAAAAGAGATGATGCAATGTTTCTTCTAGAGGACAGCCTCCAACAGCACAATTGTAATCCTCTAACACAAACTTCTTCCTTCTAAGTAAGTTTCGTGTTCACTGATCATGTAAAAGTTGCCGAAGAAAACTTTATGCTTTGGTTGGTGAACTCTCCTGAGATCCAGCTTGAAATGAGGGGTGTCTGTTTGTGACCAATTAAGACTTTATATGCTTTGAT
Source organism: Aegilops longissima (assembly GCA_021605205.1). Lineage (NCBI taxonomy): Eukaryota > Viridiplantae > Streptophyta > Magnoliopsida > Poales > Poaceae > Aegilops > Aegilops longissima. The sequence goes on along the minus strand of CM038679.1, from coordinate 211,785,086 downwards.
GGAGGAGTAGTGCTCAGATCCCCAAATGTAGCTCCAAGTATCTAAAGAGTTTAAATATTCAGATTGTCTCATGGCTAAACAAATGTCTTCCATTTGTAAGAATTTCTCATAGGCCTCAGTTGTCAAGGGGAGGAAGAATAAATCATGTAGGTACTCAGTCTGCAAAACTTGTTGAATATTCAGTTGGGGATTTTTGAATATCCTGTCCCTCTAAGTTAGTGTCAGCCTGGGTTCTCTGTCATATGGATATTAGCGACACTATCATATACGTGAGCCAAAAGGCACAAACGGTCCCGTGCCAGGTAAGGTAGCACCAGTGGGAATATCGTGCGTGAGGCCGCAAAGTGATATGACGTGTTGCATGCTAGGTCGGTGTGACTTAGGATTGGGGTCCTGACAGCTTTGGTATCAGAGCCTGACTGCCTGTAGGATTACCAAGCCAAACTGGTCGAAGTCGAGTCTAGAAATGCTTTAGTTATATAAGGGAATTGATTGTGGAAGGGAACGCAAGGCTCTTTTTACTCCTTTACCTTATGCCCTTCTGATCTGAGTCATCCTCTTCTCTTCTACGGGGGTTAAGAACTAGGCTTCTCATCTTTCTATCAGGTTCACACATCACTAATCTGTAGACTGATAGGATTGATGGATTAAAGCCTCAGTTTAGTTCCTACTATTTCTGTATGTTGATAGTTGGTCTCGGAACCTTGATATTGTGATGTCGAGTGGTTATGCCACCATTTTGCAGGATGTCTCAAATATTTTTGAGCATTTACAACTGTTATGTTGTCCGGGTCATACCAGGTTTGTAAATAGTCAGATGCATTTGTAAATCCCTTCCTACCATTTCGCAGTTCCTTTGTGCCAGATCAACCACACTAACCAGTGTGTTGAGGTACTCTATTGCCTCGGCATACATGTTGGAGCTATTATTATGACCCTAGGTGTCTTAGTTAATCACCTAGTACTCTAGCCATGTTTTGTATTCCCCGTGTGATGATTCTGGCCATTATTCTCGAAAGCATCTCGTGATGCCACTTAGTAGTAGGTATTCTACTCCTGGGTTTTGAAACCCGAGTTTCACTCTACTCATTCATGTTGATAGTGTTTGATGGTTCCTTTAGGATATTAGTAAACTTGTGATAGTCCTCGAGGTTTGTGGTATTTCCTTCTTCCAAATACCATGAACTGCTTATGGCAGAAGTTCTTGAACCAAAAGATCACAACAAGAGTGCTCTTGATGAGTTCCCCATTCCATATTGCGACTCTTCCAAACCTACCTCTCTGCATGGTTTATCTGGAAGAAATATGTTGAGCTCGTTCGACATGCTAATCTATGCACCCACAACTCAGAAAAGCATATGTTCCTTTGAGTTGTCCCTCTTTTGTTGTTTCTGACCTTCGTCTTCTAACCGATAGTCAGGAGTAGTCATGCAATCGTGTTCATCGATGCCTTTACTCTTGTGTTCCGTCAAGCCATTCTATCTGGGAATGACTAGGAGAATCAAACTCCAGTATCTCATCAATATCCAGGATTGGGTCAAAGTAGTTGTATTCCGCAGATCAAAATGCCAATCCAGCTTTTGTTCTTTTCCACCCTGGAATATTGCCCTCTTTATGTCAGGATTGTCATAGGAATTGCACCACCTCTTATGAATTCTTTATGTAGTGATACTTCTTGCCATAACTATTCATTCATCGGTCCCCGTGTTATTGTAACCAGAATGCTGATAGATGAATCGAGACGTGTGAAATCAATACTCCTAGCAACCTCGTTGCTTGGTAGTTAATGGACAATACTTTCACTCTTAGCGTGTTGGTTATTGAATCATCATCCTAAGATTGAGCGTGGTACCTAGTCCTTATTTCTGGTGCACTCTTCGATCAATGAGTTAGGATTGTGTCAATCCCTCGCTCTTCTGATCATATCATCTTGCCCTGAGAAGCAAGATTTTTCCCAAGCTTGATAACATATCGGTGGTTCGTGATTTTATGAATATCCTCTCAGAAGTATCACCAGGTTGTCCCCTTGACGTTATGTTGAGCTCGCGATCAAGTTGGTTTTCTTATAAACCACCCCTTCTCCAAGAATCTGTGCTGAATACACCTGAGCTAGTTGGATAAGCTAAACAGCAACTTGGAGAGTTGGAAGATAAAGCTTTATCCGACTTAGTTCATCTCTAAGGGATACATTTTGTGTGTGTGTGTGTTGAAGAAAGATGATATCTTCATCGATTGGTCCTCGTGATCAGTTATTGGATCTATTGTCTTGTCCAAACTTTGATTTGAGTGTAGGCTATCCTCAAATAAAATCAGAACCAACGATTATCATAATGTTGTCTTACTCGTGGTTGATCCCTCGAGCATACACCATTACATCCTTTGGTCTGACCAATGCTATCACCGTGTTCACTTAATTGTGGAATTACATGTATATGGAAGCCTGGATGGGTTGTTTTTTTTTACTAGAAACTTTGAGGCAACAACCCCACAGTACTTTATTAAAACTCAAGCAAACAAACAAGTTACAAAAGGTTCTGGTAAGAAAATAGAAAAGCTACTCACCTAAAGAATCAGGTGCCAAATTTGCAAATAATTCCAGACTCTTGTGCTGAATTGGCAGGTGAAGAAAAGGTGCATTCTGTCCTCGTGGGCTTGTGCAGGGCATAAGGGACAGGTATTGTCCTCCTGCGGCATTCTCCAGTGCCTCCTAACCAGAAGATCACGGGTGTTGAGTCTATCATTAAGCATCAACCACGCAAACACCTTGATCTTCATTGTTGATCTACTCTCCCAGATCCATTTGGCTGGCATATCAACATGAATATGGGCATGGATTGTTACATAGTAACTTTTGGAAGAAAATTTTCCTTTGCCAGGGATCCATGACCAAGAATCATTGAGACTTGCATCTATATCCATATGAGCCAAGCCATTCTGCACTGTGATCATTTCCTCCATTGCTTCTGGTGATAAAGGCAAATGGAAGAGCTCAGACATATCAAGGGTGTTGAGGACATCTCTAATAGAAACCTTATCATCAATTGCAAAAGAGAAAAGCCTGGGAAACCTTTCTCTGAGAGGAGTAGAGGATCCCAAAAGAGAAAAGCCTAGATGGGTTGTTGTTGAGCCCATAGACAACATTTTCATCTTGTCCATGATTCATGCTTAACATCTAAGTTAGTGTTGGAAACTTTTGAAAGCATTTTCTTCGTGCTAGCTGATGAAGTTTATGTTTTGATGGAAGAAGTGACTTCCTCTAATTCATGTGCATATGACGCAAGTTGCCGCCGTGAATTTGGGAAAGTTTGTTTCACTTCCCTAGAATCATCCCAAGTCAGTCATGCACATGTGCGAAGTATTATGTGGTTTGGAGACTTGCAACCTTCATTCTATATGTATCCGTAGCACACCAAGCCACTGATTGACCTGTTCAAGAAAAAGGGGTATGTTATGCTAATCCTAGGTCATGCACATGACTTCGCTATCGCCAATGATGGTTCCCAACTTGAACTTGGTAGCGTTTAGTTGTAAGACTACTATGTGGTCGTGCTTGTCTCGGACATGTGTTCACATGTATGTAGTAGAACCAGCTCATGTTTGAAGCTTTCTATCAAAGTTCATCTCCCGAGAATCTCGCAACGTCATCTCGTCGACTTGTGTTGCAAACTTCCCTTTTCAGGCACGTGGATGTCTGGAATATCATGTCACCAATCGGATCTGAATCTCAGGTAGATATGATGGTTGGAACATTCCCAACATATGCATTTAGTCCCTAGCTTGCACCGCCATTGTGCCAATTTTCCATGGGCCGCCCTTCACAGCAATGGTTATCCAGGATCATCTTCAAAAGTGGTCCTACCATGGGTCCCATCCATTTCCGATGATAAGCAAAAATCATCCATTGTGTTGTCTTCAACAAGGTAGTCCACATCATCCATTCTAGTATGAGTATGCCATTTCTTCAAGCTCCTTCAAACGATCATTTGTGATTGCCTTAGCCTGGTATGAAGAGTTACAATGATCTTTCAATCAAAGTAATTCTTTTTGCCACTTAAATGGATAAATCTATGAGTCGCCTTCCCCCAACATGCATGTCGGTGTCATCCCGAACTGTGCGTCTAAGGTCGATGGTAACAGGAGACAGGGGACACGATGTTTACCCAGGTTCGGGCCCTCTCTATGGAGGTAATAGCCTACTTCCTGCTTGATTTATCTTGATGAATATGAGTATTACAAGAGCTGATCTACCTCGAGATCGTAATGGCTAAAACCCTAGAAGTCTAGCCTGTATGATTATGATTGTCCCTATGGACTAAACCCTCTGGTTTATATAGACACCGGAGGGGACTAGGGTTGTACAAAGTCGGTTACAGAGAAAAGAATTTTCATATCCGGACGCCAAGCTTGCCTTCCATGCTAAGGAGAGTCCCATTCGAACATGGGTGAGAGTCTTCAGTCTTATATCTTCACAGCCTACAGTCCGGCCCACGTCCAACAGGCCGGACGTCCGAGGACCCCTTAATCCAGGAGTCCCTCAGTAGCCCCCGAACTAGGCTTTCAATGAACATGTGTCCGACGCGCAGATTGTCTTCAGCATTGCAAGGCGGGTTCCTCCTCCGATGACTTCAAAGATATGTATTCGGCCTTCCATTTAAAGTCGTACCCATCGGCTTCTGTGCATCCATGTCTTCAGCTTCCACGTGTCGAGCTAATACGAGAGGTCAGGGTGTTTTTTGCACATAACAACCCGGCCATGTGAGAAAAGCGTCTATTTAAAGAGATTGGATCTCAGATTTGTTCCACACCACGCGGAAAATCCTTAGAGCTTGCTAGGAGCAACCACTCCAACATGGCTAGCGCTCCCAGTTCTTCCTCCCATCCCCACGGCTCCAAAAAAGGAGATTGGGAGAGATGTTCCGTATCCCACGGTCAGCTAGTGAAGCTGCAAACACATGGATTTCTTCCCCCCACGGATCTAGTCCCCATTTGAGCAGGATTGACTTCCTTCAACGGTGGGGCTCAGGGGGAGAATTTCCCCAATCCATCCAGGGGGAACAAGTGTGCTTCATTCCCTACTTTCTAAGAGGCGTCCGATTTCCAATCCACCCATTCCTCCAAGGACTTGTGGAGTATTATGGCCTCCAACTACACAATTTCACTCCTGCCTCCATCTTGCACATTGCGGGTTACGTTGCTCTTTGTGAGCTATTCCTGGGTTGTGAAGCCCATTTTGAATTATGGAGGAAACTATTCTGCCTCGTCCCTCATAACCAAGAGGGATCAATATTCGAAGTGGGTGGAGCCGAGGTATGGCGCATCGCCGAGACCGGATACCTGTCCGGCACTCCGAAGAAGGCGTCCGAAGAGTGGTCTTCCGAGTGGTTCTATATCGAGGACGTCGCCCTTCCTGACCCAGTCCGAATGGGTCTTCCCGAATTTTCAAGCGCTCCATTGAAGAAACGCCACAGCTGGCACCCTGGGAGCCTCGAGGAGGAAGATAGCGCGGAAGTCCGTCAATTGATGGGTAAGATAAAGACGCTCGCCCAGTCCGGACTATCAATAGTCAAGGAAATGGCGACTTCCATAGTGTGGGGGGGGGGGTTCAGCCACTCCAATAAAGAGGGCTTCCCATGTGGCACTATAATGGGGAAGATGACGCCTCCCGCTGCGGTCGGAAGGGTCCGGACACCCCGCCGCTTTGGCCAAAATATTGGCCAAACTGTACAAAGGGGAGAAAGAGGAGTTCACTCGTATTAAACATCGAGATGGATTTTCCATGTACAATCCTCCTAGCTGGGTGAGTTCTAATCCCACCACTTTACTCAATCCTCTCCCTGAGTCACTTTTAATGGACATTAACCCATCCATTTGTAACAGGAATGGCGGAAGGTTACCAAGGGGATCCATAGCCCCGCCCCATAGCTAGAAGATCACAACCGGGACCTTGACCCCGGATTCGAAGAGGATCCGGACATATTCATGGAGCTCGAGGATGGGGTGTTCTACCAGGCGAGCTATGACGGCACAGAGTGGCCATCACCGCCGACTACCCCAGTCTCCTCCCTGCCTCGCATCTAAGTGATCAAGAGATACCTTCTCCGAGAGAGCTTCCTCATTACTCCTCACTCACCGCACTATTTTGTGCTCCAAAGGGGAGGCACCCGATGCCTCAACATGCGCCAGAGGCATCTCCTAAGAGAGCAGCGCCCGCACCAAGCAAATCTTCCAAGAGGAAAGCGAACGACAACACGGTAGAGCCTTCAACAAAGAGATATGGTTTTTGATCATGCCCCTTGGCAGTCATGTTAAACTGTGACATTATCCGCTATGTCTTATCAGGAAAAATGTTCGCCGGACTATGTCCGGGGATCTTGCCGGCCGCACCTCCACATGTCATATTCCCGACCCTGCTTTAAAGGCGAGGGCCGATACGGGAGTGACGCCGGATTGTCCTATGGTAGAGGAGTCGGATGATGTATCCGTCACAAACTCTGAAGTGGAAAGCGCCATGAATCATCGGCGCTGGCGGGCCGCTCTTTCCGACCCCGGTCTTTACAAAGGAGGGATTCAACGCCTTCAGCTCGGCTGATGCATACATCCGAGCTACTCGTGATGGGCTTACTAGAGCCACAAACCAGCATTTGAAAGATATGCGGGTCAGTACACATTTGTACAAATCTGATAACTATATACCAGTAGCCCAGAGACTTGAAGCAGTTGATACAACTGTTTTAAGGATCATTGTATACCCAGGTGCTCATAGAGAAGAACAACCTGTTGTCTCAAGAGCTGGAAGAATGTCGGACCCAGCTGGCTGCTGCTACCGCCGAACTAGAGAAATCCAAGGAGGCATCGCCTAGTAATGTTCCCCTCCATCGAGAAAATATAATCATGTACCAGCAATATTAATACTTTATGTATCTCCCATGGCAGGATCGTCAAATCAACTGAAGGAGGCCCTGCAAGTCGCGCAAGAAGCCAAAAGGCAACTGGCCGTGGGTGATTGTGTGCTTACACGGGTCAGGGATGAGAAGAATAAGCTACAGGATTCCAACACTCTGCTGGGCGAAGAACTAAAAGATGTGTGAGCCTAGCTCGCCGACTCCATGAAGGATAATAAAAATCTACGAGGCAGCATATTCAGTATGCTTTTTGAACATGTCTCTCTGTAATTCGGCGAGGGCAGGAACTGACATATTTATGTCTGCAGGTATGCTGACTGGCCGTCCCGAGGAGGAAATGTCTGGATCTCAAGGTGACCTGCTACAAGAGCTTGCCCAAAGGCACAAGCGAGTTCTGCAAGCAACGTGGAGTGTTGCCAAGGCTTTATGGCCAACTGCCTCCCCTCCAGGAAGTATGGCGGAGATCGTGGAGCTATTCAAAGGAGCTCGACGGTGTATTCGATTATGGAAGATATCAGCCTACCGAGAAGGTGCGCAAGAGGCCTGGGCCATGGTGAAGACATGGTACACCAAGCTTGATCCAAATCATATGGCCCGGGTTGTCCCTCTAGGGTCGGACGGAAAGGAAATTCCCGTTAGTTTGGTATATGACCACGTAAAAATAGCCGCAAAATATTCCCAACAGGATTGTAAGTTAGAGCCTGTTAGATGGCATAGAGAGGGAAAATTTTGAGTCACAGTGACTATGTACTTTCCTTGACATGTTTGTCCCCAGCCGTATTGTAAAACGATCGTCATGGCAGAACTTTTCGCTTCGACCTCTGTGCCCGAAGGTGTGTACTGTTTCTGAATACCTGAGCGGCAAGATAGACCGGGGTATGCATGAAAAATAGGCGTAGGGGTCATAGTTGCTTGAACAGACAAGTTGTATCCGACTAGCTATGTTATATTACATTGTAATTGTAAGAAACATCTTCCAGAGAGAATAGTTTCGTTAAGGGTTCCTTTCCCTGGGTGAACATGCGTAAACGTGCATGCCCGAACTGTGATTTGAGAAAATCGCAGTATGAGCGACATCTGGGGATTCATAGTGTAATGAATGTGAAAACATCTTTAGTCCGCCGACCGAATATTCCCTTAGGAATTCTAGCTTTTGGCTTCACCTAGTCTGAGGTACACATCCGGATGACCCGGCAGTAACAATCACAGAGGTGCTCCCTTTATGCCCTAGCCAAACAAACGGGAATGTAGGGCATAAGCACAGGAGCCAGGCAACCCAGCTTGGCTAAAACATAAGTCATAACGATGCATATAGTGGCGAAGAAAAGGTACATATGAGGAAAAAACACATATGTGGTGAGCTTGATTCCCAGAAAATAATAATAAGCTTCTGTACAAGAAGCCCCGAGGTATTATGGGCGTACATATTTAAGGATGTGTACGTCATAGGTGCGCGGCTTAGCCGCATGTAGGACCTTGATAAGAGGTGTCTAGAGGGGGGGGGGGTGATTAGACACTATGTACCAAAGTTGCAGTTTTTAAGTTTCTTTAAAGTTCGAGTGGAGTTTAGGTACAAGTCTAACATTCACAACATATAGCAAGCAAGCATGCAAAGAGTATATGAGCAGCGGAAAATAAAGCATGCGACTTGCAAGAATGTAAAGGGAAGGGATTGGAGGATTCAAACGCAATTTGGAGACACGGATGTTTTTGGCGTGGTTCCGATAGGTGGTGCTATCATACATGCACGTTGATGGAGACTTCAACCAACGAAGGGTAACGGCTGCGCTAGTCCACGGAGGGATCCACCCACGAAGGGTCCACGAAGAAGCAACCTTGTCTATCCCACCATGGCCGTCGCCCACGAAGGACTTGCCTCACTAGCGGTAGATCTTCACGAAGTAGGCGATCTCCTTGCCCTTACAAACTCCTTGGTTCTACTCCACAATCTTGTCGGAGGCTCCCAAGTGACACCTAGCCAATCTAGGAGACACCACTCTCCAAGAAGTAACAAATGGTGCGTTGATGATGAACTCCTTGCTCTTGTGCTTCAAATGATAGTCTCCCCAACACTCAACTCTCTCTCATAGGATTTGGATCTGGTGAAAAGAAGATTTGAGTGGAAAGCAACTTGGGGAAGGCTAGAGATCAAGATTCATATGGTAGGAATGGAATATCTTAGCCTCAACACATGAGTAGGTAGTTCTCTCTCAGAAATAGGATGCTGGAAGCGTAGGTTCAGTCTGATGGCTCTCTCCACGAATGAAGAGGAGGTGGAGGGGTATATATAGCCTCCACACAAAATCTAACCGTTACACACAATCTACCAAACTCGGTGGGACCGAATCGGTTAACTCAATCACACCGATTTAGCAAATAATGTGACTGTTAGGGTTTTCGGTGGGACCGGAATGCAACTCGGTGGGACCGATTCGGTTAGGGTTAGGGCATAACGTAATCTCGGTAAGACCGATTACACAAAATCGGTGGGACCGATTTTGGTACTAAGCTTTCCAGAGAGTTGGTCAGGCAAACTCGGTTTGACCGATTATCAAACTCGGTGGGACCGATTTTGATAATAAGTTAACCAGAGAGTTTGCATTGTAATCTCGGTAGTACCGATTGCTCAAACTCGGTGAGACCGATTTTGATAATGGACATACACAGATATATTACAATCCCATCTCGGTGAGACCGAGATCCCTATCGGTGAGACCGATTTGCCTAGGGTTTGTGGCAGTGGCTAAGACATCCAAACTCGGTGGCGCCGGATAGAAAGAATCAGTGGGGCCGAGTTTGACTTTAGGTTTAGGACAAATGTGTGGAAGTAGGAAGTAGTTGAGGGTATTTGGAGCATATCACTAAGCACTTTGAAGCAAGAGGCTCATTAAGTAACACCTCATTCCTCCTTGATAGTTTTGGCTTTTCCTATAGACTCAGTGTGATCTTGGATCACTAAAATGTAAAATGAAGAGTCTTAAGCTTGAAGCTTGAGCCAATCCTTTGTCCTTAGCATCTTGAAGGAGTTCCCACATCCTTTAGTCCATGCCACTCCATTGTTGAACTTATCTGAAACATACTAGATAAAAGTGTTAGTCCAACAAGAGATATGTTGTCATTAATTACCAAAACCACCTAGGGAGCACTTGTGCTTTCAATCTCCCCCTTTTTGGTAATTGATGGCAACATAAATCAAAGCTTTAGATAAAGATATAAAGAATAGCAAGTAAAGCTTTGGAAAGACATGTAACAAGCATAGGCTCCCCCTACATGTATGCAATCATGTGAATATGAAATATAGAAGCATGTGATAGCATAACCATGATAGAGCAGGCAATGTGTTACATGTATCTTGGCTATATGCATCCGAGAAAAAAGTATTAAAGAGAATACCTTCATGCCCATGAGTCCTTCTTGCAAACTGTATGTACATCAGCAAGAATTCCTCATACACATGATTGTGATGCATATACTTACCTTGTGGTCTTGAGTTGGCTTAGGATGGAATGAACCTGTGTAAACAAGGTTAGATAACACAGATGCATCTACTAGCCAGAGCAAACGGAAGAAACCACAAGAATACCAAGACTGGGATGACATGTAGAGAGTGAGTACTGACTACCACATTGGATTAGACATGTCCCCAAGAGTAAAGATATGCAATGAATTTAAATGAACTCTTTCCCTTAGATGTCTTGCTGTTGGGGGCCCCGACTCATAAGTCGTGATCCCGAATGCACGTGTACAGTGACCCCAGAGATCAATGCTCACTGAACACACAGAAGCTGAATAACAAGAGTCTTACATCCATACATACCGTCTGACACAAATTATGACAATTATGGTCAAGTCTTACATTGATAAAGCCTTAAGGGCTGAACATCAAATGAAACACAAGCAGCGGAAATCTTTGTTGGTAAGTAGAACCCATGCCATCTGCCTTAACCCTACAGGCATTTTGACTGGGAAACGTCCTAGTTCGCATGTTCGTCTCCATAGAACTCTTCTTCGAACTCCGGTTCTTCCATGCCTGGCCAATTAAATAACCAGTGGCAAGCCAATGAGTACTTTGAATGTACTCGCAAGCAACCCATGTTTTGGTTCCAGATATAACAATGCATGATATAGGTAAATTTTTGCAGAAAGCTAGTTTTGAGTGCAATGACATGTTCAACAATTTGCAAGACATGCATCAGGCGAATTCAAGTAACCCTGAGGACAGGTTACAGATATCAACATAAATAGAGTGGGCACCAACCCAACTTAATCATGTCAAGTCCTTGGACTTGACCCATGTAGAACTTCCCACTTATCCAAACACACACACACTGGTTTGTAAACATGTGGACGTAGCCCAAGAGCGGTTACCCAACTGTCCTTGACCGTGGACACGGCTATTCGAATAGTTTTACACTCTGCAGAGGTTGCACACTTTACCCACAAGATCCGGGGAACTTCCGTGTCATCCACGACCCGCCGTACCTCAAGTACCCGGGGTAAGCACCCGATCACTATCTTTCCCTAGACGACACTAACATGGAGTCCACTCGATTGGTAGTAACCCCCGTGCCCACCATTTCACGACTTAAAAATGTGGAGCCTTGCTCCCATATTCATCACATACCACTGGCACGGGGTACCAACGGTGTGTCCGGTGCCCCATAAAAATGTTCTTGGCCACCCTAACTGAAACGACCCCATCCCGAGAGAGAGCACCAACTCTCCCCCGTCACTAGTAATGCGGGCTCCAAGCTAGTATCGTCCTAGGTAATTAATAATGCCCTTTCCCATACAAGGGTAGAGTGGTTGCGCATGTAAGGTTGGAATAACGGTCGCAACTTAAACCAATCCGTTTTGAAGACAACACACCCTTGCCTCGGTACACCACTTCGTCATCAAGTGGCTACCCAACTCATCATCTCCCTCGGGCATAAGTGGCACCCGATGGGGGGTTTTCGAAAAGTCTTTTGAAATGATTTTGTCTCCATCACCATGCATACACCGTCCCAGTTGTGTAGCATCTACTTTAGCATCCTTTCTACTCCCACCGGCATAACCCTCATAGGAAGGTAGGGTCATGTGCAATGCAAGTCTCAACGAGGAAGTAACAGAGGCAACCAACCAACGTGGTTTACCATCTCATCATGATTCCGATGCAACAATAATAAGTGCTATAGGACATGCATAAAAAGGGTTTCATGGGCATGGTCAAAGGGCTGCTTGCCTTGGTTGGCTTGGTCTTCAAGGTCTTCAGGCCCTTCCTCTCCTTCTTCTCCAACTACTTCGTCAAACACGGGATCTAATCATCGCAAGAAAACAACGGATAAATGAGACAATAATAAGAACAGAAAAATCAAAGTGCTCAGAAAAATGTCAACTTATTTTTGTAAAATACTAGGAGGAAAACTAGGAAGGGGAAAATTCTTGGTTTTGGATTTGGAGCTAGGGAAACAGAGTTGTGGATTTTCAAACAGAGGTTCTATTGTTCAAATTTGAATTTAAATTTGAACAGAGCAGGAAAGTGTAATGGATGTGCATGAAAGTTACATCAATAAATAGGTGGGATTATTCTGAGATTTTAGGAATTGGAATTATTTCATTTGGATAAGTATTCTGTCATGTGGAATTTTTGTAAAACAGGTAGAAAAAGAAAAAGAAAAGCGGCACTGTGCCACTAGGCCAGAGAGGCCACGGGGCAACAGGCCCAGAGGGAAATCAGCACGCGCGAGGCCGCCATGTCGAAGGCGTAAAGCCGAAGTACGCCTTCAGCCGACGGCGAACCGTATACAAGGCGGCGTTTAAACTCGACGGTGGATCCCACCCGTCGTATGCGTGAGGTCGACGGGCAGGGCCCACGGCCGTCGTCGTCTACCTCCGTCCAGAGGCAATGGCGAGCTTGCCGGCGGCGATACAGGGCACGAGAGGGTGCGTGGGTGGTAACGTTGTACTCGGGAGGATGTCGCCGCTCGGGTGGTGGTGGAGATGGTCGCCGGAGCAGCCTGGTTCGCCGGCGACGAGGTCACGCGGCGGAGGTGCTTCGGGCATCGATGGTTCCGGCTGTTCCCGGCTGCAAAAAGAGTGGGAAAGAGAGGAGAAAGGGTCAGTGATGCCTTGCGGTTCCAGATCGAGAGAGAAAGAGGGCGGAGGAGGCTTGTACCGCGTGGACGTCGACGACCCGAGGCGGCGGAGCTCGAGCTTGACCTCTAGCTCGGGCTGCTCTGGAGGCAACTGGTTGGTGCGGGAGGTGGATTAGGAGCGCGGGGGAGCGACAGGAGGTGAGAGGGAGGCTCGGGGTTGCCTTTTATAGGCTGGCCGAGGTCTACCGTGGGCGCGGCTTACGGGTTCCCGCGGGATCGGCTCGGGTGACCGTTAGAGAGGAAATGGAGGGCTCGGGGGTGTTCATGGGAGTGGTGTAGGGTGCGGGAGAGAGAGAGGAGGAGCGGGGCGAGCTGCACGCAGGCCACTGGAGTGGCGAGCATTGGCCGAGCGGGGCAGCTCTGGCGCGAGCTGCAGGAGAGAGAGGAGGGCGCGGAGCAAGTGGGCGGCCTCTTGGCGTGGAGCGGACGCCGAGGGGCATCGATCGCGCGCTGGGAGGATCGAGGTGGCGGGACGCGGCGTCAACGGTCGGGTGCCCTGCCAGGCGCTCCAGAGCGCGACTTTGGCCGGCATCCGCGGCTTTCCCGCGTCTCAAGGCCCACTTGCGCCCTGGAGGCTGCAGGGGTATGGGCAAAAGCTGGAGAGGGCCTTGGATGCTCTGGAAAGCTAAGGGGAGAGAAGGAGGCTGAGAGAGAGAGGGAAATCTGCTGTCCAGAGAAGAAAAATGGGGTTCCCCCCTTCATCATTGCTTCCTTGGGCAGGGAAGCATCCAGGTGGTAGAGGGGAACTAGGATGGGTTGTGGTAAAAAGCAGGGCTCAAGGAGATTAGTGGAAGAGGCTGGAATTTGCATTTTAAAATTCTGCCAGAAGGTGTTTGATGATGGTTTGGGCAAGTAGATGACTTCCACTTGTCATGAGACTCCACAGGGTGAAGTGTCACATATAATTAGGGCCTTCCACCAATTTGGAGCTTATTTGGGCTAAGTTGCCAATGCAACTTTTGTAAACCCTATAAACTGGCAGGAATGGACTTGTGCAGATCTAGTTGAGTAAATCACTTCTCCTTGATGCACCACTTGGTGTGGTGGCCTCATTTGGTCATGTGATCATGCTCACAAAAGTTGGGATCAAGGAGAGAAAGTTGGTAGTACAAAGTAGTTCAAATTTGATTACGGCGAGAGGGGTTTTGAGGGAATTTCATGGGGTTATATTATTCTCCATGGCATGATACTTGCCAAGATCATCAAAATATGTCATATGTGACATGCTAGAATTTTCTTGGAATTTTTGGAGAATATTTCCTGTAGAAATATTTCAAATCCTTGAAATGAGCAGAAATGGTTTGGGAGGTTTTATCCAATATTTTGATCATAACCATGCGATGAAACTCATATATATGGTAAATATATGTCCATTGAGTCTCCCTAATGTTCCTCAAATATTTCTAAATCTTTAAGATAATTTTAACCTATTAAAGACCATTTCTGGCCTTAAGAAAAAGCCTTTAAATAAAATAGGAAAATAACTTCAAAAATTATATTTTTGTGGTTTATGGAAGTCCTATATCTAATAGGTTTCAAATATACTCTTTGAATTATTTTTCATACCCCAAATCAGGTACTTGTAGTGCAAACCTCAATTCAGGGGTTTTTGGAAAACTATTTTTTTAAAAAAACACTATTTGGCCAAATTATTATTGTAAGCAAATACTATATTGCACTATACACATGGCATGATCATTGGACAGAAGTTTGGGGCAAGGAGATGAAGTATATAAGGTGGAGTTGTGTTGACTTTAAAGAGCACTTGAAAACACAGAGGGAAAAAAACCAACTCCAAATAAAAGCCAAATAATGCAAAAGTTTTTGTTGGTCCAAATTTTCATGCTTTATTAATGCAAAATGAAATGTTACAAAATGCAGGGTGTGACAGACCTACCCCCCCTTACAAGAATCTAGCCCCGAGATTCCTAAACTAGGCTTTAAAGAGATCTGAAACTTGGATCTAAGGTAGTCTTCACGCTCCCAAGTTGCTTCGCTTGATGTGGTTGCTCCAATCGACCTTGAAGTACTTGATGGTGTGGCTTGAGTGTGTCGCTCAGCCTCATCCAAAATGCGGATGGGCCTCTCACGGTAAGTCAAATCAGGTCAAGGTCAATGGCTTGGTGATCGCGTCTTTGTAAAGATCAGCTTGTCCGAACTTGGAGACATTTCGGAGTTGTGACACGTGGAATACGTTGTGCACATTGGATAGTTCGGTGGCAGTTCAATCGATAAGCCACTTCCCCTCGTCGGTCAGTGATCTTGAAGGGGGCGATGTATCTTGGGGCGAGCTTTCCTTTGACGTGGAAGCGCTGGGTTCCCTTGAGAGGTGTGACCCGGAGATAGACATGATCTCCAACTCGGAAGGTCATGTCTCGACGACGTGAGTCAGTGTAGCTCTTTTGTCTTGACTTGGAAGTCTTCAACCGTTCTCTGACAAGTTGGACTTGCTCTTCTGCTTCACGGAGGATATCGGCTCCAAAGACTAGTCCTTCTCCAGTCTCGGACCAATTGAGGGGAGTGCGGCACTTTCGTCCATATAGCACCTCAAACGGTGCCATCTGAAGGCTGGACTAGTAGTTGTTGTTGTAGGAGAACTCGGCAAAAGGGAGGCAATCTTCCCACTTAGCTCCATATGCTAGGACACAGGCTCGGAGCATGTCTTCGAGTATCTGATTCACTCGTTCTGTCTGACCTCCGGTCTGTGGGTGGAAAGCAGTGCTGAAGGACAACTTGGTCCCCATGGCCTCTTGGAACTTCTTCTAGAACCTTGAGGTAAACTGGGTTCCTCGGTCTGACACAATCTCCTTGGGAACACCATGAAGGCTTACGATTCTGCTGATGTAGAGGCTGGCTAGCTGGTTTCCCTTGTAAGTCGTTTTGACAGGAATGAAATGGGCTACTTTGGTCAAATGGTCAACAATGACCCATATGGAGTCATGACCCTTCCTTGACCTGGGTAAACCGGTGATGAAGTCCATCCCGACTTTGTCCCACTTCCATTCAGGCACCTTGAGAGGTTGCAACAATCCAGCGGGTCACTGATGTTCAGCTTTGACTCTCTGGCATACGTCACACTTTGCAACATAGGTGGCAATCTCCCTTTTCATCCCGTGCCACCAGAATCTTTCCTTCAGGTCTTGATACATCTTGGTTCCTCCAGGATGGATGGAATACGGGGTGTCATGAGCTTCTTGCAAGATCAAATTCTTGAGCTCAATCTGGTTGGGTACGCAAATGCGATTCCCAAACCACACAATTCCTTGCTCATCTTACGAGAATCTCGGGCTTTGCTCGCCTCGATCTTCCTCTTGATGCCTTCAATACTTTCGTGTCCCTTCTGGGCTTCCTTAACATCGTCCATCAGGGTAGGCTTGACTTCAAGGTTGGCTAAGAATCCTGGTGCAACCAGTTCCACCCCGAAGCTTTCAAGTTCTGCATACAAGGCGGGTAGACTTCCCTTAAGCATAGCATTCAAGGAACAAGCCTTTCTGCTTAAGGCATCTGCTACCACATTAGCCTTTCGAGGTGGTATCGGACATCGAGGTCATAATCCTTGATCAACTCTAGCCACCTTCTCGCCTCATGTTCAATTCCTTACGAGTGAAAATATACTTGAGACTTTTGTGATCCGTGTATATCTCACACCGCTTCCCTAGAAGGTAATGTCGCCAGGTCTTTAAGGCGTGAACTACAGCTGCCAACTCAAGATCATGAGTAGCATAGTTCTCTTCATGAGGACGCAGCTGTCTAGATAGATATGCTACGACTCTGCCTTCTTGCATCAGAACGCCTCCCAGTCTGGTTCTCGACGCATCACAATATATCACAAATTCCTTGTGTATATCTGGTGTGGCCACAACTGGGGCGGTGGTCAGCCTCTTCTTCAGCTCCTGGAAGCTCTCTCGCACTTCGGCGTCCATTCAAACTTCTTGTCCTTCTTCAAGAGCTGGGTCATAGGTCGGGCAATGCTTGAGAATCCTTCAACGAACTTGCGGTAATATCCCGCGAGTCCGAGGAAGCTTCTGACTTCCTTCACATTGCTCGGAGTTTGCCATCCAGTCACGGCTTGAATCTTGGTGGGGTCCACTAACAACCCTTCGGCATTCAATACATGACCCAAGAATCCAACTTCACGCAGCCAAAATTCGCACTTGCTGAACTTGGCATACAGTTGGTGTTCTCGAAGCTTGTCTAGGACCATCCTCAAGTGTTGCTCGTGCTCTTCTTCCGTCTTCGAGAAGACAATAATGTCATCAATGAAGACAACAACAAACTTGTCCAAATATTCCATGAAGACCTTATTCATGAGATACATGAAGTAAGCTGGGGCATTGGTCAATCCAAAGGACATGACCGTGCACTCATACATGCCATATCTGGTTACAAATGCCGTCTTCGGAATATCCTGGGGCCTGATTTTCAGCTGATAATATCCAGATCGAAGGTCGATCTTGGAGAACACCTTGGCCCCATTGAGTTGATCAAACAGATCTTCAATCTTGGGGAGTGTGTACTTGTTCTTGATTGTAACCTCATTGAGGGAGCGGTAATCAATGCACAAGCGGATGGTACCGTCCTTCTTTGCCACAAACAGAACAGGTGATCCCCAAAGGGCGGCACTGGGGCGGATAAATCCCTTCCTCAACCGCTCTTCCAGTTGCTTCTTCAATTCTGCTAACTCTTCCGATCCCATTCTATAAGGCTTCTTATAGATGGGTCCTGCTCCGGGCACGAGCTCGATGATGAATTCAATGTATCGGTCAGGAGGCATCCCTGGTAGCTCATCAGGAAAAACATCGGGGTATTCGCATACTACCGGCACTTGCTCCAATCCAACTTCAGTCAGACAATTGACTTGGTTGGCTCGAGCAGAGGAGGGGTTGGAGGCAAATTTAACTTCGACTCCTCGGTCATTGGTCACAGTGACAGTCCGGTTGGCACAATCTATCAAGCCTTGGTGCTTGATGAGCCAATTCATTCCTAAGATCACATCCAAGCCTTGTGACCTTAGGACGATAAGGTCTGCTAGGAAGTCTACCCCATCGATGACAATCCCAACTCCTTTACATCCTATCTTGGCTCTCATCTCTGCTCCGGGGGTTTGTACCACCATAGGGTTATTCAGGGGTGTAGGGTCATGCCACTTTTAATGCAAACTCTTGGGTGACGAATGAATCGTGGTTCCGAATCAAAAAAAACAGTTATGGTGCTGAGTTGACATGAACATTACCAAAGACGACGTCCGGTCTTCTGGGCTTCTTCGCGATGACATGGTTCACACGACCCTGCCATTGTTGGGCAGGTTGCGGGAGCTTGGTTCCTTGGGGCATTCCACGGCCTTTTCTCGGTTCTGCGCATTGAGCGCAGGCGCCGGGCTTCTTGTTGGGGCAATTCTTGGATTAGTGTCTGGCTGAGCACATCCAAAGAAAGTAACTTGGTTGGGGTTGATGCTCTTGCCGGCATTGTTATTGGGGTTGTTGTAAGCTGGCCTGGGGTTGGCGTACTGCTGAGGCGGATAGTTGGTGCGGGGTGCAGGAGCTCTTGGCTGCTGATAGGTTGGCTTGATCGGGGCTGGCTGCCATTGGCGAGGCTTCTGGTTGCTGGAGCTACCCTTGCTGATCATCTTGCGCTTACGGGTATCATCCAAAGCACGTTGCTTGTCTTCAAGCATGAGTGCCTTGTTCACCAGATCAGGAAAGGTTGGGCAGTCACACACAACAACCGAGTACTGTAGAGTCTGGTTAAGGCCTTCCATGAAGTGCTCCCTTTTGGCAGCATCAGTGCTGACATCCTCAGGACCATACCTTGACAGAACACTGAACTTCTGCATGTACTCCTTGACAGTGCTACTACCTTGCTTCAGGGCCCGAAACTCACGCTTCTTGATGGCCATAATCCCAGAAGGAATGTGGGCCTTGCGGAATTCTGCCTTGAAGTCATTCCAAGTGATGTCTTGCCCAGCGCGCATGACCTTGAATCCATCCCACCAAGCTCTGGAGGTACCCCCGAGACAGTGGGCAGCATATGCTACCCTCTCACGGTCTTCAGTGCAGCCGACTAGTTCCAACAGGTCCTCAATGGTGCGGACCCAGTCATCTGCATCCAGGGGTTCAGCAGTCTCGATGAAGGTGGGTGGTGCATGCTTGAACTCGCCAACGTGGAACGTCCATTGCCGTTCCCCGCCGGTTGGCGGTTGACAGCCTGAGCAATCACCTGGAGGGCTGCTGTGTTGGCTTGGCGTTCCTCTCGGAAGGCTTGGAGGAGCTGAGTCATGTCCATGTTTGGAGGTGGTGGCGGTGGTGGAGCTTGTCCTTGGGCTTGGTCCTGAGTGGCTCCCGCTCTGGCTTCTTGCTGCTGGGTAGAGGTACTAGTACGTGTTACAACAGGTATCCTGTTGGAGCGGTCAAGGGCTCATGAGGGAAAGCAATACAGGTGGGGTGCCTAGTAAGGGCGTGGGCGTGACACAATTTTAAGTTAAACAAGGGCCAGAAGGGCCAAACTCATGCATTAAAACCAAATGGGGGATGTAGTCGTTTACAAGTTCCCGAAGGGAAAGTACGACTTCATCAAAGCAAGTTGAAAGCAAGCACAAGATAACATGGTTTCATTTGAACCATTACACGGACTCGATTTCGCATAAGGGGTACACGACCTATCCTACCTTAAGGGTTACAGACCGGCCTACCCTAGTCCTGAACGGTGTCTAAGTGGTGGAATGCTCGGTCGCGTATTCCGTCTCCTTTGGGTCTTCCTCCTCACCTTCATCTGTCTGAGTGTCTTCGTCACTTGAGGGAGTGGGGGAGTGGAGGAGCTGAACACGGCGCTGCTTCGCCGGTGGCACCGTGAAGAGGTTGCGATACTCCTTCGCCGTCATACGGCGCGGCTGCGGTGATCCCTTGGCAGGCGTGTCCTGTGGGGGTCGCCCACCTCGATAGGCTACAACGGGCTGTCCAGGGGGTGCGCCATCCTTCTTGATCCTGTCCGCCTTTGTCTGAGCTAGGCGGAGGAGTTCCTTGGTCTCGTGGAGTTCCTTCCGAAGCTCCATCGACTCCGAGGCCAGTCTTGAGCCAGCTGTCGCACACAGGCTGAAGTAGGTCCGAAGCGAGAGAAAGTCCTTCGTCCATGGGTGGGGCTGGTGCGCTGCTCTCGTCATCTCCTTCCTTACGATAAGGCAGGTAACGAGTGGCTGGCTCACTCGCCATCTCGGGCAGAAGATCCCGAAGGCGAATCAGCGCCTTGAGGGCAGCAGTCTCAACGGCGAGAAGCAGGGTCGCCATCTGGGGTCCCTCAAAGAACCAGCTCATCGGGGCGTCGTTCGCCCTAACGACTACCTCCACGCGATACTCCTTCTCAGTACTGTTGATCCAGTGCTCGTGGTAGGAGAAGGTGGGGGCTCGAGTAAACTGACACTTCTTGAGGCTGTCCTCGAGAAGTACGGGAAACCCGGTGGTCAGGAGGTCCTCGGGTACAACGGCCATCTACAAAAGTTGAAGGGAAAGGGTCAATAGAGGAAATGTGACCTATGTTTAGGATATTTCTAGAAAACGTAGGTATATAGGTAATCTTCGTAGATAGTCTCACTCTAGCTAACATCCTTGCTAACTAAGGCTTCCTGCAGTCAGGATGGCTCTGATACCAGCTATGTTGGGGGCCCCGACTCATAAGTCGTGATCCCGAATGCACGTGTACAGTGACCCCAGAGATCAATGCTCACTGAACACACATAAGCTGAATAACAAGAGTCTTACATCCATACATACCGTCTGACACAAATTATGACCATTATGGTCAAGCCTTACATTGATAGGGCTGAACATCAAATGAAACACAAGCAGTGGAAATCTTCGTTGGTAAGTAGAACCCATGCCATCTGCCTTAACCCTACAGGCATTTTGACTGGGAAACGTCCTAGTTCGCATGTTCGTCTCCATAGAACTCTTCTTCGAACTCCAGTTCTTCCATGCCTGGCCAATTAAATAACCAATGGCAAGCCAATGAGTACTTTGAATGTACTCGCAAGCAGCCCATGTTTTGGTTCCAGATATAACAATGCATGATATAGGTAATTTTTTGCAGAAAGCTAGTTTTGAGTGCAATGATATGTTTAACAATTTGCAAGACATGCATCAGGCGAATTCAAGTAACCCTGAGGACAGGTTACAGATATCAACATAAATAGAGTGGGCACCAACCCAACTCAATCATGTCAAGTCCTTGGACTTGACCCATGTAGAACATCCCACTTATCCGAACACACACACTGGTTTGTAAACATGTGGACGTAGCCCAAGAGCGGTTACCCAACTGTCCTTGACCGTGGACACGGCTATTCGAATAGTTTTACACTCTGCAGAGGTTGCACACTTTACCCACAAGATCCGGGGAACTTCCGTGTCATCCACGACCCGCGGTACCTCAAGTACCCGGGGTAAGCACCCGATCACTATCTTTCCCTAGACGACACTAACATGGAGTCCACTCGATTGGTAGTAACCCCCGTGCCCAACATTTCACGACTTAAAATTGTGGAGCCTTGCTCCCATATTCATTACATACCACTGGCACGGGATACCAACGGTGGGTCCGGTGCCCCATAAAAATGTTCTTGGCCGCCCTACCTGGCTCGACCCCGTCCCGAGAGAGAGCACCAACTCTCCCCCGTCACTAGTAATGCGGGCTCCAAGCTAGTATCGGCCTAGGTAATTAATAATGCCCTTTCCCATACAAGGGTAGAGTGGTTGCACATGTATGGTTGGAATAACGGTCGCAACTTAAACCAATCCGTTTTGAAGACAACACACCCTTGCCTCGGTACACCACTTCGTCATCAAGTGGCTACCCAACTCATCATCTCCCCCGGGCATAAGTGGCACCCGATGGGGGGTTTTCGAAAAGTCTTTTGAAATGATTTTGTCTCCATTACCATGCATACACCGTCCCAGTTGCGTAGCATCTTCTTTAGCATCCTTTCTACTCCCACCGGCATAACCCTCATAGGAAGGTAGGGTCATGCGCAATGCAAGTCTCAACGAGGAAGTAACAGAGGCAACCAACCAACGTGGTTTACCATCTCATCATGATTCCGATGCAACAATAATAAGTGCTATAGGACATGCATAAAAAGGGTTTCATGGGCATGGTCAAAGGGCTGCTTGCCTTGGTTGGCTTGGTCTTCAAAGTCTTCAGGCCCTTCCTCTCCTTCTTCTCCAACTACTTCGTCAAACACGGGATCTAATCCTCGCAAGAAAACAACGGATAAATGAGACAATAATAAGAACAAAAAATCAAAGTGCTCAGAAAAACGTCAACTTATTTTTGTAAAATACTAGGAGGAAAACTAGGAAGGGAAAAATTCTTGGTTTTGGATTTGGAGCTCGAGAAATAGAGTTGTGGATTTTCAAACAGAGGTTCAATTGTTCAAATTTGAATTTAAATTTGAACAGAGCAGGAAAGTGTAATGGATGTGCATGAAAGTTACATCAATAAAGAGGTGGGATTATTCTGAGATTTTAGGAATTGGAATTATTTTATTTGGATAAGTATTCTGTCCTGTGGAATTTTTGTAAAACAGGCAGAAAAAGAAAAAGAAAAGCGGCACTGTGCCACTGGGCCAGAGAGGCCATGGGGCAACAGGCCCAGAGGGAAATCAGCCCGCGCGAGGCCGCCACGTCGAAGGCGTAAAGGCGAAGGACGCCTTCAGCCGACGGCGAACCGGCGCGCGTGCGCGCGTGCGTTTAAACCTAACGGGTGGATCCCACCCGTCAGGGCGTGAGGCTGACGGGCAGGGCCCACGGCCATCGTCGTCTACCTCCGTCCAGAGGCAACGGTGAGCTCGTCGGCGGCGATACAGGGCACGGGAGGGTGCGTGGGTGGTACCGTTGGACTCGGGAGGATGTCGCCGCTCGGGTGGTGGTGGAGATGGTCGCCGGAGCAGCCGCCGCCCGGCGGCGAGGTCACGTGGCGGAGGTGCTTGAGCGCCGATGGTTCGGCCGTTCCGGCTGCAAAAGAGTGGGAAAGAGAGGGAAAGGGTCGGTGACGCCTTGTGGTTCCAGATCGAGAGAGAACAAGGCGGAGGAGGCCTGTACAGCGTGGGCGTCGACGACCGAGGCGGCGGAGCTCGAGCTCGATCTCGAGCTCGGGCGGCTCTGGAGGTAACTGGTTGGTGCGGGAGGTGGATTAGGAGTGTGGGGGAGCGACAGGAGGTGAGAGGGAGGCTCGGGGTTGCCTTTTATAGGCTGGCCGAGGTCACTGTGGGCGGCTTACGGGTTCCCGCGGGATCGGCTCGGATGGCCGTTAGAGAGGAAATGGAGGGCTCGGGGTGTTCATGGGAGTGGTGTAGGGTGCCGGGAGAGAGAGGAGGAGCGGGCGAAGCTGCACGCGGGGCGTGGAGTGGCGCGAGCATTGGCCAGAAGGGCGGCTCTGGCGCGAGCTGCAGGAGAGAGAGGAGGGCGGGAGCAAGTGGGCGGCTCTTGGCGTGGAGCCGACGCCGAGGGGCATCGATGGCGCTGGGAGGATCGAGGTGGCCGGAGACGCAGGCGTCAACGGTCGGGTGCCCTGCCAGGCGCTCCAGAGCGCGACTTTGGCCGGCATCCGCGGCTTTCCCGTGTCCGCGCGTGTCCACTTGCGTCTGGAGGCTGCAGGGGGTATGGGCCAAAGTTGGAGAGGGCCTTGGATGCTCTGGAAAGCTGAGGGGAGAGAAGGAGGTTGAGAGAGAGAGGGAAATCTGCTGTCCAGAGAAGAAAAATGGGGTTCCCCCCCTTCATCATTGCTTCCTCGGGCAGGGAAGCATCCAGGTCGTAGAGGGGAACTAGGATGGGTTGTGGTAAAAAGCAGGGCTCAAGGAGATTAGTGGAAGAGGCTGGAATTTGCATTTTAAAATTCTGCCAGAAGGTGTTTGATGATGGTTTGGGCAAGTAGATGACTTCCACTTGTCATGAGAATCCACAGGGTGAAGTGTCACATATAATTAGGGCCTTCCACCAATTTGGAGCTTATTTGGGCTAAGTTGCCAATGCAACTTTTGTAAACCCTAGAAACTGGCAGGAATGGACTTGTGCAGATCTAGTTGAGTAAATCACTTCTCCTGGATGCACCACTTGGTGTGGTGGCCTCATTTGGTCATGTGATCATGCTCACAAAAGATGGGATCAAGCAGAGAAAGTTGGTAGTACAAAGTAGTTCAAATTTGATTCTGGCCAGAGGGGGTTTTGGGGGAATTTCATGGGGTTATATTATTCTCCATGGCATGATACTTGCCTAGATCATCAAAATATGTCATATGTGACATGCTAGAATTTTCTTGGAATTTTTGGAGAATATTTCCTGTAGAAATATTTCAAATCCTTGAAATGAGCAGAAATGGTTTTGGGAGGTTTTGTCCAATATTTTGATCATAACCATGCGTTGAAACTCATATATATGGTAAATATATGTCCATTGAGTCTCCCTAATTTTCCTCAAATATTTTTAAAGCTTTAAAATAATTTTAACCTATTAAAGACCATTTCTGGCCTTAAGAAAAAGTCTTTAAATAAAATAGGAAAATAACTTTAAAAATTATATTTTTGTGGTTTATGGAAGTCCTATATCTAATATGTTTCAAATATACTCTTTGAATTATTTTTCATACCCCAAATCAGGTACTTGTAGTGCAAACCTCAATTCAGGGGTTTTTGGAAAACTAATTTTTTTTTTGAAAACACTATTTGGCCAAATTATTTTTGTAAGCAAATACTATATTGCACTATACACATGGCATGATCATTGGACAGAAGTTTGGGGCAAGGAGATGAAGTATATAAGGTGGAGTTGTGTTGACTTTAAAGAGCACTTGAAAACACAGAGGGGAAAAAAACCAACTCCAAATAAAAGCCAAATAATGCAAAAGTTTTTGTTGGTCCAAATTTTCATGCTTTATTAATGCAAAATGAAATGTTACAAAATGCAGGCTGTGATACTTGCTCCCCCTGAATCTAACATGGGATACTGGGGGAAGATAGGGAACAGAAAATCAGAGCTGAAGGAAAACAGAGCTGAAAGATATGAATGATGATCAGAGCTAAAGTTCAGAGCTAATGTATGCTAATGCAAAATTGAGCACAACAGATCATATGAACATGTCTCTCCCCTCAAGAAGACATGTGGACATCTCTCCTATTGAACACCAAGCATCTGGGATCCTTGAGAAATACTTTCTACTTAAGTATCCTCTCCCCCTGGAGATCTCTCTCGTCTTTTGAGGGTCTCTCCCCCTAGAAGGTCTCTCTCTATCTCCAAATGATAAGCTTTGATGTTCTCTCTCTCCCCCTTTGACATCAATTTCCAAGAAGGGTCTTCTGGAGTCTGTCGAATGGGTTTGGTCCTTAAGACACAGAACAAAGCAATGATGAAAATGTGATGCTTGTAGAGGACAAGATTAATTGAGTGGAGCTGGATCAGAAGAAACACAAAATATGTGGCAAAGAGTTTTTCCTGTTATGAAATCGGTGGCACCGAGTGGTATGCTTCGGTCGTACCGAAAAGATTTGGTTGGACCGAAAATAACAAATTGGTGTAACCGAGTTCATCGCAGAGAGAACACTTGTCACCTCAGCTCACTAGACTAGTATGATCTCACAAAGATTTGCAAGGAATTAACTGAAAGATATGGAAGGAATTAGTTGCAGAAAATGCAGAGAAAACAGAAAGAAATCTAGATGAAGTTTTTTTTGAAAGGGGAAACAGAAATGCATGAGACAAATGCAAAAACTCAGAAAAGAACACAGGAGAACTTCATCTAGAGATGGTCGGCGACAAAGTCAGCTATGTTAGAGTATATTGACTTAGGAGTCAAGTGAGATCACTTGATCATAGGCCATACTCATCGTTTAAGCTCAAAATGGGGTTGCCATTTTTCGTTTAAGCATCTTGATGTATTCACATCTTGTCGAGTTGCTTTAACTCATGACTCGGAGTAAAGCTTCTCTAAGATGGAATAACATACCTTGGTCGGTGGTGTTGTCCATGTAGTTGAACTTGCGTGGGTTGCTCAAGGTTGATGTAGCTCATCAAGAATTTGTGGCACCACTTGGAATTTGAGTCCATCTACCTACATGGGTTAGTTCTTGCAAGGAAGAGCACTTGTATATCCAAAAATGACAATCATGAAACTCAACATATAATTTGTCAAAGGATATGTTTGAATGATTTCGTGCTTCCTTGTCTTCAACCACCTTGTGTAGAGACTTGGTGATGTAGAGATTGCTCAAGGTATGAGTAGGTTTCAACCTCATAGAATTTGATTCAACCAAGTACCTACATGGGTTATATAACATGCAAGATACAAAATATATCCAAGACATAATTTTTCATCATAAGAGAAATATCAAGGATTAGTCATAAGCTCATGTCTTGCATGTATCCAATGGAGTTTCTACTCCAAGTTTGAAGCATCAATGATGTTCAATTCTCCTCTTAACCTGCAAAACACTTTCTCATCAAGAGGTTTAGTGAATATATCCGCTAATTGCTTTTAGGTGCGAACATGCTTAAGATCAATGTCACCCTTAGCAACATGATCTCGAATGAAATGATGACGAACTTCAATATGGTTAGTTCGAGAATGTTGCACAGGATTATGACCAATTTTGATAGCACTTTCATTATCACAAAGCAATGGAACATGTCTCACATATATCCCATAATCTTTAAGAGTTTGGGTCATCCAAAGTAATTGAGCAACAACATGAACCAGCGGCAATATATTCAGCTTGGGTGGATAAGGATCTAGAGTTTTGTTTCTTGGAGGACCAAGACACAAGAGATCTACCAAGAAATTGACAAGTACCGAAGTGGACTTTCTATCAACCTTGTCTCGGCATAGTCCGAGTCGGAATAGCCAACAAGATCGAAAAAGGCCCTCTTAGGATACCAAATGCCAAAATTTGGTGTATGGATTAAGTATCTCACTATCCTTTTCACGGCCTTAAGATGACATTCTTTAGGGGCAGCTTGATATCATGCACACATGCACACACTTAGCATAATATCGGGACGTGAAGCACATAGATATAACAATGAACCAATCATAGAGCGATAAACCTTTTGATCAACCGGTTCACCATCTTTGGTTAAGTCAAGATGTCCACTAGTAGGCATGGGTGTAGTCATACCTTTGCATTCTTGCATATTGAACTTCTTGAATAAGTCCATGGTGTACTTTGTTTGCGAGACAAAAGTACCTTCCTTACTTTGCTTGATTTGCAAACCAAGAAAGAATTTGAGTTCACTCATCATAGACATCTCAAATTTCTCCGACATTAGCTTCCCAAACTTTTCACTAAAATGAGGGTTAGTTGAACCAAATATAATATCATCAACATAAATTTGGAACACAAAGAGTTCACCATTAACCCTTTTAGTAAAAATAGTAGAATCAATTTCCCAATTTCAAAGCCTTTTTCAATAAGGAACTTGGTCAAGCATTTATACCATGCTCTAGGAGCTTGTTTAAGTCCATAAAGAGCTTTGTGAAGTTTGTAAACATGATTGGGTTTATTAGGATTAACAAAGACGGGAGGTTGTTTAACATAAACTTCCTCCTCTATTTCACCATTTAGAAAAGCACTTTTAATGTCCATTTGGTACAAAGTGATATCATGGTGATTAGCATAGGCAAGTAAGATGCGAATGGACTCAAGTCTAGCAACGGGGGCGTAAGTCTCACCATAGTCCATACCTTCGACTTGTGTGTAGCCTTGGGCGATTTAGACGTGCTTTGTTGCGAACTACTTGTCCATCTTCATCTTGCTTGTTGTGAAACACCCATTTGGTACCGATGATGTTGTGGTTGTTGTCGGGCTTCTCAACCAATGTCCAAACTTGGTTCCTCTCAAAGTTGTGTAGCTCTTCATGCATAGCATTTATCCAATCCGGATCTTCCAATGTTTCTTCGACCTTCATAGGTTCAATGCTAGAAATGAAAGAATAGTTTTCACAAAAGTTAGCTAAACGAGTTTTAGAGCGAGTGATTCTCCCGGTTTGAATATCATTGTAGATTTGCTCGACGGGATGGTCTTTAGCAATTCTTGCTCGAACTCGTGAAAGCTTTTGCTTGGGTCTTCGTTGAACATCTTCTTCATCTTGTTCTTCTTCTTGGCCTTCTTCATTGTTGGCATTGTCGTTCTCTTGTCGTGGTGGAGAAGGAGGTTGTTGACGTTCATATTGATGCACTTCCTCGTTTTCTTCATCTTGGTGTGTCCCACTTGTGGATGCTTCCGTATCAACTCTTGGTTCACCTTGTCGTGAAGTAGAAGCTTCCACTTGGACGGACGAGGTACTCTCCTTCACCTCCGTTGGACGGAGTCTTGGATTGCTTCCAAAGGATCTTTTTCTCCTACATCAATTGGCAATTTCTCTACTTGCGAGCCGTTAGATTCATCAAACTTCACATCTACCGTCTCTTCAACTTTTCGGGTGAAATTGTTGTAGACACGGTAAGTGTGAGAGTTTGAGACGTAACCTAGTAGGAAACCTTCATGAGACTTAGGAGCAAATTTAGAACGACGATGCTTATCAAGAATGTAGCACTTTGAGCCAAATGCCCGAAAGTATCCAACTTGGGGTTTGTTACCGGTGAGTAGCTCGTATGCCGTCTTGCCGAGTAGCTTGTGAAGATACAATCGATTTGTTGCATGACAAGCTGTGTCAACCGCTTCTGCCCAAAAGTGCTTCGGCGTCTTGTACTCATCAAGCATCGTTCTCGCCATTTCGATGAGCGTCCGGTTCTTCCTCTCAAGAACTCCATTTTTTTGAGGTGTGTACGTAGCCGAGAACTCGTGTAAAATCCCTTCTTCGTCAAGAAAGGTGTCCACATTTGCGTTCTTGAACTCTGTTCCGTTGTCTCTCCGAACCTTCTTGATCTTCACTTCAAATTGGTTTTGGGCCTTCCTAGCGAAGTTTTTGAAGATCTTTTGGACCTGCGATTTATCATCGAGAAAGAACACCCACGTAAATCTGGAAAAATCATCAACTATAACTAGACCAAAAGAATTTCCACCGAGACTCTTGTAAGAGTTGGGACCAAAGAGATCCATGTGAAGTAGCTCGAGTAACCTCTTCATGGTCATGATGTTCTTCACGGGATGCCTTCCTCCAACCTGTTTACCTGCTTGACAAGCACTGCAAAGTCTATGTTGGAAATATGCCCTAGAGGCAATAATAAATTAGTTATTATTATATTTCCTTGTTCATGATATCGTTTATTACCCACGTTATAATTGTATTGATAGGAAACTCAGATACATGTGTGGGTACATAAACAACACCATGTCCCTAGTAAGCCTCTAGTTGACTAGCTCGTTGATCAACAGATGGTTACGGTTTCCTGATCATGGACATTGGATGTCGTTGATAACGGGATCACATCATTTGGAGAATGATGTGATGGACAAGACCCAATCCTAAGCCTAGCACAAAGATCGTAGTTCGTATGCTAAAGCTTTTCTAATGTCAAGTATCATTTACTTAGACCATGAGATTGTGCAACTCCCGGATACCGTAGGAATGCTTTGGTGCACCAAACGCCACAACGAATCGGGTGGCTATAAAGGTGCACTACAGGTATCTCCGAAAGTGTCTCATTGGTTGGTACGAATCGAGATGGATTTGTCACTCCGTAAACGGAGAGGTATCTCTGGGCCCACTCGGTAGGACATCATCATAATGTGCACAATGTGACCAAGGGGTTGATCACGGGATGATGTGTTACGGAACGAGTAAAGAGACTTGCCGGAAACGAGATTGAACAAGGTATCGGGATACCGACGATCGAATCTCGAGCAACTATAATACCGCTAGACAAAGGGAATTGTATACGGGATCGATTGAGTCCTTGACATCGTGGTTCATCCGATGAGATCATCGTGGAACATGTGGGAGCCAACATGGGTATCCAGATCCCGCTGTTGGTTATTAACCGGAGAACGTCTCGGTCATGTCTGCATGGTTCCCGAACCCGTAGGGTCTACACACTTAAGGTTCGATGACCCTAGGGTTATAAAGGAAGTTTGTATGTGGTTACCGAATGTTGTTCGGAGTCCCGGGTGAGATCTCGGACGTCACGAGAAGTTCCAGAATGGTCCGGAGGTAAAGATTTATATATGGGAAGTCCTGTTTTGGTCACGGAAAAGTTTCGGTTTTTCCAGAACGCACGGGACCACCGGAGGGTCCGGGGTCCACCAAGTGGGGCCACCAACCCCGGAGGGCTGCATGGGCCAAGTGTGGAAGGGGACCAGTCCCAGGTGGGCTGGTGCGCCCCCCACAAGGGCCCAAGGCGCCTCCAAGAGGGAAGGGGGGTAAAACCTAGGGCAGATGGGCCCTAAGGCCCACCCTAGGTGCGCCTCCCCTCTCCCCTGTGGCCGCCACCAGATGGGATCTGGGGCTGCCGCCACTCTGGGAGGGAACCTAAGTGGGGCGCAGCCCTCCCTTCCCTATATATACTTGAGGTTTGGGGTGCCCAACACACATGAGTTTTCACCTCTTCATGGCGCAGCCCTGCCTCTCTCCCTTCTCCTCTCCCGCGGTGCTTGGCGAAGCCCTGCAGGATTGCCACGCTCCTCCACCACCACCACGCCGTTGTGCTGCTGCTGGATGGAGTCTTCCTCAACCTCTCCCTCTCTCCTTGCTGGATCAAGGCATGGGAGACGCCATCGGCCTGTCACGTGTGTTGAACGCGGAGGTGCCGTCTGTTCGGCACTAGGATCTCCGGTGATTTGGATCACGACGAGTACGACTCCTTCAACCCCGTTCTCTTGAACGCTTCCGCTTAGTGATCTACAAGGGTATGTAGATGCACTCTCCTTCCCCTCATTGCTAGTTTCTCCATAGATAGATCTTGGTGACACGTAGGAAAATTTTGAATTTCTGCACGTTCCCCAACAAAGGGCATCATGAGCTAGGTCTATTGCGTAGATTCTTTGCATGAGTAGAACACAAAGTAGTTGTGGGCGTCGATTTTGTTCAATATGCTTACCGTTGCTAGTCCAATCTTGTTTCGACGGTATTGTGGGATGAAGCGGCCGGACCGACCTTACACGCTCTCCACGTGAGACAGTTCCACCGAATCGACATGCACTTGGTGCATAAGGTGGCTAGCGGGTGCCGTCTCTCCCACTTTAGTCGGAACGGATTCGATGAAAAGGGTCCTTATGAAGGGTAAATAGCAATTGGCATATCACGTTGTGGTTTTGCGAGGTAAGAAACGTTCTTGCTAGAAACCCATAGCAGCCACGTAAAACATGCAAACAACAATTAGAGGACGTCTAACTTGTTTTTGCAGGGTATGCTATGTGATGTGATATGGCCAAGAAGAATGTGATGAATGATATGTGATGTATGAGATTGATCATGTTCTTGTAATAGGATTCACGACTTGCATGTCGATGAGTATGACAACCGGCAGGAGCCATAGGAGTTGTCTTTATTTATTGTATGACCAGCGTGTCATTAAACAACGCCATGTCATTACTTTACTTTATTGCTAACCGGTAGCCATAGTAGTAGAAGTAATAGTTGGCGAGACAACTTCATGAAGACACAATGATGGAGATCATGGTGTCATGCCGGTGACGATGATGATCATGGAGCTCCGAAGATGGAGATCAATGGTCCTATATGATATTGGCCATATCATGTCACTAATATATAATTGCATGTGATGTTTATTATGTGTATGCATCTTGTTTACTTAGAACGACAGTAGTAAATAAGATGATCCCTTACAACAATTTCAAGAAGTGTTCTCCCCTAACTGTGCATCGTTGCTAAAGTTCGTCGCTTCTAAGCACCACGTGATGATCAGGTGTGATGGATTCTTACGTTCACATACAACGGGTGTAAGACAGATTTACACACGCGAAACACTTAGGGTTAACTTGACGAGCCTAGCATGTACAGACATGGCCTCGGAACACAGAGACTGAAAGGTCGAGCATGAGTCGTATAGTAGATACGATCAACATGAAGATGTTCACGGATGATGAGTAGTCCGTCTCACGTGATGATCGGACATGGCCTAGTTGACTCGGATCATGTAATCACTTAGATGACCAGAGGGATGTCTATCTGAGTGGGAGTTCATAAGATGAACTTAATTATCCTGAACATAGTCAAAAGATCTTTGCAAATTATGTCGTGAGCTCGCGCTTTAGTTCCACTGTTTAGATATGTTCCTAGAGAAAATGTAGTTGAAAGTTGATGAGCGATTATGCGATCAAGAGAAAGCTTATGTCCTTAATGCACCGCTCAGTGTGCAGAACCCCAAACGTCGCCTGTGGATGTTGCGAACATCGGGCATACACATTTTGATAACTACGTGATAGTTCAGTTAAATGGTTTAGAGTAGAGGCACCAAAGACGTTTTCAAAACGTCGCGGAACATATGAGATGTTTCGAGGGCTGAAATTGGGATTTCAGGCTCGTGCCCACGTCAAGAGGTATAAGACCTCCGACAATTTTCTTAGCCTGCAAACTCAAGGAGAAAAGCTCAATCATTGAGCTTGTGCTCAGATTGTCTGAGTGCAACAATCACTTGAATCGAGTGGGAGTTAATCTTCCAGATGAGATAGTGATGTTTCTCCAAAGTCATTGCCACCAAGCTGCTAGAGCCTCATGATGAACTATAACATATCAGGGATAGATATGATGATCCTTGAGGTATTCGTGATGTTTGACACTACGAAAGTAGAAATCAAGAAGGAGCATCAATTGTTGATGGTTGGTGAAACCACTAGTTTCAAGAAGGGCAAGGGCAAGAAGGGATACTTCGTGAAACAGCAAATCAGCTGCTGCTTTAATCAAGAAACCCGAGGTTGAATCCCAAACCCGAGACTAAGTGCTTCTGTAATAAGGGGAACAACCATTGGAGCAGATTTACCCTAGATACTTGGTAGATGAGAAGGCTGGCAAGGTCGATAGAAGTATATTGGATATGCATTATGTTAATGTGTACTTTACTAGTACTCCTAGTAGCACCAGGGTATTAAGATACCGGTTCGGTTGCTAAGTGTTAGTAACTCGAAATAAAAGCTACGGAATAAACGGAGACTAGCTAAAGGTGAGCTGACGATATGTGTTGGAAGTTTTTCCAAGCTTGATGTGATCAAGCATCGCACGCTCCCTCTACCAATGAGATTGGTGTTAAACCTAAATAATTGCATTTGGTGTTTGCGTTGAGCATGGACATGATTGGATTATGTCTATCGCAATACGGTTATTCATTTAAGGAGAATAATGGTTACTCTATTTATTTGAATAATACCTTCAATGGTCTTGCACCTAAAGGAATGGTTTATTGAATCTCGATCATAGTGATACACATTTTCATGCCAAAAGATATAAGATAGTAATGATAGTACCACTTACTTGTGGCACTGCCATGTGAGTCATATTGGTATAAAACGCATGAAGAAGTTCCATGTTGATGGATCTTTGGACTCACTCGTTTTTGAAAAGTTTGAGACATGCAAACCATGTCTGTTGGTGTATACGCATGAAGAAACTCCATACAGATGGACCGTTTGGACTCACTTGATTTTGAATCACTTGAGACATGCAAATCATACCACATGGGCAAGATGACTGAAAGCCTTGTTTTCAGTAAAATGGAACAAGAAAGCAACTTGTAGGAAGTAACACATTTTGATGTGTGCAGTCCAATGAGTGCCGAGGCATGCAAATGAATATCGTTATGTTCTTACTTCACGATGATTCGAGTAGATGTTGAGTATATTTACTTGATGAAACACAAGTCTGAATTATTGAATGGTTCAAGTAATTTCAGAGTGAAGTTGAAGATCATTATGACAAGAGGATAAAATGTCTATGATATGATCATAGAGATGATTATCTGAGTTACAAGCTTTGGCACGCAATTAAGACATTGTCGAAATTGTTTCACAATTAATACCGCCTGGAACACCATAGTGTGATGGTGTGTCCGAACATCATAGTTGCACCCTATTGGATATGGTGCGTACCATGATGTCTCTTATCGAATTACCACTATCGTTCATGGGTTAGGCATTAGAGACAACCGCACTCACTTTAAATAGGGCACCACGTAATTCTGTTGAGATGACACCGTATGAATTGTGGTTTAGAGAAACCTAAGCTGTCATTTCTTGAAAGTTTGGGGTAGCGATGCTTATGTGAAAAAGTTTCAGGTTGATAAGCTCGAACCCAAAGCGGATAAAATGCATCTTCATAGGACACCCAAAACAGTTGGGTATACCTCCTATCTCAAGATCCGGAAGCAAAAGTAATTGTTTCTTGAATCAGGTCCTTTCTCAAGGAAAAGTTTGTCTCGAAAAGTTGAGTGGGAGGATGGTGGAGACTTGATGAGGTTATTGAACCGTCACTTCAACAAGAGTGTAGCAGGGCACAGGAAGTTCTTCTTGTGGCACCTACACCAATTGAAGTAGAAGCTTATGATAGTGATCATGAAACTTCGGATCAAGTCACTACCGAACCTCGTAGGACGACAAGGACGCGTACTGCTTCGGAGTGGTACGGTAATCCTGTCTTGAAGGTCATGTTGCTAGACAACAATGAACCTACGAGCTATGGAGAAGCGATGGTGGGCCCAAATTCCGACAAATGGTTAGAAGCCATGAAAACCGAGATATGATCCATGTATCAGAACAAAGCATGGACTTTGGTGGACTTGCCCGATGATCGGCAAGCCATTGAGATAAATGGATCTTTAAGAAGAAGACGGACATGGACGGTAATGTCACCGTCTATGAAGCTCGACTTGTGGCGAAGAGTTTTTCACAAGTTCAAGGAGTTGACTACGATGAGATTTTCTCATCCGTAGCGATGCTTAAGTCCGTCGGAATCATGTTAGCATTAGCTGCATTTATGAAATCTGGCAAGATGGATGTCAAAACGAGTTTCCTTACCAGTTTTCGTAAGGAAAGGTTGTATGTGATACAATTAGAAAGGTTTTGTCGATCCTAAGGATGCTAACAGGTATGCTAGCTCCAGCGATCCTTCCATGGACTGAAGTAAGCATCCCGGAGTTGGAATATGCACTTTGATAAGATGATCAAAGATTTTGGGTTTATACAAAGTTTATGAGAAACTTGTATTTCCAAAGAAGTAAGTGGGAGCACTATAGAATTTCTGATAAGTATATGTTGTTGACATATTGTTGATCAGAAATGATGTAGTACTTCTGGAAAGCATATAGGGTTATTTGAAAAGTGTTTTTCAATGGAAAACCTGGATTAAGCTACTTGAACATTGAGCATCAAGATCTATAAGGATAGATCAAAACTCTTAATGGTACTTTCAAATGAGCACATACCTTGACATGATCTTGAAGGTGTTCAAGATGGATCAGTCAAAGAAGGAGTTCTTTCCTGAGATGTAAGGTATGAAGTTAAGACTTAAAGCTCGACCACGGCAGAAAAGAGAGAAAGGACGAAGGTCGTCCCCTATGCTTCAGATGTAGGCTCTATAGTATGCTATGCTGTGTACCGCACCAGAAGTGTGCCTGCCATGAGTCAGTCAAGGGGTACAAGAATGATCCAAGAATGGATCATTGGACAGCGGTCAAAATTGTCCTTGGAGTAAATAGGGACATGTTTCTCGATTATGGAGGTGACAAAGAGTTCGGCGTAAAGGGTTACGTCGATGCAAGCTTTAACACCTATCCGAATGACTCTGAGTAGCAAACCGGATACGTATAGTGGAGCAACCATTTGGAATAGCTCCAAGTGGAGCGTGGAAGCAGCATTTACAATATGACCTAGAGATTTGCGAAGTACATAAGGATCTGAATGTTGCAGACCCGTTGACTAAAATCTCTCTCACAAGCAAAACATGATCAAACCCCAGAACTCACTGAGTCTTAATCACATGATGATGTGAACTAGTTTAGTGACACTAGTAAACTCTTTGGATGTTAGTCACATGGCGATGTGACCTGTGAGTGTTAATCACATGGCGATGTGAACTAGATTATTGACTCTAGTGCAAGTGGGAGACTGTTGGAGATATGCCCTAGAGGCAATAATAAATTAGTTATTATTATATTTCCTTGTTCATGATATCGTTTATTACCCATGCTATAATTCTATTGATAGGAAACTCAGATACATGTGTGGGTACATAAACAACACCATGTCCCTAGTAAGCCTCTAGTTGACTAGCTCGTTGATCAACAAATGGTTACGGTTTCCTGACCATGGACATTGGATGTCGTTGATAACGGGATCACATCATTTGGAGAATGATGTGATGGACAAGACCCAATCGTAAGCCTAGCACAAAGATGCACTACAGGTATCTCCGAAAGTGTCTGTTGGGTTGGCACGAATCGAGACTGGGATTTGTCACTCCATGTAAACGGAGAGGTATCTCTGGGCCCACTCGGTAGGACATCATCATAATGTGCACAATGTGACCAAGGGGTTGATCACGGGATGATGTGTTACGGAACAAGTAAAGAGACTTGCCGGAAACGAGATTGAGCAAGGTATCGGGATACCGACGATCGAATCTCGGGCAAGTATAATACCGCTAGACAAAGGGAATTGTATACGGGATCGATTGAGTCCTTGACATCGTGGTTCATCCGATGAGATCATCGTGGAACATGTGGGAGCCAACATGGGTATCCAGATCCCGCTGATGGTTATTAACCGGAGAACGTCTCGGTCATGTCTGCATGGTTCCCGAACCCGTAGGGTCTACACACTTAAGGTTCGATGACGCTAGGGTTATAAAGGAAGTTTGTATGTGGTTACCGAATGTTGTTCGGAGTCCCATATGAGATCCCGGACGTCACGAGGAGTTCCGGAATGGTCCGGAGGTAAAGATTTATATATGGGAAGTCCTGTTTTGGTCACCGGAAAAGTTTCGGGTTTTTCTCGTAACGTACCGGGACCACCGGGAGGGTCCCGGGGGTCCACCAAGTGGGGCCACCAACCCCGGAGGGCTGCATGGGCCAAGTGTGGAACGGGACCAGTCCCGTGTGGGCTGGTGCGCCCACAAGGGCCCAAGGCGCCTCCAAGAGGAAGGGGGCAAACCCTAGGGCAGATGGGCCTAAGGCCCACCCTAGGTGCGCCTCCCCTCTCCCCTTGTGGCCGCCACCCAGATGGGATCAGGGGCTGCCGCCACCCCTGGGGAGGGAACCCTAGGTGGGGGCGCAGCCCCTCCCCTTCCCCTATACATACTTGAGGTTTGGGCTGCCCAACACAGATGAGTTTTCACCTCTTCATGGCGCAGCCCTGCCTCTCTCCCTTCTCCTCTCCCGCGGTGCTTGGCGAAGCCCTGCAGGATTGCCACGCTCCTCCACCACCACAACGCCGTTGTGCTGCTGCTGGATGGAGTCTTCCTCAACCTCTCCCTCTCTCCTTGCTGGATCAAGGCATGGGAGACGTCACCGGGCTGTACGTGTGTTGAACGCGGAGGTGCTGTCCGTTCGGCACTAGGATCTCCGGTGATTTGGATCACGACGAGTACGACTCATTCAACCCCGTTCTCTTGAACGCTTCCGCTTAGCGATCTACAAGGGTATGTAGATGCACTCTCCTTCCCCTCGTTGCTAGTTTCTCCATAGATAGATCTTGGTGACACGTAGGAAAATTTTGAATTTCTGCTACGTTCCCCAACAGTCTATCCTTATCAAATATGACATCATTAACTCCAAGGATATGATTCCCCTTAATAAGCTTGTCAAGGTTTCGCATACCAACATGACCTAATCGTCTATGCCATAACCAGCCTTTTGAGGATTTAGCAATGAAGCAAGTTTTAGATTGAGCCTTTTAGTGAAATCAACAATGTATAGATCACCTCACGCACACCATAAAGACCATTTTATGATTATCTCGACGAAACACTTGGCAATCTACTTGATAAATAGAACATTGAAACCAAATCAGCAAGTCTAGATACTGAAAGTAAGTTGTAACCAAGAGATTCAACGAGCATAACATTTTGTATGGAGCTATCATGTGATATGGCCACCTTACGAGGCCAACCACCTTACCCTTTGAGTTGTCACGAAAGTGACATACTTTCGAGGACTATCATTATCAGCAAGCTCACGAAACATGTCTTTATCTCCGGTCATGTGATCGGTACATCCACTATCAAGAACCCATTCCTTTCCTCCTGACATATATCCCCGAAGATTTGCCATAAGACCAAAATGTCTCATTGCATCATCAAGATCGAAGTCACTATCATCATCCTCATCATAGTATCCATGTTCAACATCGTCATGTGGTGGATCAAATCCTAGAGAGGGTGATTCATTAGAATGAGTTTGACAATAATCTTGTCTATGAATTCTTATAGCTTCGGAAATAATGTCACTAATAATACCAACATTTCCTTTGGCACGCATAAGGTTTGTAAGCTCAAATAGACGATCATCAAACATAGGATCACTAGTATTCATTTTGCTCAAAGCAATAGACTTATGGAGAATTTCATCTAGATTTTTCAAGGAATAATCTAGAAATCGTTCCTCAAGAAATTTCCATATGGTGTAGGCACACTTAAAAGTAGGCAAACATCTAGTCAAGTTTCTAGGCAATCCTCTAATGATAAGTTCGGCAATTCTAAGATTCCTAACAATGTCAATTGACTCATCATGGGTTGGATCCATAGGATCAACATAAGGTGCACAAGGGCTAGCAATGTACTTGTTAAAATGATATTGATTGAAAATAACAAGCATCTCATTTTTCCACTCATGAAAATACTCTCCATCAAGAATAGGCACTCTATGTCTAAGACTCCCCAAAGTAGACTCATCCATCTTCCTCCAATGGTGATTAAACCAAGGCAATGGAGGCCAATGCTCTGATACCACTTGTAGGACCTTGAGAAGAGGTGTCTAGAGGGGGGGTGATTAGACACTAAGTACCAAAGTTGCAGTTTTTAAGTTTCTTTAAAGTTCGAGTGGAGTTTAGGCACAAGTTTAACATTCACAACATATAGCAAGCAAGCATGCAAAGTGTATATGAGCAGCAGAAAATAAAGCATGCAACTTGCAAGAATGTAAATGGAAGGGATTGGAGTATTCAAACGCAATTTGGAGACACGGATGTTTTTGGCGTGGTTCCGATAGGTGGTGCTATCGTACATCCACGTTGATGGAGACTTCAACCCATGAAGGGTAACGGCTGCGCGAGTCCACGGAGGGCTCCACCCACGAAGGGTCCACGAAGAAGCAACCTTGTCTATCCCACCATGGCCGTCGCCCACGAAGGACTTGCCTCGATGTGGTAGATCTTCACAAGTAGGCGATCTCCTTGCCCTTACAAACTCCTTGGTTCAACTCCACAATCTTGTCGGAGGCTCCCAAGTGACACCTAGCCAATCTAGGAGACATCACTCTCCAAGAAGTAACAAATGGTGCGTTGATCATGAACTCCTTGCTCTTGTGCTTCAAATGATAGTCTCCCCAACACTCAACTCTCTCTCATAGGATTTGGATCTGGTGAAAAGAAGATTTGAGTGTAAAGCAACTTGGGGAAGGCTAGAGATCAAGATTCATATGGTAGGAATGGAATATCTTGGCCTCAACACATGAGTAGGTAGTTCTCTCTCAGATATAGGATGCTGGAAGTGTAGGTTCAGTCTGATGGCTCTCTCCACGAATGAAGAGGAGGTGGAGGGGTATATATAGCCTCCACACAAAATCTAACCGTTACACACAATCTACCAAACTCGGTGGGACCGAATCGTTAAACTCGGTCATACCGATTTAGCAAATAATGTGACCGTTAGGGTTTTCTGTGGGACCGGAATGCAACTCGGTGGGACCGATTCGGTTAGGGTTAGGGCATATCGTAATCTCGGTAAGACCGATTACACAAACTCGGTGGGACCGATTTTGGTAATAAGCTTTCCAGAGAGTTGGTTAGGCAAACTCGGTTTGACCGATTATCAAACTCGGTGGGACCGATTTTGATAATAAGTTAACCAGAGAGTTTGCATTGTAAACTCGGTAGTACCGATTGCTCAAACTCGGTGAGCCGATTTTGATAATGGACATACACAGAGAGATTACAATCCCATCTCGGTGAGACCGAGATCCCTATCGGTGAGACCGATTTGCCTAGGGTTTGTGGCAGTGGCTAAGACATCCAAACTCGGTGGCGCCGGATAGAAAGAATCAGTGGGGCCGAGTTTGACTTTAGGTTTAGGACAAATGCGTGGAAGTAGGAATGTAGTTGAGGGTATTTGGAGCATATCACTAAGCACTCTGAAGCAAGAGGCTCATTAAGCAACACCTCATTCCTCCTTGATAGTATTGGCTTTTCCTATAGACTCAATGTGATCTTGGATCACTAAAATGTAAAATGAAGAGTCTTGAGCTTGAAGCTTGAGCCAATCCTTTGTCCTTAGCATCTTGAAGGAGTTCCCACATCCTTTAGTCCATGCCACTCCATTGTTGAACTTATCTGAAACATACTGGATAAAAGTGTTAGTCCAACAAGAGATATGTTGTCATTAATTACCAAAACCACCTAGGGAGCACTTGTGCTTTCACCACATGAAAGCTTTAAAGATAAAAAACGAAAAGAGACGAAAAAGTAATGGAAACAAAAGGGAGAAGCAGACGGACAAAGAGTTCGGCGCTAGGCGTAGAATCTTCAGAGTCTGGCCGCGTTCCATGGGTTCAGCTCTAGGCGATTGTCTGATGCATCACGCAGGTGGTACGCTCCTCCGGTGAGAACTTCGTCAATGATGAAGGGACCCTCCCACTTGGGCTTGAGTTTGTCCTTTTTCTTGTCTGGCAAGTGTAGAACCAGTTCGCCAACATTATAAGTCTTAGCCCACACTTCTCTGCTTTGATTTCTGCGAGCCTGCTGTTGATAAAATGCGGAACGGGCTTTTGCGACGTTGCGCTCCTCCTCCAGGGCATCTAAGCTGTCCTGTCGATCAAGCTCAGCCTCTCTCTCTTCGTACATGCGCACTCGAGGTGAGTCATGAATAATGTCGCAGGGTAACACGGCCTCTGCGCCGTACACCATGAAGAAGGGTGTATATCCGGTAGTGCGATTGGGCGTGGTCTGCAGCCCCAGAGTACGGAGCCGAGCTCCTCAACCCAGTGCTTGTCTGATTCTTTCAAAGACCGCACTAGTCTAGGCTTGATGCCGCTCATAATAAGACCATTGGCTCATTTGAATTGACCATTAGTTTGTGGGTTATAGACGGAGGCGTACTCGAGCTTAATGCCCAGATTAGCACACCAGGTTTTCACCTCATCGGCTTTGAAATTGGAGACATTATCGGTGATGATGCTGTGTGGGATGCCATAACGGTGCACGACACCGGATATGAAGTCTATCACTGGTCCGACTTCGGTCGTTTTAACTGGCTTGGCCTCTATCCACTTAGTGAATTTAGCCACCATGACCAGCAGCTATTTTTTCTTGTGGCTTCCTCCTTTAAGGGGTCCGACCATATCAAGCCCCCAGACCGCAAAAGGCCAAGTGATGGGTATTGTTTTTAGAGCGGTGGGTGGCATATGGCTTTGGTTCGCGAAAGTCTGGCATCCGACGTACCGTTGGATAAGGTCCTGTGCATCTGCTCGGGACATCGGCCAATAGAAACCCGTATGGAAGGCCTTACTTACAAGGG
The DNA here is from genome assembly GCA_021605205.1 of Aegilops longissima. Classification (NCBI taxonomy): domain Eukaryota; kingdom Viridiplantae; phylum Streptophyta; class Magnoliopsida; order Poales; family Poaceae; genus Aegilops; species Aegilops longissima. The sequence goes on along the minus strand of CM038679.1, from coordinate 211,743,397 downwards.
CCCGAGCCGCGACGTGGTGACCACTGAGACTAGCATGAATTTCAGCAAAGAGCTATCGTCCCTCTTCTTCGGAGATTCATCTTTGAAGTACACCGATAGTGCTTTTCTTGTAGAGCTCTACGTCATGGACCTTGTAAGCTTTCGAGTGCCGGACAATGCAGCGGGCCTCATTCGGATCCTCAGGGAGCTCTCTCCTATTAAGGTAGGCGAAGAAGGGTTCGGTCCATGGGGCAATGACTGCCATGATAAGATGGGCCAATGGTGTTATTTCGGTGGCTGAGTCCCCGATGATATCGGTATTGTGTTCGGAATCTGGGGGTATAATCGGGTCTGCAGTGGTGTTGCAGCTCTCCCCTTGCCACACCACAGATGGCTTGAAGAGCCTTCCCAGGAATATGTTAGGTGGGACGGGGTCGCGCTTGGCACTGATGCGAGCAAGGACATCTGCCGCTTGATTACTTTCTCGAGCCACATGATGAAACTCGAGCCCCTCGAACCAAGCTGACATCTTGAGAAAGGCGTTACAATAGGCCGCCATCTTCGCTCTTTGGCGTCGAAGTATCCATTTATTTGGGATATTGCAAGGTTTGAATCCCCCGCACCTCTAGGCGTTGTATGCCCATGGAGACCGCCATTCGAAGACCATGCAATATGGCCTCGTACTCGGCTGCGTTGTTGGAGTCTGTGTATAATATTTGGAGTATGTACTGAACTATGTCTCCAGTGGGGCATATTAAGACAGCGCCCGCTCCTAAGCCCGCCAACATTTTGGGCCATCAAAGTGCATGACCCAGTTAGAATATGTTTCGTACTCTTTAGGGAGTTCAGACTCTGTCCATTGGCGACGAAGTCGGCCAGTACTTGGGATTTAATGGCCCGGCGCGGTTTGTATGTTATGTCGAATGGAAGGAGCTCAATGGCCCAGTTAGCAATCCGGCCTGTGGCATCGCGGTTGTTTATTATGACATTCAGTGGTACTTCGGAAGCCACCGTGATCGAGCACTCTTGGAAGTACTGTCGTAGCTTCTAGGACGCCAGGAAGACCGCGTATGCTATCTTTTGGTAATGAGGGTACCGGGATTTGCATGGTGTGAGGACAGTGGATACGTAGTATACTGGCTTCTGAAGCAGGATTTTTTGTCCGTCCTCCTCTCGCTCGATGATGAGCACCGTGCTCACCACTTGGTCTGTTGCCGATATGTATAATAGCATGGGTTCGCCGACCTTTGGTGCGGCCATGATTGGGTTGCTCGCTAAAAGATCCTTTATTTCTTCCAGTCCGGCCGTTGCCGCATCCGTCCACTCGAAGTGGTCGGTGCGTCAGAGAAGGCGATAGAGTGGCAATGCTTTTTCTCCTAGTCTGGAGATAAAGCAGCTTAAAGCTGCCAAACATCCGGCTAATTTTTGGACCTGTTTAAGGTCTTGGCGTAGCCAATTGTGACAAAGCTCGGATTTTGGCTGGGTTTGCTTCAATTCCTCTACTGGAAATGATGAAGCCAAACAATTTTCCAGCAGGGACGCCGAAAACACACTTTTCTGAATTAAGCTTGATGTCGTATGTAAGGAGGTTGTCGTATGTAAGGAGGTTGTCGAATGTGAGACGCAGATCGTCTATCAATGACTCGACATGTCTAGTTTTGATGACGACGTCATCCACATATGCTTCAACTGTCTTGTTGGTCTGTTTCTCCAGGCATGTTTGAATCACGCGTTGGTAGGTGGCCCCGGTGTTTTTGAGCCCAAAGGGCATAGTGTTGAAGCAGAATGGCACATATGGGGTAATGAATGTCGTTGCGGCTTGGTTGGACTCCTTAATTTTGATTTGATGGTATCCGGAGTATGCGTCGAGGAAACATAGTGAGTCGTGTCGTGTGGTAGCATCAATAATCTGATCTATGCAAGGGAGGGGGAAGGGATCCTTAGGGCAGGCCTTCTTGAGGTCTTTGATATCGACGCATAGGCGCCAGGATTTATCCTTCTTTGGCACCATCACCAGGTTTGCTAGCCAGTCCGGATGTTCTATTTCTCTGATGAATCCAGCCTCGATTAACCTGGCTAGCTCCTCCCCCATGGCTTGTCGTTTGGATTCGGAAAAGCACCGTAGTTCTTGCTTGACCAGTTTATATCCCTTTAGTATGTTGATGCTGTGTTCGGCCAACCTGCGTGGGATTCCTTGCATATGAGAAGGGTGCCAGGCGAATATGTCCCAGTTCTCGCGCAGGAACTCTCATAGCGCGGCATCAACCGTTGATTCGAGTTGTGCCCCGATGGATGATGTCTTCTTAGGATCCATTGGGTGGACTTAAAATTTGACTATTTCATCTGCTGGTTTAAAGGAGGTGGATTTGGGTCGCTTGTCCAGGATTACGTCATCCCTATCCACAGTGGAGCGTAGCGCGCTTAGCTTATCGGCCGCGAGGGCTTCAGACAGTGCCTTGATGGCCAGGGATGCGGTTTTGTTTGCGGTGCGAAGTGCTATGTCTGGATCACTGGCAAGAGTAATGATACCATTGGGCCCAGGCATCTTGAGCTTCATGTACCCGTACTGAGGTATGGCTGGGAAGCATGTAAATGCATCTCGCCCCAATAGGGCGTGATATCCGTTGTTGAAAGGGGCCACTTGGAAGGTTATTTCGTCGGACCGATAATTCTCCGGCATGCCGAATACCACATCAAGTATGATTTTTCCCGCACACCGCACCTCCCGACTGGGAATGATTCCTCGGAAGGTCGTGCTGCTTTACTCGATGCGGCTCCTGTCTATTTCCATTTTGTTGAGTGTATCCTCATAGATGAGGTTTAGTCCGCTGCCACCGAAAACTGTGCACAATTGGAATGAGGACCAAGGCGGCCGGTGCCCGGACTGTCCGGAATTTTGGTTCCTCACTGCCATTGAAAGTTATGGCTGTGTCGTCGCAAGGGCTTGTTGCCGTGACTTGGCGTACTTCGGTGAGGTCGCGGAAGGCCCTTTTGCGCCGATTGTTTGAAGCAAAATTCTCGAAGACCGTCAATAGGCTAAGGTCGTCGTCATATGGGGGGTGTTGCTCTGGGTTATTTTTGCTGAGGATATCCTCGCCGCTCTTGGCCACTTGCCGGAGTATCCAACATGCTCTAAGGCTGTGGGTTGCTATGGTATCCGGCGTTGTTTGTATTTTAGATGGCCTATCAAGCCATCCCTCTAGAACGGTTCTGCGCCCCGTAATGTGCTTGGATTTCTTTACTATTTGTTTGGGTGCCATGCGAGGGCGCATCCTTTTTGCCCGAACAAAGGGTTGAGTGGAAACCGGTGGTTCCCAGAGGGATGCCTTAGTTTTCCAAGCGCTTTCCATTGTGCAGTACTTCTGTACGATGGTTGCCAAGTAAGAGAAGTGTAATACGCGACGGCGGTTGATGGCGCTGAGGATTCCTACGTCCGTGCAATTGTTGCAGAATGCTGAGATCGCGTCTTCGTCGCGGCAATCTTTAATCTTGTCTTTGACAAGGAGGAATCTGGCCCGAAAGTGATGGACTGTTTCCTCAGACTGCTGCTGTATGCACATGACATCGTGTATATCTAGGTGGGTGGGTGGCTTTAAATCCGAACCCTAACCCAATTTAGGATCCGGAGTTTGAGAAATATTCGAGCTTAATTGTTCGGGCTCCGGGAAATCAACTAATTTTTCAGGCCCATCGTCCGATTCTAGGTTCGGAGGACAGGGCACGTCGTTTCACGGATAGGTATCTGGCTCTTCGAGCTCAGAAATCCAAACATAGTTCATCCTCAATATGGAGGAAGAGTTGTTGTTTTTCTGCTCCACTACAGCTATCTGGTGGGTGATCAGCAGAGATTTGATTTATCTCTGATCGGGTTTAAGCCCAATCCGATCGTAGTCTGTAGCGACCCCCAAGGAGGCGATGCGATCTAGGAGTTCGTTTAAAGACGACAACTCCGCCGGATACATCCGTTTGGAGTATTCGGAGTCAACACGCAGGTGATTTTCGATGACCCGAGAAGTCATCATCGGCTTGACGGGCATACGGGCGGTCATGGTAAAACTGCCCTGCCGGAGGGTTTGGCCTAAGGCCATGGCTCCTCCGGAGGTGATACCGTCCTTGATAACAAGGCGAGCCATCAACCCTGTCTTCGACGTCACAGCGGAGCTCCCAATGAAAGCAACAATGTCGGTGTCAAAACCGGCAGATCTCAGGTAGGGCGTCTCGAACTATGCATCTAAGGTCGATGGTAACAGGAGACAGGGGACACGATGTTTACCCAGGTTCAGGCCCTCTCTATGGAGGTAATACCCTACTTCCTGCTTGATTGATTTTGATGAATATGATTATTACAAGAGTTGATCTACCTCGAGATCGTAATGGCTAAAACCCTATAAGTCTAGCATGTATTATTATGATTATCCCTATGAACTAAACCCTCTAGTTTATATAGACACCAGAGGGGACTAGGGTTATATAAAGTCGGTTACAGAGAAAGGAATCTTCATATCTGGATGCCAAGCTTGCCGTCCACGCCAAGGAGAGTCCTATCCGGACATGGGTGAGAGTCTTCGGTCTTGTATCTTCACAGCCCATCAGTCCGGCCCACGTCCAATAGGTCGGACGTCCGAGGACCCCTTAATCCAGTACTCCCTCAATGCCCCGTTATGGAATCATGGCAATCTATCTCCTTGCAACTATGTTTCATACTCGCCGTCTACTTAAGCGTGGAATTGTTTCCTACCAAATTGAACCTTTGTCATCTGCTTCTTTCCATCACCCCTGATGTGTATTTCGCGTCTCAACGCAAGAGATGTTTTATATCTCACTCCATGAATTGATCTTGAGTTGCTCGATCTTCGAGAAGATCAATTCTTCTAGAGTTTCCCTTCCTTCTCGTTGTCATGTTGGATGGAGTTCTCATGGCAAGACGTGGGGACAAAGATGATGATCGAATCAACGTTCTTGTGAAGTGCAACCTGGATCGTGAAGATCGTGGAACCTAGTATCCCCTCGGTCTTCTTACCTCGCGTCTTGAATCTCGGGACGGGATTCTCGTTTAGTGGGGGTGAGTTGCCATAGCCCTAAAATTTGTTTGCAATAATTGCATCAGTGAGCATGCATCATGTTTAATTCAAGAAATTAAAATGAGGAATTTTCAAAGCCTCAGAAATTATTTAAAAGAAGGGCAGTAACCCTTTAAATTGCATTCAATGATTCCAAAATGCCCTAAAAATAGTTTTGAGAATTTTAGCAAGGGTTATATACCAAACCAAAATGTTGGAACATTTTTAAGGAATTATTTGGTCTCTGAATTTAAAATAATATTGTATTTGAATTTGAAAATATATTTCAAATATATATGGGATATATTTTCAAATGCTTTGTGATAATTTATGTGCCTCTAGAAAAGTCCATGAAGCAACATAAAAATACTAAGAGGATGTTTGAATTTTGTTTGAATCCAAAACAGTGGCAAAAGATTAAATAAAAGAAAAACATACGGAAAATAAAACAGAACAGATCTTACCTGTAACTCGCTTGGCACTTTTCTCCCAGCACTGTGCACCTCGGCCCACCACCAGAGCACCTGGCGCTGCCAGTCACCCACAACCTCTCGCCAGGAGGCCAGGGGCGCGTGGTGGCCGCGCGCACGCATGCGGTGCGCCACCTCCTGCCTACCTGCTTGCCCCTCTTCCTCGACGCCTGGACATCGCCACGCAACACCCCGGCCCCTCTCACTGCTCCCCCGTGCTCATTCCCTCCTCTCCCTCGCTCTCTCCCATGAACAGCCGAGCGCTGCCGTCGCCGCCGCTCGTCGTTGTCGTAGCCACAACCATCGCCTCGCGCCGCAGACGTGTTCCACCTCTCCGTCGTCGACCACCGCTTCACCACACTGAAGAAACCGATCTCGGACACCCCGAATAGTCGCCCGAGATCACTATCGCCGTCCTGCTCATGTCGAACCTCCCCTAAGCTCGCTGACGCCTCCACCGGAACCGCTGTGAGCCCTGCCGTCGTTCCCCCTCTCCGTTTCATTATTCGCGTGCCGTAGCCGCACTAACCACTAGACCCGAGCGGTCGCGCCGCCGTGGATCCTCACCGTCGTGGCCAGAGCGACCGCGGCTCACAACCGCGCACGTCACCTTGCTCCTGGAGACGTCTGGAGGCTGTAGAGCCCCTCAGCTCACTCTCCCGTTCCCTGTAGCACCAAACCCGCACGCCACCAAACTCCGACCGCCGCCGCGAGCTCTGCTCCGGTGAGCTCCGACCACCCCACGGCCTTTCGCGTGTTCCACTGGATGCGCGCGAGCCTGGGCGTCTCCGTTGTGCGATTGGTCCCCGGAGGGCGATTTCTGAGCCCCTCTGCTGCGGTTGTCATCGCCGGTGGCTAACCGCCGGTCTTATTGACTGGGATTGACCCACTTTGACCACGGCTGGACCCCCCTGTGTCCATGACATGTGGGGCCGGCCTCTGACTAAATTAGTTTAGGGTTATAATTAGTGCTAATTACCGCTATTAGAGATTAATCACCCCACTAACTAAACACTGTGCCACTGACACTAGGACGCACTGCCCAGTTAATCCATGGTTTAAGTCTAAACCTTTTTAATTAAAGCTACACCAGCTGACATGCGGTCCCCACAGGCCAAGCTTGACCTGGACCGGCCCTGTTGACCAGATAACGTCAGCATGACCTAGTGCTGACGCAGTTAACATTTTGCAAATGAAATAATTTCTATATGAAAAATGATCAGAAGAATCCAATCTATCCATCTGTACCATTTCCATACATGTTAGAACAACTTGTGGCTTCTGTTTAGGACAAATCAAATAAATGGCATATGAACATTAACATATGGAGTTTAATTTGAACCTAGGGTTCAAACCAACTTCATTTAAATCATTGCTAGCTGCATTAACTCAAACAACAACATATTTCCATGTCATGATCATGCACCATATTGTCGCATTGCATTGATTGTGTTCCTTCTCTGTTGCCGCTATTTTTCCCCTCTCAGTAGACGTGGTTCCGACGATGAGATCGATGACACCGATGAAGAACTATACTATCTTCAGAAGTGCCAGGCAAGCAAAACCCCCTTGTTTCTTCCAATACAATCCCACTCTCTCACTCCTGCTCTCTTTTATTGCATGAGGACAACAATGATTCATCTGTTACATGTTGCGGTAGATGAACCCCTTTTCCTCTGCATGACCTATCATTGCCACAGTAAATAGATGAAACCCACTAGCATGAGTAGGAGTCGTTTGAGCCCTGATGTGCCTACTCATTCATGCTTGTTTGTCATGCCTGTTACTGCTTAGAGTTGAGTTAGGTCTGATTCGTCAGGGATGAATTGCAATGGTGATGATCATGTCCTACTGTGTGTGAGCTAAGTGTGTTAACACGATTTGGTAAAGGTAGAAGTGAGAGGCCATGTAGGAGTACATGGTGGGATGTCTCATTGAAACTGTCCGCAGGAACTGAGTTCTGTGTTTGTGATCCATGAACGGCTACTACCACGCATTGGGCCTGAAACCAGTGGACCCCCTCGACTTATTAACTGCCCCTATGCTCTGTCCGAGAATTGCAAGTAGTTTCTAGTGTTTGTAGTATGCTGGAGGCCGTGCGCAGCGCTGACTCGAGGGGTGGGCTGTGATGCCGTAGGCACGTGGCACGGTGTACCAGGACGCCCGTTTGGTGCCTCGGGAACCCTGCACACATCGTTCGGGGCCGTATGTGGAAACCTCGGCTGGACTCCCTGCGGATGGAACCTGAATAGTCGATAAACCTGGACTAGGGACTTGTGTGGTTAGTCAGGTCGTCTCCGACACCCTCTCTAGGCTTCTGCTTGAAGGTTGCCGAGATACAGAACGTGTGCATGGCGGTAAGTGGCGAGAGCGTGTGTGAAGAAGTACACCCCTTCAGGGTTAACATCATCTATTCGAATAGCCGCGTCCGTGGTAAAGGACCTCTGGGTTGCTTATACAGTTCATAGACATGTGAAAGTGGATACTCTAAAATGCGCAAGATAAGCGTGAGTGCTATGGATGGTGTTCTTGTAGGGAGACGGGAGCAGATCCATAGTGGTGTATTGATTGGTGAATATGTGGACTTGTGTGCGTGACCCCAAAAGAGTTACTTGCAGTCGTAGTTCAGGATAGCCACCGAGTCAAAGCTGGCTTGCTGCAGTTAAACTCCACCACCCCCTTTGTTGATACTGATGCATATGTAGCTAGTTCTGATGTAAGTCTTGCTGGGTACATTTGTACTAACATTTGCTTAATTTATGTTTTTGCAGACAGGCTTCAGTCTCACTAGTAGTTCCGCGTGGACTCCAACGTTTAGCTTGTTACATCAGCTACGATCTTGTACCCACGGCAGGGTCTTGTAGATAGTCAGGCTTCTCAGCCTTTTTTATTTGTAGTTGTGTGTACTCTGATAAGTTAAGCTTCCTCATGTGCTTATTGCTTGTATGACTTGAATGATGGGTCGTCAGACGCATGTTTGTAATATCTGGCTCCTCGGATCCTAATGAATAAATACTTTGAGTCGTAGAGTTTTGTTGTGATGCCATGTTGTATTTGTACATATCGAGCATGTTGTGTGTATGTTATTGAAATGCTTGGTATGTGTGGGATCCGACAACCTAATTGTTTATTCTTGGTAGCCTCTCTTACTGGGAAATGTCCCTAGTGCTTCCACTGAGCCATGGTAGCTTGCGACTGTTCCGGAACACTTAGGCTGGCCAGCATGTGTCCTTCTTCATTCCCGTGTCTGTACCTTCGGGGAAATGGCACGCGTTGTTCCTTTAAGTCCTTGTAGCTTGCTACGACTTGCGTTCATATGTTGATGACCGACATGTTCGTTGTTGGGTCATGTATGCATGTCCCTGTAAGTTAGTGCCACTTTGGGTTTACGACTAGTCATGTCGGCCCGGGTTCTCTGCCATATGGATACTAGCGACACTATCATATACGTGAGCCAAAAGGCGCAAACGGTCCCGGGCCAGGTAAGGTGGCACCCGTGGAAATACCGTGCGTGAGGGCGCAAAGTGATATGACATGTTACATGCTGGGTCAGTGTGACTTAGGATCGGGGTCCTGACAGACCTCTCTAGCAGTTCCTCCTCCGATGACGACTCCTTCACCACCAGGGTATGCCTCTCTTCTCTCTCTCGGGCTATGACTTGGAATGTAGGATTTTTACCCGGCGGTCGGTTTGAGTCATTTCTTCCTCTTGTAGCTCCCTAGGACCATCAGCGGCAACGAATGGAGCAATCTATCTGCTCATTGTCACTATCAATCTCCATGCATGAAGCTAGTTGCGTTTGAATCTGTGGACAGTGGGAGGAAGTTTCTGGCATGCGCAGAGAAGGTTAGTGTCGGTGTCAAAACCGGCGGATCTCGGGTAGGGGGTATCGAAAGGTGCGTCTAGGCGGATGGTAACAGGAGACAAGGGACACGATGTTTTTACCCAGGTCCGGGCCCTCTCGATGGAGGTAATACCCTACTCCAGCTTGATTAATATTGATGATATGGGTAGTACAAGAGTAGATCTACCACGAGATCAAGGAGGCTAAACCATAGAAGCTAGCCTATGGTATGATTGTTGTTCGTCCTACGGACTAAAACCCTCCGGTTTATATAGACACCGGATTGGTTAGGGTTACACAGAGTCGGTTACAATGGTAGGACATCTACATATCCGTATCGCCAACCTTGCCTTCGACGCCAAGGAAAGTCCCATCCGGACACAGGACGAAGTCTTCAATCTTGTATCTTCATAGTCAAGGAGTCTGGCCAACGGTGAGAGTTCGGCTATCCGGACACCCCCTAATCCGGGACTCCCTCAGTAGCCCCCGAATCAGGCTTCAATGACGATGAGTCCGGCGCGTTGATTGTCTTCGGCATTGCGAGGCGGGTTCTTCTCCAAATTCCATATACTTGTTTAATAGTGTCCGCTCGATAAATGCTACGCCCTTAGCTTCTACGCCCAATAATAGCCATCTTCCACGTGTTTGAATGAATGCGAAAAGCCAGTGGTATTTTACAATTACCCCCTAGTCAGCGCAAATGAGCCGCCTATAAAAGGGCAAGGATCTAGATCTGAGTCACACCATCCTCCTTTGCGAAGCTTTCATCGGAGCGCCTCGACCAACGCCCATTCCATCATGGACGATCGATGCGGCTCCTCTTCTCGCTCCCGCCGCCAGCCCAAAATTGGGAGAGATGCTCACCCGCATAGCGAGCTAGTTATACTCAAGCCAAGGGATTTCTTCCCCGACCTTCATGGTTCGGTTCGAGCGGACTTGCCACCTACAAGGGCGGAAAGCAAGCGGAGAGCGCCCCGATCCCTCTAAAGGAGAGCGGTATGCTTCATCTCTTATCTAGTAAGAGGACTCGGATTTCCAATCCATCCATTTCTCCGGGGCTCTTGGAGTTCTACGACCTCCAATTGCACCATCTTACTCCTGCCTCCATCTTGCACATCGCGGGCTTCGTGGCCCTTTGCGAACTGTTCTTGGCGCCAAGCTCATTTCGGCTGTGGAAGAGAATATTCTGCCTAGTACCCGCTCTCACGAGGGGTCAATATATCAAGTGGGCGGAGCTGAGCTATGGCGCATCGCGGGACCGGATACCTATCCGTAACCCCAAAGAAGGCGTCCAAGATTGGCCTTGAATGGTTTTACATGGAGGACGCCCCGCTGCGGATCCTGCTCGGATCGGCCTTCCGAGTTCAGCAATGCTCCTCTGAAGAAGCGCCTAAGCTGGCGCCCTCGGAGCCCCTGGAGGGAAAATGACCGGGATGTCCTTTATTTGATGAGCCGAATAAGGTTATTGGCTCATGCCGGATTGACCATGATTGGATTCATGGCAATATGTATTATGAGGGGAGTGCAACCGCTCCAATATAGAGGCCACCCCATGTGGGACTTCAACGGGGAGGACGATGCCACCCGCCACGGCCGCAAAGGGCCGGGATCGGTCACCGAACTGGTGAAGATCTTGTCTGCCATGTATAAAGGAGAGGAGGAGGATTTCCTCCGCGTCAATCCACTGAAGGAGTTTGCTTCGAATAATCCTTGAAGCTGGGTAAGCAAACATCTTTGCGACCTGTACGATCCATGTTCCCGTGGTTAAATATCTCATTTCATGGTCTTTGCGCAGGAACTGCGCCGGACTGTGGAGAAGATACACAGCCCGCCCCCACAACCCGAGGATCCGGAGCGGTCCCTCGATCCGACCTCCGAAGAGGATCCGGATATAAAGGTGGAGTTGATCGACGGGGTGTTCTACCAACTTAGCATCGATGATGCTTTGGTTGCCATTACGGCTGATTACCCCGGAATACTTCCAGCCTCACAGGTTATTGAGACCGAGATCCCAAAGACCTGATAATGACCCATCCATGCTTATTTTTGATCACCGTATACCAATGGTGCTTCGCAGGGGGTACCTTCGAGGCAGGAAGCCGAGCCCGCGGCGGCTGGCCAACAAAGGGCAGTGCGGCCCCGCAGGCTAAAAAGAAGTGTGGTCCGGATCAAAACTCCGCCGCAATGGTATGGCGTGTCACCATACTCCCAGGATTGATTCCTGGAAGGCGTACTAACGCTGGTGCTCTTTTCAGGAAAAAGAGCGCTCGCCGGACTGAGTCCGGAGAGGTTGCCAATCGAACCTTCACCAGCCAGGCTTCAAAGCCGGGTCCGGAGGCTGAGGCGAGCACGAGACGTGCGTCGGATGCTCCTCCGACAGAGGATCCCGACAGGTTGTCCGCCACCAACTCCGAGGTGGAGAGCGCCTTGAATCACAGGCGCCGCCGGACAGTTCTTCGTGACGCATGTTTCTCCCAGGAGGCCTTGAATGCCTCCGTGCCGCTCAAGATGGTCTAGCCAGAGCCACGGAGCAGTATGTAAAGGACATACGGGTAAGGAAATTTGACAGTTATATATGCCAAGAGCTCCCGAGACTTAAAATAGTTAGAATAACTGATTTAAGGATCATTTGTTATCTGAGGATCCTACTGTAAAAGAATACCCGACTGTCCCAGAGCTTGAAGAGTGCAAGGCCCAACTTGAGGCCGCACTAGCCGCTACAGGGGGAGCCGTAGAGACCCCCATTGGTAATATACGCTTCAAAAAAAGTTCATGAAGTTCGGCGGGTGTGTAAATATGACAAAAACATTGCAGATGGCGCCGGAGTGGATCCGGACAAGCAACAGCTCTTGCGCCAGCTAAAGGCCGGCGAGAGCGTGCTTACGAGGGTGCGGCATGAGAAAAATAACCTCCAGGATGCCAACACCAAGCTGGGTGAGGATCTAAAAGATGTTCGTGCCCAGTTGTCTGACTCCGTAAAGGAGAATCGGCGGCTTCGTCGCGGCATTTTCAGTAAGTGCTTGAGCGAACTTTGAAAGAGTTCGGCGAGGAAGGCGACTAACATAAACATGTATGTATGTTTGCTCACAGGTCGTCCTGAGGAGGAGATGCCCAGTTCTTCGGGTGATCTTCTTCCCGAATTGCCACCTGCACTAACGAGTCCGGCGGTGATGAAAGGCATCGGCCGTGCCTTGTGGCCATCTATCTCCCTGCCCGAAGGTATTGGGGAGTTGGCAGAGCGGCTTCAAGGAGCACGGTGGCGCTTCCGACTATGGAAGATATCGGCCTGCCGTCAAGGCGCTAGGGAGGCCTGGGCCATGGTGAAGACGCGGTACACGAAGGCTGACCCAAACCACATGGCCGAGGTCGGACCTGTCGGGCCTGATGGGATGGAGATCCCTGTAAGCTTAGTGTACGTCCAAGTAGAATTGGCCGCCAAGTATTCCCAGCAAGATTGTAAATTAGATAGCCTATTAGATGGCATTAAGGAGGAATACAATGAGTCGAGTTGACTATGTAAAAATGTGACATGAAAAAATGTCTTCTAGCCGGATTGTAGATCGTTTGTCATAGCAGACCTTTTCGCTTCGACCTCAGGACCCAATAGTCCGGAGTGTGTCCGAATACCTTCGTAGTTATATAAGAGCCGGGGTATGCATGGAGACAAGGTGTAGTGGTCATTGTTGCTGGATCAAACAAGTGCCCAACTAGTTATGTTATATTACATGGATAGTAAGAAACATCTTCCAGGGAGAATAGTTCCGTTAAGGGTTCCTTTCACTGGGATGCATGCCCTAAAGTGCATGTCAAAGCTGCTACGAAAGCAGAAAATCATCTGGGGGCAGATGGGTAAATAATTAAAAATCATCTTTCAGTTCACCGACCAATATTCCCTTAAGAACGCTTAGCTTTCGGCTTCACCTACCGAGGTACACATCCGGCCGACCCGGCAAGAATAATCGCAGAGGTGCTCCTTTACCACCTAGCCGAACAATCGGGAACGAGGGGTAAGCACAGAGCCAGCAACCCAGCTTGGCCAAAACTTAAGTCATATCGATGCATATAATGGTAAATAAAAGGTACATGCGGAAGTTTAACGCATGTGTTGGGCATGAAGCCCGTATAAATAAGCTTCTGTTAAAGAAGCCCCCAGGTATAATGAGCACGGACAGCGCGTCAAGTGTGTGCGAAAAAAGCGCAAACGAGCCTCTAGAGGCTTCAAGAAGAAGAAGGAGGAAGGAGAGAAATAAGAGACGGCAAAAATAGAAAATGTGGACGGAGGAAGGAGACGAACTTGGAGTCCGACACTTAGGCGTAGAGTCTTCGTAGACGGGCTACGTTCCATGGGTTCGGCTCGAGTCGGTTATCCGATGCGTTTTGCAGACGGTATGCTCCGCCGGTCAGGACCTGGTCGATGATGAAGGGACCTTCCCATTTGGGCTTGAGTTTGTCCTTTTTCTTGTCCGGCAGGCGTAGAACTAGTTCGCCAACGTTGTAAGCTTTGGCCCGCACTTCCCTGCTTTGATATCTTCGAGCCTGCTGTTGATAGAATGCGGAACTAGCTTTTGCCACGTCGCGCTCCTCCTCCAATGCGTCCAAACTGTCCTGCCGATCAAGCTCGGCTTCTCTTTCTTCATACATGCGCACGCCAGGTGAGTCATGTATTATATCGCAGGCCAAGACTGCCTCTGTGCCGTACACCATAAAGAATGGTGTGAATCCGGTAGTACGATTCGGCGTGGTCTGCAGCCCCCAGAGTACGGAGTCGAGCTCGTCAACCCAGTGCGTGTCAGATTCCTTGAGGGACCGCACTAGTTTGGGTTTAATGTCGCTCATGATAAGACCATTTGCTCGTTCGACTTGTCCGTTGGTTTGAGGGTGATAGACTGAGGCGTAATCGAGCTTGATGCCCATGTTTTTGCACCATAATTTGACCTCATCGGCCGTGAAGTTGGTGCCATTATCGGTGATGATACTTTGGGGACACCATAACGGTGCACTACCCCGATATGAAGTCTATCACCGGTCCGGATTCGCCGCTTTAATGTGCTTGGCCTCTATCCATTTGGTGAATTTATCCACCATGACCAATAGGTATTTTTGCTTGTGGGTTCCTCCCTTAAGAGGTCCAACCATGTCAAGCCCCTAGACCACGAACGGCCAGGTGATGGGTATAGTTTTAAGGGAGGTGGGTGGCATGTGGCTTTGGTTAGCAAAAAGCTGGCAACCGACGATCGTTGGACTAAGTCCTGCAGATTCTGCCGGGCCGTCGGCCAATAAAATCCTGTACGGAAAGCCTTGCCTACAAGGGCCCGGGCTGTGGCGTGGTGCCCACCCAGTCCGGCATGAATTTCAGCCAAGAGGTTTCGCCCTTCCTCTTCGGAGATACACCTTTGAAGGACTCAGGTAGTGCTTTTCTTATAAAGCTCTCCCTCATGGACTTTGTAGGATTTAGATCGCCGTACTATGCAGCGAGCCTCGTTTTGGTCTTCGGGGAGTTCCTGCCTAGTTAGGTAGGCTAGGAATGGTTCCGTCCACGGGGCGATAACCGCCATTATTTCGTGAGCGGAGGTTGTTATCTCGGGGGTAGAGCCTCCGGTTGTGTCAGAGTGTTCGGCGTCATGCAGTGCGGTTGGGTCCGGATTGTTATTGCCGGACTCCCCTTCCCATAGTACGGATGGCTTGAACAGCCGTTCCAGGAAGATGTTGGGCGGGACGGCATCGTGTTTTGCACCGATGCGTGCCAATATATCCGCTGCCTGGTTATTATCACGGGCTATATGATGAAATTCGAGTCCTTCGAACCGTGCTAACATTTTTAGGACCGCATTGCGGTATGCTGCCATTTTTGGATCTTTGGCATCAAAGTCTCCGTTTATTTGAGATATTGCGAGGTTCGAATCCCCGCGCACCTCTAGGCGTTGAATGCCCATGGAGACTGCCATCCGGAGGCCGTGCGTAAGGGCCTCGATTAGGCTGCGCTTTTGGAGTCTCAGATACATTATCGAAGGACGATTGGACTGTGTCCTGGTTGGGGACGCCAGACGATGCCAGCCCCTAGGCCAGCCAACATTTTGGAGCCGTCAAAGTGCATGATCCATTGAGTATGCGCCGCACTTTTAGGGAGTTCTTCAGTCCATTCGCCACGAAGTCGGCCAAAACCTGCGACTTAATAGCTCGTCGTGGCTTATAAGTTATATCGAATGGAAGGAGCTCTATGGCCCATTTAGCAATCCGCCCGTCGGCGTCATGTTGTTTATAATGTCGTTAAGAGGTACTCGGAGGCTACCGTTATCGAACACTCTTGAAAGCAGTGTCACAGCTTCCGAGATGCCATGAACACCGCGTATGCTATCTTTTGATAGTGTCGGTACTGGACTTGCATGGAGTTAGGACGGTGGACACATAATAAACCGGTTTTGAAGAGGGAACCGTGTCCGTCCGCTTTCGCTCGACAACGAGCACCGCCGACAACTTGATGTGTTGCGCGATATATAATAGCATTGGTTCGCCCACGTTGGGCGTGGCCAGACCGGATTCGTTGCCAAAATGGCCTTTATTTCTTCGAGTCCGCCGTGGCGGCATCCGCCCACTCAAGTGTTCGTGCGGCGGAGGAGGTGGTAAAGGGGTAACGCCTTTTCCCCCAAACGGGAAATAAAGCGGCTTAGAGCCGCTATGCATCCCGTCAATTTTTGTATTTGCTTGAGGTCTTTTGGAATATCCAATTGTGACAGAGCTCGGATCTTGGCTGGGTTTGCTTCAATTCCTCTACCGGACACAATGAAGCCCAAGAGCTTTCCGCCAGAACGCCAAGACGATTTTTCCGGATTGAGCTTGATGTCATATTTTCGAAGATTGTTGAATGTGAGCCTCAAGTCGTCTACTAGAGTTTCGACGTGCTTGGTTTTGATGACCACGTCATCTACATATGCTTCCATTGTTTTGCCGATCTGGTTTGCCAGACATGTCTAATCATGCGCTAATATGTTGCACCGGCATTTTTGAGCCCAAAGGGCATTATATTGAAGTAGAACGGGCCATATGGGGTGATGAATGATGTTGCAGCTTGGTCTGGCTCCGCCATCTTGATTTGGTGGTAGCCGGGGTACGCGTCGAGGAAGCACAATGAGTCGTGTCCTGCTGTAACGTCAATAATTTGATCAATTCGAGGGAGGGGGAAGGGATCCTTTGGGCAAGCCTTATTAAGGTCTTTGAAACCAACACATAGGCGCCATGATTTATCCTTCTTTGGTACCATCACCAGGTTTGCTAGCCAATCCGGATGTTTTATATCTCTGTTGAATCCGGCTTCCAAAAGTTTGGCTAGCTCCTCTCCCATGGCCTGTCTCTTGGGTTCGGAAAAGCGCCGAAGGGCCTGTTTGACTGGCTTGAATCCTTTTAGGATATTTAGGCTGTGCTCGGCTAGCCGACGTGGGATTCCTGGCATGTCCGAAGGGTGCAGCAAAGATGTCCCAGCTTTTCTCGAGAAATTCTGGTAGTCTGGCGCCTACATCGGGTTTAATTGTGCCCAATGGAGGCCGCCTTTGCGTGGTCCGCTTGGTGGACTTGGAATTTGACTATTTCATCCGCTGGTTTAAAAGAGGTGGACTTGGATCTTTTATCAAGTATCACATCGTCCCTGTTCACCGTGGAGCGATCGGTGAGTTCCACGGCCGCTAGGGCTTAGGCAAAGTGCCTCGAGGGCTAGTGCGGCTGTCTTCTTTTCGGCGCGGAGTGCTATGTTCGGATCACTAGCTAGAGTGATTATTCCGTTATGTCCGGGCATTTTAAGCTTCATGTACCCATAATGGGGTATAACTTGAAAAATTGTGAATTCCTCTCGTCCTAATAAAGCATGATATCCGCTGTTGAACGGGGCCACTTGAAATGTGACCTCCTCGACCTGTAATTGTCCGTGAAATAACACTACATCCAAAGGTAATTTTTCCTGCAGCATGCTTCCGGCTAGGGATTATTCCTCCAAGGTTGTGCTGCTTCGCTCAAAGCGGTTCCAATCTATTTCCATTTTTCGAGGGTTTCCTCATAGATGAGGCTTAGTCCGCTGCCGCCATCCATGAGTACCTTAGTAAGGCGTAAAGCCGCCCACTATCGGACCGAGGACCAATGCGGCCGGTGCTCGGGCTTTTCGAATTTAGGTTCACACGGCATTAAAAGTAATATCCGTGTCACCCATGGATTTATTGTTGCTACTTGGTAGACTTCGCAAGGTTATGGAGTGTTCGCTGCATGTTATTTGATGCGAAAGTCTCAAGACTGTTAACACCGTGATTGGTGCTGCTGGGCTGGGATTCGAAGCTAGAAGCCTCGCCACTTTTGGCCACCTGTCGAGTATCCAACATGCTCAAGGCTATGAGTTGGAGTGGCGCCCTCGTGCTATGAATTTTGCAGGTCCGCTTAGCCAACCCTCTAGTATGGTTCCGTACCCTTTAGGGGGTTTTGGTTTTTTGGTATTTAGCCCAGGTGCTTGATAATGATGCACCCTTTTATTTCGGACTAGGGATGTATTCGGAGCCGGATTATCCCAAAATTTACTTTCGGTTTTCCAGGCGTTCTCCATCGCACAGTACTTTTGTACTATGGTCACCAAGTCAGCAAAGCGTGTAATTTCGCGACGACTTATAGCGTTTAGGATTCCCTTGTCTGTGCAATTATCGCAAAAAATTGGGATTGCGTCTTCCTCTCGGCAGTCCTTTATCCTGTTCAAAACCAGGAGGAATCTGGCCCAGTAATGATGTACTGTCTCAGCGGGCTCTTGCCGGATTCGAGAGAGATCGCTAATGTTTGGGTGGGCGGGTGGCACTAGATCCGGAACCCCGTCCAATTTAGGACTCAGTGGCCTAGGAGCTTCCGAACTCGGAAGTTTGTATTTTGGAGTGTTATCCAATGAGTCCAACCCGTCGCCTGACTTTAAGTTCAGGGCTTGATCAACATCCGTCCCTCTGCGGGAATCCGGCATGGAGGGATCGGGGATCCGGACGTAGCTAGTCCTTAAGATAGAAGAAGAATCGCCGCATTGCTTCTCTATCACAGCAACATGATGGGTAGCCTGGGCAGAGTTGATCTCTCTCAGATCGGTTTTAGGCCCGATCCGGTCGTAATCTGTGGCGACTCCCAGGGCGGCGATGCGATCCAAGAGCTCGTTTACGGAGGAGAGCTCGATCGGATCTAACTATTCGACAAGTTCTGAATTGACATGGAGATTGGTGTCGATGACTCGAGAGGTCATCGTCGGCGCGGTGGCCGGACTGGCGGTCATAAGAAAACCACCTAGCCGAAGAGTCTGGCCAGCAACATGATGGTATCGTCTTTAAATACGAGATGAGGCATCCTACCTGATGGCGACGACACAGAGGAACTCTCAATGAAAGCACCAATGTCGGTGTCAAAACCGGCGGATCTTGGGTAGGGGGTCCCGAACTATGCGTCTAGGCGGATGGTAACAGGAGACAAGGGACACGATGTTTTTACCCAAGTTTGGGCCCTCTCGATGGAGGTAATACCCTACTCCTTCTTGATTAATATTGATGATATGGGTAGTACAAGAGTAGATCTACCACGAGATCAAGGAGGCTAAACCCTAGAAGCTAGCCTATGATATGATTGTTGTTCGTCCTACGGACTAAAACCCTCCGGTTTATATAGACACCGGATAGGTTAGGGTTACACAGAGTCGGTTACAATGGTAGGAGATCTACATATCCGTATCGCCAACCTTGCCTTCCACGCCAAGGAAAGTCCCATCCGGACACGGGACGAAGTCTTCAATCTTGTATCTTGATAGTCCAGGAGTCCGGCCAACGGTGAGAGTTCGGCTATCCGGACACCCCCTAATCCGGGACTCCCTAAGTTAGACCCTCTTTCTTGTTACAAATCATTTGTTAGATGTGATTCAAACATTGTCACGGTCCTAACCCATTCATATCACACCTTCAACCAAACGCATCCTAAGACAGTTTCATAGTTTGTACCACTTCAGCGGTACAAACTTTGGTCCAGACAATCATTTGGCACCACTTCAGCAGTTTGTGCAGCCAACTTTGGTCCAGACATCTGAGCAGCCAAGAAGTAAAATACTAAATCTTTATGGCACGAAGGAAATGGGCATCAGAGTAACTAGGTGCTCCCGATTTCGGGTCCCTGATTTTTTCCACTGCATCAGCTCGCCAGTGTAGGACAACGGTGCGAGATGTAGCAACAGTTGTCTTTACACCAGTTTTGGCATACATACTGGACAACCTTAGTGCTATTAGTTCTATGTTACTAAAATTTTGCATCTACACACATGTTAGTATCAATTTGCTGTCATCCGAACACTGTCGCTATGCTATTGCAGTTATATTTACCTTTCTCATAAAATGTTCAATTTGTTATTTATTGTACATGAGTAAGAACTTGGAGCGTTGTTGTAGTTAATTATAGCTTCTGATGTTTCAGAATTTGGTTGTTGTCTCAGTAGCAATTAATTCATTTGCACATTGATCTTTTTGAGAATTTATGTCATAATTAACATGTTTCTTCAGTTTTTCAAAATAAGCATTGGTCATTTTCAATGTTGCTATAAACCCATTTCCCCTACAATTGTTACTGATCTAGTTTTAAATATTATAGGATGAACAGAAGTGTTCTTACTTGGAGTGGGTCGAGTCGATTAAGAGTGGCCACAGCTTTGAAGATGTGCCTAGCAAAGCTCTGGAGCATGTTTGAGGAAGAGAACAGAGGTAGGCTTAGAGAAATTGTTGTCAACGCTGAAGAATATTTGAAGATGCGGGATAAAAATAGCAAGGTGGAGAATGAGCTCAAATTTTTAAATCAGACTTTACTAAGATGGTGTTTGCGAAGGAGGAGGCACTTCCCCAGTTGGCCAGTGCAAAACAGGTTCTTACTGAACTGAAAGCAAAGGTGGATAAGACGAGCCTGTATGATCTTGATTAGGGAAATGAATATATTATTTTAATATTGTTCTTATGAAGTTGAACTAGCAATATGGTGTACTATGTTGTTTTCAGGTAGCTATCGTACTGTGATGTTCAAATATATTTATGTGCCTCATATGAAATTGGCAAACAGTTGTTCGATATGAAATGTGAATTTGTGTAATACTGGAATTATTAATTGTAAACTAATAAACCTGCTAAATGTGTCATGGAACTTTGCAAACGGTTCTAGCAGTAAAAGCGCTTATGATGGATAGCCCAATGCCACACAGTTTTTTTCATCAAATCGTGTGTGATGTAGTTGATAAAATCAAACGGTTAACCAAGGCAGAGCGTGTGTGATAGTTACACTATCACACACGAGCCTATAAATAAACCTGTGTGGGATATACATACGAACGAAAACATTTTCTCTGGATTGACTGTGTGGGATGTACATACGAATGGAAACGTTTTCCCTGGATTGACTGTGTGGGATGTACATTCGAAAGGAAACATTTTCCCTGGATTGACTGTGTGGGATGTACATACGAACGGAAACGTTTTCCCTGGATTGATTGTGCGATGTACATAAGAACGGAAACGTATTCCTTGGATTGACTGTGTGTGATATACATACGAACAGAAATGTTTTTCTGGGATTCACCGTGTGGTATGTACATATGAACGGAAATGATTGGGTTTCGATGCCTCGCCCGATTGCACACGAGCTCATTTTGCCCTAGCTTGTGTCCTAGGAGGGCCTATCCCCGACGGTTTCTAGGTCGTGTGGGAAGGACCCCCTATCGCCCACACTCACTTGGCGACGGTTCCAAATGCCGTCGCGGAAAGGGGTTGAAAACCGTTTGTATAGCACCAACGCGTACTAGTGTATCAGAGCTTTGGTCTCCATTCGCCTTGATTTCCGTAGCTTTAGTGATCATAGCCTTGGTTTCACAACCTAGGAGAGTATGGTGTCTAGCCAGGGAAATTACCACAGTAGTGGTCCTTACTTTGGTGGTACTAATTTTGCTAGTTGGAAGCACAAGATGAAAATGCATATTGTTAGACATAACCCCGCTATTTGGGCTATTGTGTGTATTGGTTTGCAAGGTGAATTCTTTTAAGATGGAAGATAACTGAATCGTGAAGCGACCGCGGAAGAATTGAAGATGTTGCAATACAATGCTCAAGCTTGTGATATCCTCTTCAACAGACTGTGCCCCAAAGAATTCAACAAAATCAGCCGCCTTGAGAATGAAAAGGAAATTTGGGATACTTTGGTTGACATGCACGAAGGTACCGAGTCCATAAAGGAATCCAACTTGGATGTGCTTCAAAGTCAACTTGACAAGTTCAAAATGAAGGATGGTGAAGGAGTCATTGAAATGTATTTTAGTCTTGCTCTCATCACAAATGATATTGCCGGCTTAGGAATCGAAGAGATGACCGACAGATTCATCACCAAGAAGATCCTAAGAGCCTTAGATGGAAAATACGATACCATGTGCACCTTGATAAAATGATGCCAAATTCCAAAGATCTCGAGCCAACGGAAGTCATTGGTAGAATTATTGGTCATGAAATGTCACTTAAGGATAAGGAAGAGCTTCACAACAAGTCTAGTGGTGCTTACGAAGATTCATGTGATGCCCCTACAACATCAAGTGAGAAACAAGCCTTGAATGAAGAATTGAGCCTAATGGTGAAGAACTTCAACCAGTTCTACAAGAGTAGAAGCAAAGAGAGAAGTTCCAAGTCAAGGTCCTACAATGACAAAAGATCTTCTACTCGTGATCGCAAATGCTACAATTGTTGAAGACCCGGACACTACTCTAGTGAGTGCACGACTTCCTACAAAAGAAGAGAAGACTCGCCTAAAAGGAGAAGTAAAAGAGAGGAATCCCCACCAAGAGAGAGAAGGAGTAGAGATGATCATTATGAACGAAGACCCTCTCGCAGAAGCAAGGATTTGAAACGAAGGACAAGTAATCAAAGAGCTACACAAGACGAAGACATGAAGATCATATTGCTGAATGGGTATCCGGTTCCGACTCCAACAACTACTCCTAGAGAATTTATCACTCCAACTCAGAATATACTCAAGATGAAGGTGTTGCCGATCTTGCACTTGTGTCGTCCAACTCCTATGACATATTCAAATCACCAAATGAAGGGATTGGAAGATGCTTCATGGCTAAAGGCCCCAAGGTATCACACCCCGAGTAAGTTGAGTTCATCAGTGATGAAGATGATTTGCTAGGTGATGATGATTTACTTGTTGACAACTTTAGTGATGAAAACTATGATGAAATTGCTATGCTCATCAAGATGAAATGCATGACAATGATAAGAAGGATATTGAGCGTCTAACTAAGGAACTAAACACTCTTAAGTTAGCTCATGAAACTACCTTAGAGGATCATCGAGAGCTTTTAAAGACTCATGAGAAGCTATGCTTTGAAAAGCTCAATCTAGAGCAAGAGCATGGTTTCTTAAAAGCAATCAATGATGATATTCGTAAGAAAAGTTTTTCTTACATTACTATGTTTACTCTTGTCTACTTACATGCCACAAGTAAAATCTAGCAACAAGAGTAAGAAAGATTCTTCTTATAGTAGTAAAAATACTCATGTTAAATCCAATATTGTTGCTTCTAATAGTTCTCTTAATTCCACTAATGATTCTCTTAGCCAAGTTGCACTTGAGCACGAAAATATCTTATTGAAGGGAATTATAGAGAAAGGTGTTTACAAGAGCCTTGCCAGAAGTAAACAATTTGACGAAATTGTACGCAAGCAAGGAAGGCACCGGAAGAATCAAGGTGTTGGTTTTGAACACTAGTTCAATGCCAATGAAGTTGAGTGGGAAGAAGATCAATACCCCAAGACGAAGTTTGTTCCTCAACACGAGAAGTATGATCCCACTTATTTCAAGGGAACACAAGCTCAAGATGATCTTCCACCACAAGACCAGAATCAAAATGTCAAGGACAAGCTTCAAGAAGATATTGATTCATTTTAAGAAGATCCAAAGGTCTTGGTCAAGTGGGTTCCCAAGACTACATCAAGTTCCACTTCATCAAGTATGAATACAACTCCAAGGATCTCCATCAAGACGATGTGTGTCCCAAAGAAGAAGAACTAGAGAGTTCTTGAGGGTGATTCCGGCAACATACTTCACTCATATACATTTTCGCAAGGAGAAGTGCAATCAACTTTCACATCTTGCACCAGTTCAAGGAGTCACAAACCCTCTTGTTGGTAAGACAAGGGACAAGGCAACCTAATGATTTCATGGACAATATCATATGTGTACTTCACTCTATGTCTTTGGATATCCGTGTATGTTCCTTGTGAGACTGACCAATGTAAGTTTTGAATGAGCAACTCACTCCAATGGATTGCTCCAAATGGTCTACATCAACATTGAGCATCTACATCTTCAACACCTACATGAAGTCATCATCGACAAAACCCAAGGTTAGTTCATCCTTCCTAGGGGGGATATCACATGTAGGGGAGCTTTGCTCTAAGAATTGCGCTAAAGCAACTCTAATGGTGTGGACACAACAATGACTTATGTAAAAGTGGTAACCCCACTTATGCTTAAACGATGAGCATGACCTATGAACAAATGTTCTCATTTGACTCTTCAGTCAATATACTCATATATAGATGACCTAGTCATTGCCAATTGCTTGATAGATGCTAGAGTGTTTGTGCATGTTTTCCCACATATTTCATTTGCTATCTTATTGTGTGATCATGTTGGTTGCATATTTTTTCATTCAAGGACATCCATTTGTTGCTTTGATTGTTTGGTCTTTCTTTTTGACAAATGGATGGACAAGAATGCCTAAGAACTCCCTCTAGCTATCTATGTTTTTCTCATCTCAAACTCTATTCATGCTACATCACAAAGTTTGAACAAGTCGAATTCGGACCCTCCGGTTGAGGAGCACTCGGAGCCACCGATCCGTTAAGGGCTTAAACTTCCAAAACCTCTTAATGGCTTTCAGTCACCGAAATCATTAGCTTGATCTAGGTTTTCACCTTGGTGCATCCGATTAGAACAATTCAGTCTCACCAAGTTGCAGTAACCACTTGCGATTCTGCATCTCGGTGCCACCGAGTCGTTCCACTCGGTCACACAGACAGTGACTGGGTATATATATACCACGGTTTGAATTTCGGAAATTCCTTCAAATTCCCAACTGCGCCTACCCAGCTCTGCCGCCCCTCATGGTCTCTGGATCATCTCCATCGTCACCAGTGCCCTTCTGCCGCTGGTCTCCTCACTGTCAACGGGAATCTCCACTGCCGTTGGCGCCGTAGCTAGTTCATTGTCGAGTTAGGGGTCAGTGTCAGAGATGTGAGACAACAATAATAGTCATAACAGGCCAGAGGAGCACGTAAATCTTAGTGAGGGCACAAATCCCTCCAACAGCAGGTATGATCAAGGTAGCAGAAGCACCCCAAGAAATTTGCCTAAGGCTGCAACAAGTACAAGAAAGGAGAAAACCTAAGAATCTGAAGATGAGGACTTTGCTGTTGATGACGAGGTAACCTCAAAGAAAAAGTTGCTCAAGAAGGAACAAGCTGCTGCTGCTGCCATCAAACCTGGAATGCACAAGAAGGCTCCTGCCCAGAGGAAGCCCATGTCTAAAGCCAGAGCCTCCACTCTAGAAACCATGAAACCAAGAGAGGAAGAGGCTGTTGGAGGAATGAAAAGGAAGGAAAGAGTCAAGAAGACTATGGCCAGAGTTATTGGTAAAACTTCCATGATGTGAGAGTCTGATGAGGAAGGGGAGGAGGAAGAGCCAGTTCCAAAATCTCAGAAGCTCATCGGGGATGCTATCAAGTATGGGGCTGCTCCATGTAATCCCAAGACAACTCCCAAGCCATCTGCTCAAGCTCAAGCTCCAAAATCAACTGCACCCAACAGATCCACTAGAAATGTTTCAGCTGCAGAGAAGAACACGGCCCTAGTGCCTGAAGTTCAAGAGGATTAGGAGCAGGAAGTGCTGAGAAAGCTAAAACCCAAGATTCTTGATCAAGATGGCAATCATCCAGTTGCTGAGAATATGAAGTTGAGAAAGGATGCAGGTCTCAGATTGTGGAGACAAACTGATCCATGTGTTGTAAGGAGAAGAACTGTTGTGGACTATCGCTTTCACACCAAGGAACAACAAGATTTCTATGAGACGGTCTTATTGCACAAGAAGCCCATTGTCAGTGACATGAGATGGGTTGATTGGAAATTCATTGTTGACAATCAGGAATACTTCCCAAGAGTTCATGAGTTTCAGAATGAACAGTGTTGATACTTTTGTTGGTCAAAAGCTAACAAAATGGAATGATGAAATGGTCATGCAATTCTATTTAACTTCTCATTTCTATCCAGATGGCAAGATAGTCTGGATGACTGAAGACACAAGGTATCAATCGTCAATTGCTGAATGGGCCAAGCTGATCAATGCCCCTGAGGAAGGTAAAGATGACATAGATGTGTATGCTAAGCCCAGGAAGGATCACCACTCCATGGCTCACATGTACAAGGAAATTCCTGATGATGCTTTGGAGACTCACAAGTTTGGATCCATCTATTACCTTCTGTCAGGTCTGACCACGATGAACACTATATTGAGGCACACTCTGTTGACCAAGTCCGGAGATCATAGGATGATCCATGGTCACTCAATCAACCTGCTTCATATGCTTTATGTGCCAGAGAAGTTCAAGGTGATGAGTTTGATTGTTGAAACTGTGAAGAGAACTGTTGCTGACCAGAAAAGATCATGTGGATATGCCCCTCACATTCAGATGCTGATCAACTCCAAGATGGGGTCAGAGACGTATCTTCTAGACAAAGAGCATCTTCCCCTGAGGCTAGAATTTAAGGACAACGTGGTTTTCATGGATGCATCACATCCCACTTCAGTAGAGGCTCAGGAGAAGCGAGAGAAAGCAAAGGCGGCAAGGACTTCCATAATGCCAGATGCTACAGTTGTCAATCTCAAGACCAAGCAAGATCAACTCAGTTATCTGCTTGAGGCAAAGTGGGAATAGAGAAAGGACTAGCAACCCTGACTCGAAATCAAGAGATCCTTGAGAGGATCTTTGAGACCAAACTTCATGATCTAGATGTGAAGGTCACCGAGATCTAGACCACTGTTGAGAAGCTACAGGAAGAGGTTTTGAGGACAGGAGTGATAGACCAACCACTGATGCTTTTCAGAGAGTGCCAAGAGCACAAAGGTCTAGAGCTGAGCCAGTTGTCAGAGACTCCAGAGCTACTACTTCAGCACCTGAAGAAACTACCACCATTGTACGTCCAGTTGCAACTCCTCCAGCTCCTCGGACATCTTCAGAAGTGTTTGCAGATGATGTCCTCTCCACGCCATCTACGCACACTAGAGCAACCAGCCAGAAGACCACTTCAGGAGCTCCCGAGGATCATGGCTAGAGTGCTGCATATCACTATTCATTTAAAAGCTTTTTGGTAACTTGTTGCCAAATGGGGAGAAAGTGTATAGATCATTAGGCTTCGAGAGAGAGAGAGAGAGCGTTTTCCCCCTTTTGTTGCTTCTCTTGCTACTTGCTCTCTGATCGTTTGCATGCTACTATTTGTGTTTGTGTGTGAGATACTCTTATGATCATATGTTTGATCATATTATGCTTTAATTTGTGCTTGAATGATTATATCTTAATACTTATGTATGATCAATCCTATTTCCCTTGGTGACGAGTGCATGTTCTTTATATTCTATCATTTTGAGCACTCCAGCAAGATGTATGTGACATGGAAGAGTGACCCATTGTCCTAATCGATTGTGCATTTGCATTGAAAAACAAATTTTAAATAATGCACAAATTTAGGGGGAGCTCTTTCTTATCACATACTTCTCAAAGCGATGATGTATCTCATTCATATTATCATTTTGTCGGGGAAGCTGATCCACGAACACCTATGGGACCGGCGGACCGAGCCCCTTTCGGTTCGGCGGGGGGCGGAGATCGCACGAAGAGCGGATCGAGGCGAAGCACACGAGCAATTTACCCAGCTTCGGAGCTCTCTGGAGAGATAACACTCCTACTGCTACATGTCTGAGTGTATTGAGTTCTTGCTCGGGAGCGCTGAGTGCTACAGTACACACGAGCTGCTAACGAGACCGAGCGTGAATGTTTTTTCGCTTCCAACCCCCTCTATGTTGCGCATGGGCCTCCTTTTATATGATAAAGGGTCTCCGGCAGTGTGGCAACGTAGACAAGGTAAAATGGAAAAGGAATTGCGGTTGGTACAACTACTTGCACAAAGTGTATCATACCTAACCCCGACGGCAGGGGACAAAGGCATTAAATGCCCGTCACGCCGCCCAAATAGTGCAAAAAGGATCGTCGTGGACGCCACCGCTTGCCACGATGGCAATCTTGTCAGCGCCGCTGCCACCACAGCACCGCTGGTCAAGACAGCCTCTTGCCACGCTGCTACCGAAAGGTCCTGTATGCACACGCTGGTGGATGTTTGGAGCGCAGTACAGAGTGGTAGTTTGTCAGCGCAAGCGCTTTGCCGCGTCGTTGTCTTGTCGCGTCCGGAAGCTTGTTGCTCACGGGCCTCGCCGGACGCGTATGCGCCGCGGCAAGTTCCTCGAGATGCCTTGGTTGGCCTTCCCAACAAGCTCCTCTTGCCGGGCCTTGTCTCCTTGGCTTGAATACTTTGTTCTTGAATGGCTCCAAAGGAACCACGGAGGACCTTGGCGGTCACCCGACAAGCCTTGCCGCGGGGCGCTGCAACTGCCCGTGCACAAGTTCGGGATACTAGGGTACCCCTACTCTAGTACACCAACAGGAGCCCCCGAGCCTGGGCCACACACGGTGCCGAGCGCTGTTGGGCCAGGCCCAAAATAGGGCATGGGCACGCGCGGCCTGGGTTACGCCGTATCTCACTTTGTATCCACCACACCCTCCTTGAATGGCACGCGTCGAATGCGGCGTCGTGGGAGAGATCGTGGGTGGTTTCTTTATTCGGAAAGAAGGAACGTCTGCCCCCTCCCTCTTTATAAGCAGGGGGAACAGGGGCAGTTCGCCCATCTCGCTGGTTGCTATTCCAATCTCAAAACCTCCGCCGCCCCCTTCTTCCCAAAGCTAAAAGAGAGCAGCGCCCGCTTCATCGCCACCGCACCACCAACGCCGCTCGCCTCTCCCACCACCTCCGCCGGGTTCAAAGCCGGAAGGTTGTGAAGTCGGCCGAGGCGCAGCGGTTTGCGGCGCTGCGAAGGAGCGGCAACCTTCCCTCTCAGCTCGCGCCAAGGATCTCGAGGGAGTATTACTACCTCTTCCGTCGACGGAGACGCGAGCGCATCCAGCGACGAAGGTACTCCCAGCTGCCGCTGAACTGGCTCCAATGGATATCCTTCTTGGCGAGTTCTTCTATCGCGGGCTCGCCCGCTTTCTCTCGAAGTTTTTCAGGACATTATGAACACCTACGGGTTCCGCCTCCTTGACTTCACCCCCAACGC
The DNA here is from genome assembly GCA_021605205.1 of Aegilops longissima. Lineage (NCBI taxonomy): Eukaryota > Viridiplantae > Streptophyta > Magnoliopsida > Poales > Poaceae > Aegilops > Aegilops longissima. Next base: position 211,714,588 of record CM038679.1, on the reverse strand, counting down.
CGTTCTGACCATGGCAGTTTTCGCACATCTCTGCGGAAACTTTGTCGGAGTCTATCCAAATGTAGCTCTTTTTCGTCACTTCTTTATGCCCTGAGTTGAGAGAGGGGAGCCTTTATCTGGCGGAATCGCCTGGATCTCGAGAACCGGCAAGAAGGAAGCTTATCTGGAAGGAGAGCTCCGCAGCAAGTGGGATGAGTGGAGAGTAGACTGGTGCTGGATTGTCGAGGAGAACCCGCAGCCATTTACCGCCCAACGCCAAGTCCCAGTAGCGCGCGGCAACGATTGGAGCAACGTGGCCCCGGAAGACGATAGGCTGAAGATTGCCGTCACCCGGATCCTACGCCTCAGGCTTGCCGGGCTCACCGTTGGCGTAGATTTTCTTCGCCACGACGCTTCTCCGCAGAGAGGAGGAGACCCGCCGGGAGTTCCGTAATGCGGCGGATATCATGAGGCTGCGCCGGGCCTCAACTTCAACTTCACTATCTCGAACCGACGCGATGCTCCCGGAGCTGTTCAAGCACGACCTCAACATCACGGCGTTCAGGTTGCCGAGGGGTGTCGTTCACTGCTGCAACAACTCCTCGCCGACCGCATCCGTGCAATGATGCCGCTGTGTGATTCGTATGGAATTGTCCCAACTTGGCAAGAGCCTACAGACGACGTCGTGCGGGAGTTCTTTGACGGCTTGGTAGAAATGCCGTCCGCCCGATGAATGTAAGAGCCCTACTCGCAACACCACCGATGCAGAGATGCAGCGACGCCACTAGGGCCGGAAGAGGCGGCGTAGGCTGCCGCGGGCGAGTTTGGATTCACCGTGGAGGAGGCAGAGGCAGCAGAGGCGGCAAGCCTTGCTGAGCGAGAGGAGCTTGCCGGCGAGGAAGAGCTTGTCGAGCCTGAAGCTGAGTCGAGCGAGCCCGCCGAGGGCGCGAGCGACTCGCTGAAGATCGACTCCTCCTCCTTCTCACCTTCGACAGCTCGCTGCAAGCGGAGCCCCTAACTCCACCAAGAAGGCGCTCCAAGGCCGGGATGTAGCGGGCGGCAGACGGTCAACAGCCGCCCCGGCCAGGCGACGCTTCCACCGTGGCAAGCACTGCTGCTGGAGCACCTCACGCCCAGGGTAATCGGGCGGGCCTCCCTGACCACCGCTTCGCTCCCGCCAAGCGGCCAAGGAACCTACCTCCGCCTTTGTTGCGCCAAGGTGGGCCGGACTTCACCTCTCCGCGCCAGCTCCGACGAGGAAGAGGAAGAGTAAGATTCTTTGCTGTACTTGTAGTTCTTCAATTCTTGCTGTTTTGTCTTGTATCTGATTTGCTTTACTCCAACCCATTCCTTTTCGTGACTCGCCCGAGAGCGCGAAGAGATCCAAGGTCCCGTGATTGTCATCGAGGACGAACCCACCATGACAGCAGGGGTGTGTCCGAGACCACCTTGCCGGACCCGCAACTATTCCCCAAAGCAGCCCTAAGCGTAAGTATATGGTTTACTTCTCGCTGTTAGGTGCGCATGTGTGCTCTTTCTTTGTCGACATCCGACTATTGCTTTATGAGGAGCAGAGCAGTCTCACCAGAGTGCCCGGAAGCCACTCCCGACATGCCATCTGCTTCGACTACACCGCCAAGGGAGGATTCCCCGGCAAGGGAGAATTCTCCGGCAAGGGAGAAGTCTCCGGCAAGGGACAGTTCTCCGCAAGGGACAGCACCAGCGACTTCCGTGGCGGAGACCACGATCAGAGATCCTAGTACAGGTAATCCTCTTGCTTGAAAACTTCCCTTGGGTTCTTCTTCTTTTGATTTTCTTTTGAATATTTGCTTGACTTTTCTTCCTTTTCCGGTCGTCAGTCTATCTCGCCACGGAGCCGATGGAAAATGAGGTCGCCGGCGAGGAGAACGCTGCTGGCAATACCGACGACGCCATTGTCACCGAAGAAGAAGACGGCGCTGATGATCCCGCCGCGGAGAGGCCGCCAAAGCTGCCGCCGCAGAAGCTGGCCAGGGTCGGCGATCGACCGACGGCCCCGAGGTCAGCAGGAGCGCCAGCGCCACGCCGACGGCCGATCCCTCCGCCATCGCAGAAGGCCAGTTCAAGAGCCCCAGCCCGGCGCCTATTTGAAGGTCGGCGATGGCGTCTTCATCAAGCTCCTCGGGCGCCGAGCCTGTGGCGCCGATCAAGGAGAAATCTTTGATGAAGAGTTGCTCGCCTCCATTGGCCGACGCTGGTCGACGCGCGGACAGCAGCAAAGCGGCGAGCCCGAGGAGGAGAAGCTGCTGCGGAAGCTGTTGTCGCCTACCGCGCCCGACTGTGCCAAGCTGGTATCCCGAGAAGCGCTTGTCGCGAAGGTGGGAGTGGACATCGAGAAGCGCGCGGAGGAGCTCTGGGGCCTCAACCAGGAAGCTCTCCGGTCCCTGGCAAAGGAGCGGGAGCAACTCGCCGAGGAGCGTAAAGCCTTCCTCCTCGAAAAGGCTGAAGTTGAAGAGCAACAGCGCCTTGCTGCCGAGAAGCCGTCTGCAGGAAGGCGAAGTTGGCACAAGTGGAAGGTTAACCTTGACAGCCACGAGGAGGATCTTACGCATGAGCAAACATTCGCGGGCTCTCAAGGAAGCGAGAGGATGCTGCCGCAGCTGCCGAGGCCGCCAAGAAGGAGCTGGAGACGAAGGTGACGGAGCTGGAGGCCGATCTCAAGGTGAGCGGCGAGGAGCTTGCTGCGCTCAAGCGTGAGCGCGAGAAGGACGCCTACACCCTTGGCGAGCTGCAGGGTCGTCTCGTCGAGAGGAGCAAGGAGCTTAGCGCCGCCAAGGACTCCAACGCAGATCTTGAGTTGAAGCTGACCACTTTGACCAATACGCTGGACGGCGCCAGGGAGCAGGAGGTGGCCTTGAAGGAGAAGATCAAGGCCAACGGCGCTGTCGGGCGAGTGCTGCCGCCGCCTAGAACACTTTTAGGGAGAATGTGGAGCACGGACCGAGGGTCTCGTGGATGTTGCCGCAGCCATCGACAGGAGTCTGGCGCAGCTGGGATGGAGGATCTCGGTATTCCTCCGATGAGAACCTCCAACCCAGCGCCAAGCTCAGCTTGTTCTTCAAAGAGCGTGGCGACGGCCCTCCAAATAATCCGGAGAAGATCCCAAAGCAGCTGGCCGACGAGTCGCGCCAGATCTGCGCGGGAGCTCTTCAAAAGGTGCTGGTGAAGGTGGCCTTCCGCAACCCAGGCCTCAACCTCACCAACGTCCTCAAGACCTTGCCGCCGGATGCTGATCTGGAAGCGCTCAAGACCCTTGTCGCACCCATTGTGGACAAGGTGAGCGGGATCAAGAGGGTTGAGGGCGATCGCGTAGATTAGGCCGCCCGTTTTCTCTTTTTCTTGTCGCGTAGATTAGGCAATCTGTTAGAGCTGCAACAAGCTATCTTGTAATATGACTCTATTTCGGGTAGCGATTGCTATGTTATTTCCTTTACTTGATTCCTTCCTTTGTATGTTTTCGCCCTATGCTTTTAGGGTACTTGTCGGCACAGGCACCTTAGCCGCGAGCGCTGAGTGCGGGACGTCAGCAGCCTACTGGCAGTGCCTCTACCGACAAGAAACCTTGTCGCAACTAGTCGCAGCTCAGTTAAGTTGTTGAGCGGACTCGAAACAAAGTAAGGGCGCAACTAGCTACGAGTTGGTTCCTCCGCGCACAGGTTTTCCATACAAAGCACGGTCGTTCGAGGAAGATAACTTAAAAATTTTAAAACTGATTGCTCAAACTTCAGCAACTTAGCTTTTCTGTCGTTTGCTTCCCGGTAAGGCGAAACTTCCTCGAACGACGCTTGGTCCACACCATTATCGTCCACACCATTATCTTCTCCTTTCCCCCGGCAAACTTGTGGGGGAGGGAACCTTCCTTTCTTTGAGAACGAGAAAGAAGAGAAAATAAAGATATGGAGCCTTATGGCTCGTTATTGCTTACCGGGGGTAGACGCTGCACAAAGTGTCAGATAACGCATGCAAAAATAAAGTAGAAAGCATGAATTTGACAAGATGTGCGGAGCACATGAGCTTTACTTATGCACGGGGTCTGCGCCCGGCTTCGTACAAAGGATTACATGCAACATCGGCAAGACTTGTACAAAAGGTGGTTGACGGAACAGGTTCCGGCAACCACGCCCTACGGGTAAAACTTACGAAGATGCTCAATATTCCAGGAGTTGCTCACCGGAATGCCATCTTCGGTCTCAAGGCGGACAGCGCCAGGCCTAGTGACTCATCTCACCCGGTAAGGGCCTTCCCACTTCGGCGTCAACTTGTTGGAATTCTTGGCGGACTGAACGCGGCGAAGAACAAGGTCGCCTTCCTCGAGACTTCTGGCATTAACTTTGCGGCTATGGTAGCGGCACAAAGCTTGCTGGTATCGAGCATCTCGTACAGCGGCCTGAAGACGGTCCTCCTCAAGGAGCAGCGCGTCATCTTGTCGCAACTGCTCTTGCTCAAGCTCATCATAAGCGAGCACTCGAGGTGACCCGTATACGAGTTCTGTGGGGAGAACTGCCTCTGCTTCATAGACTAGAGCGAAAGGTGTCTAGCCAGCGGCTCGATTTGGCGTCGTCCTGATCGACCAAAGAACCACCGGCAGCTCCTCAATCCAGTTCTTTCCGCACTTGTGCAGCCTTTCGAAAGTCCTGGTCTTGAGCCCGCGCAGCACTTCAGCATTGGCCCTCTCCACTTGACCGTTACTTCTCGGATGAGCAACTGAAGCGAAGCAGACCTTGGCGCCAAGATCTTGGACGATCGCATGAAGGTGCGGCTCGTGAATTGCGTGCCGTTGTCGATGATGATCCTGTTAGGGATCCAAGCGCAAACAATCGACCAAGAACTTGATCACGATCTGTGCTGTCACCTTCCTCATCGCTTCCACTTCCGCCACTTTGTGAACTTGTCGATTGCAACGCATAAGTACTCAAAGCCCCGACAGCTCGGGAAAGGGGCCGAGGATGTCGAGCCCCGCACCGAAAATGGCCAGGATAAAGGGATCGTCTCGGAGAGCTTGAGCTGGCTGGTGTATCTGCTTGGAATGGAACCGCACGCTTCACACTTGGTTACTTGTGCAGTTGCATCCTGGAGGGCTGTCGGCCAAAAGAAACCTTGCCGGAACGCTTTGCCGGCAAGTGCTCTTGCGCCAATGTGGTGACCACATATGCCTCCATGTATCTCTGCCAACAGCTTTTGTCCGTCTTCCCGGTGAATACACTTCAATTTCACACCGTTGAGTCTTCTTCTGTAGAGTGTGTTGTCGACAAATTGGTACATACTTGACTGCCGGGCTACTCTTTCCGCTTCTTCTTGCTCTTAGGGAAGTTCTCCTGTCTGAAGGAAACGGACAATCTGTTGTGCCCATGCTGGAGCTTGCGGCTCGACAACAAGGACTAAAGGCACATCTGCTGCTGCGGGAACATCCGCTTCTACGGCGAGAATCTGGGGCTCAGCCGGAGCTTGACGTTCCCCGGCAAGCTTGCCGGAGCAAAACTTGTCGGGAGCGTCTGCTTCAACGGAACAAACCCTAGGGCTTGCGGAGCAGACTGCTCCTCAAAGACCCTTGGTGTTGATCTTGAGGACCTTCTTGGCGGCGGCTTCGGGAGCTCTGCCGAAAATAGTCACCGAAATCAACTTCCTATTCTTGTTCTGTCCAGCTTGATGGCGTTATGACGGTTGAGTCGGTTTGAGCACAAAGATCCCTGGTTCCATTGTGTAGCTTAAGTGCGGCGCACTTCGACAGGCCATCGGCAATGTCATTCTGAGCTCTTGGAACATGTTCCATCTGTAGGCCATCAAATTGCTCTTCTAGCTTTCTCACTTCATCAACGTAAGCTTCCATCAACGGACTCTGATAATTCTTGTTCACTTGGCGGACGACAAGCTGTGAGTCACCCCTGACAATGAGCTTCTTGATCCCAAGGTCTACGGCGATCCCAAGTGCATCTAGACTACGTACTTGAGGTGCTCTCCGGTGGGTGCAACAAGTAGCACGCCCGCACCGGCGCCTTGCAGCGAGAAGGCACCATCAAAGTACATCAGCCACTCTTTGCTTGCTTCCTTGACGGGGATGCTTGTTTCTGGAATTTCTTCATCTTGTGTTGGCGTCCATTCTGCTATGAACTCCGCCAACGCTCTGCTTTGGATAGTTGAAGTGCTCTTAAACTTGAGGCCAAAGCTTGACAGTTCAAGTGCCCACTCGACAATCCTGCCTGTTGCTTCTGGATTTTGCAGTATCCTCTTCAGCGGAAAACGAGTGACGACTGTGGTCTCATGTGCTTGGAAGTAATGGCGCAGCTTTCTTGAGGCCATGAGAAGGCCAAAAAGCAATTTCTGCACACCAGAGTACCTTGAACTAGCCCCCTGCAGAAGGGAACTGACAAAGTAAACTGGGCGCTGCACCATTCTTTTCTGCATCTTCTCACGCGTCTGCGCAGATCCATCTTTGTCGGGACTAGAGCTTGCCGGTGAAGTCCCTTGCTTGTCGCTGGATGCATCTGCCGTGGTTGCTGGCTCATCATCCGCCTCCCTCTCCGCTACTAACGCAGCACTAACCACTTGATTGGTTGCCGCTATATATAGCAGCAACTTCTCTTGTGGCTTAGGTGCGACAAGTGTTGGAGTGGAGGACAGGTATCTCTTTAAGTCCTGCAGTGCAGCCTCCGCTCGAGTCCATTTCATTGGACCTGCCTTTTTCAATATTTTGAAAATGGCAGGCGCTTCAGCAGACCTAGAGATAAACCTGCTTTGAGAGCAGCTACATAACCGCAAGTCTTCGTACATCCTTGACGCGCTTTGGTGCTTCAATCTGCTCAATGGCCTTGATCTTGTCGGGATTGGCTTCAATTCCCCGCTGAGACGAAGAACCCGAGAAGCTTGCGGAGGGGACTCCAAACACACACTTCTCGGGTTAAGCTTGAGGTTGATCTTGCGCAGATTTGCAAAGGTTTCGTCTAAATCTTGAATCGAGTCGCCTTGTCCTTGCTCTTGACCACTATGTCATCCATGTAGGCCTCCACATTTCGTGTATTTGCGGCTCAAAAGCGCCATGGACTACCCTTGCAAATTTTGAACCAGCATTCTTTAAATCGAAAGGCATCCGACGAAAGCAGTATGTGCCACATGGGGTGATGAATGCGGTCTTCTCCTCATCCTCTTCTGCCATGAAGATCTGATGGTATCTGAGTATGCATCAAGAAATGAAAGCAAATCACATCCGCCATGGAGTCAACAATCTGGTCGATGCGCCGCAAGGAAATGGGTCTTTGGGACAAGCTTTATTGACATCGGTAAAGTCGATACAAAGCCTCCATTTCCGCTTGCCTTGCGACGACTACTGAGGTTGGCCAACCACGAGGATGGAGCACTCCTCCGGCAAGGCCTGCTGCTTCCAATTTCTTGATTTCTTCTGCGATGAATTCTTGGCGCCCACCGCCGCTTCTCGACTTTCGCTTGACGGGCGCGCGATGAGGACGAAGGCAAGATGGTGCTCGATTACTTTCCGGGAACACGGGGATGTCGACGGTTGCCACGCAAATACGCCGACGTTAACCATGAGGAAAGCAACGCGCGCTTCCTATTTAGGGTCGAGAGTGGCATCGATGGTGAAGGTACCACCAGTGCCATCCTCCTTGGCGGACACCTTCTTGGTCTCACGGTGGAGCTGCCATTGTCTTCTTACACTTGCGGTGGAGCTCGATGGTGCGTCCTTGATGGTAGCGCAGCGCCGAAGAGGTGCGCTTGCGGAGTGGGCATCGAACTCTTGCGGACTTGGTCTTCTTCTTCGCCCGGGAGCTTCAGCGGCAAGTGACTTGCGATCTGTTGCGGCTGCTGCTTCGAGAGATCTTGTCGGCGCAGATAAGAGCATCCTTCTTGTCGCCAGGACAGAGATGACACTTATCGGGCCTGGCATCTTCAGCATGTTGTATGCATAGTGAGAGGCTGCCATGAATTTGGCGAGTGGACGGCCGAGTATCCCATTGTAAGGCAATGGAAAGTCAGCAACGTCAAAAGTGACCTCTCGATCCTGAAGTTCAACTCGCTACCAAATGTCACCGGCAACGTGATCTTTCCCTTCGGCTTGCTCCTTCCCGGATTGATTCGTTGGAATGTGCCGGTCTCTTTGAGCTCACCATCAGGGATCTGGAGTTTCTGGAGTACCGCGGAGGAGATCAGGTTCAAGCCGGCCCCGCCGTCAACTAGCATCTTAGTGACCTTGAGGTTGCGGATAGTTGGTGAAACCAACATCGGCTAGCACCCGACCGCAGTTATGCGATCAGGGTGGTCCACAATATCAAAGATGATAGGCGTGCTGGACCGTTTCAGGGGCTTGCGTGACTCGGACGGGTGGTTCGCCGCATTGACTTCCCGCACCTTTGCTTGAGCTGGCGGTGTGAAGTATCAGAGAAGCACCGCCGTCAACGCACAGGACCTCGTGGCTTCTGGAACTCCTGCTCATCGGTCTCATCATCATCCATATCTTCATCGTCGTCGTCATCTTCATCCTTGTCGCGACCGCTGGGAGGTCTGTCTCCTTGCCGCTGCTTAGCCTTGCAAGGCCCTCCTCGGCAGGCGTTTCTTGGCGGCTCCTCCAAAGACCTTCTGGGCCTTCTCCTTGTCGCGTCGCTCAGATTCAGCCTTTTGTTGCTCGACAAGCTGCTCGACCTTCTTGCAGCTCTGGAGGTCATGGCCCTTGGTGCGGTGGATCTTGCAGTACTGCTTGTTGGTGCCGTCCTGCTTGTTTGCGACCGCCACAGCCTGGTAGTTGGTGCATGCGGCAATCTTCTCGCCGGAGCTACCATGTTTGGCTTTCTTGGCGCCACCTCCGTTGCCGGACTGCTCAACAACTAGCACATCTTTGCCTTTCTTCTTCCTGTTGTTCCTTCGCCGGTTTTTCTTTGCCGGGCAGCCTCCTCACTATCGATCCTCCCGCTTCAGATTTTCTCCGGGAGTTTCCTCCTTCCTCAAAGATGCACACTTGTCGCCGGGGCATATAGCTCATCGACGTCTCTGATCTTGCACATCGCCATCTCCTCCCGCATCCTGCGGTTTCGCACATTCTGATGGAACGCGCTGATTACCACGGCAGGGTGGACATCTGGGATGTTTTGCTGTACGCGGCTGAATCTCTGAATGTACTTGCGCAGGGGCTATCCTTCCTTCTGGGCGAGCAGATGAAGGTCACTCTCTTGGCCATGAGGCTTGTGGCCGCCTGTAAAGGCGCTGACAAACTGATGGCATAGGTCTGCCCAGGAGGATATAGAGTTGTCCGGCAAGTGCATGAGCCAGGATCTGACATTGGGCTTGAGCACCAGCGGGAAGTAGTTGGCCAGGATCTTGTCGTCCTGTCCCCCGGCAGCTCGCACCGCGATGGTGTAGACACTGAGGAACTCCGACGGATGCGACTTGCCATCGTACTTCTCTGGTACGTCTGACTTGAAATTCTTCATGCTGGGCCACTGGACTTGCCGCAGCTCACGAGTGAACGCAGGGCAACCTACCGCGTACGGCAAGTCGCCTGGTTCCCCTGGTGCATGCATGTCGACAGAGGGCCCAGCGCGCTGGTCCGATTGAGGCCGCGCTTCTCTTCGACGCTCGATGCGAGTTCGAGCGTCTTCTTGCTGTCGTTCGTGAAGAACTTGGCGCTGATCGCGACGAGCTCGTGGATCTGATGATGTGGTGGAGTCGCTGTCGAGGTGGATCCGGCGAGTCGGCGATCTTGGCCTTCGGGGTGGAGAGTGCATGGTGGTTGCACCCCCACCGGTTTCCTTGCCATCGGCTCGTGCCTGGCAGTCCTGCCGAGGCAGCGATGTACTCGGCTGCCGCGGAGTGTCGCCGTTAGCGAAGCCAATGAGACTCTGAATGGTGGCTCTCCATTCATCGATCTTGTCTGCCATTGGAGGGTAATCCAGGAGCAGTTGAGCTCGCGCCAAAGCTTCTGCTGGAGTGGCGGGCGGCGGCGGCGAACGGCGCGAGGAGCGGGATACGCTCGGACTTCTAACTATGTTAGAAGGAGCAGTATCCCGTCCAGGCGACCGTGTCTCGCTCGCGCCAGCATGTTGGCGTGCATGCTGGTCTTGAGCACCCCGAAATCCACCAGCTCGATCTTGGTCCAACGAACGTATGGCACTGTGAATACCATGACGCTGTCGGTCCTGCGCCTCCTGAGATGGGCGCGGTGCATGTACGGACACCGAGGTCTGCGCAGCCTTGTCCTTGGACCTGGCAGCACCGTGGGATCCATCATCGATGTCCGTTCTTCCGCCGGCGTCTACCCCACAACCCGTTTGCTCCGGTGGTAGTGGGTTCGACGTGGACGGAACAGCTACCGCCGAAGCCTTCTTCTTCGGTGGCATGTCGATGAAGAAGATGAAGATCTAGCTCGTGTGAACGCCGGATAAGGTTCACACAACCTCGACGCCCCCCTACCTGGCGCGCCAAAGATGTCGGGGAAGCTGATCCACGAACACCTATGGGACCGGCGGACCGAGCCCCTTTCAGTTCGGTGAGGGGCGGAGATCGCACGAAGAGCGGATCTAGGCAAAGCACACGAGCAGTTTACCCAGCTTCGGAGCTCTCCGGAGAGATAACACTCCTACTGCTGCATGTCTGAGTGTATTGAGTTCTTGCTCGGGAGCGCTGAGTGCTACAGTACACACGAGCTGCTAACGAGACCGAGCGTGAATGTTTTTCTGCTTTCCAACCCCCCCTCTACGTTGCGCATGGGCCTCCTTTTATATGATAAAGGGGTCTCCGACAGGTGGCAACGTAGACAAGGGTAAAAATGGAAAAGGAATTGCGGTTGGTACAACTACTTGCACAGTGTATCATACCTAACCCTGACGGCAGGGGACAAAGGCATTAAATGCCCGTCACGTCGCCCAAATAGTGCAAAAAGGACCGTCGGGGGACGCCACCGCTGCCACGATGGCAATCTTGTCGGCGTCGCTTGCCACCGCGGACCGCTGGGTCAAGACCTCTTGCCACGCGCTACCGAAAGGTCCGAGGCGACACGTTGGTGCATGTCTTTGGAGCGCAGTACAGAGTGGTAGTTTGCATGCAAGCGCCTTTGTCATGATCGTTGTCTAGTCGCGTCCGGAAGCTTGTCGCTCACCGGGCCTCGCCGGGACGCGTGGCGCGTCGCGGCAAGTTCCTCGAGATGCCTTGGTTGGCCTTCCCAACAAGCTCCTCTTGCTGGGGCCTTGTCTCCTTGGCTTGAATACTTTGTTCTTGAATGGCTCCAAAGGAACCACGGAGGACCTTGGCGGTCACCCGGCAAGCCTTGCCGCGGGGCGCTGCAACTGCCCGTGCACAAGTTCGGGATACTAGGGTACCCCTACTCTAGTACACCGACACATTTGTCGAAGTTTGATCTATATGTTGTTATCAATTACGAAAAAGGGTGGGATTAAACTACAACTAATCCTCGAGTGGATTTGGTAATTCATAACAACATATATCTCATTGCACTAATATCCATTCAAGTTAAATATTTCAGAAAGGTCAATGATTGGCATGGCATGGAGTAGAGATGTGGACCCCTAAAACATGCTAAGGACAAAGATTGGCAAAAGCTCAAGACTCTACATTTCTATTTTAGTGATCCAAGATCACATTGAGTCCATAGGAAAAGACAATACTATTAAAAGGGGCTGAGGTGTTGCTTAATGGTCTATTTGCTCAAAGTGCTTAGTGATATGATCCAAAGCCCTCAACCACTTTCACAATTCCAAATATTTCCAAAACCTAAAGTCAAACTCGGCCACACTAATTTGATCTATCCGGCGGCACCGAGTTCCTTTGACATAGCTACTGCCAGAAACCCTAATCAAGTTGGTCTCACCGAGATTGCAATGCGAACTCTCTATTTCCCTTCAAAACATTTCGGTCTTACCGAAATGAGCGATCGCCCCACCGAGTTCACAATGCAAACTCTCCGTTTCCCTTTGTAACATTTCAGTCTTACCGAAATGAGTGATCGGTCCCACCAAGTTTGCCTGACCAACTCTCTGTTTGCTCATTGCTGAAATTGGTCCCACCGAGCTCATGCAATCGGTCACACCGAGATGAGATTTTGCCCTAACCCTAGCACATTGGTCCCACCGAGTTGATCATGTCGGTCCCACCGAGAATCCTAACATTCACATTTTGAACTGAATCAGTCTCACCGAGTTCTCCTATTCGGTCTGACCGAGTTGGTTCAAATGTGTGTAACGGTTGGATTTTGTGTGGGGGCTATAAATACCCCTCCACCCCGTTCTGTATTCAAGAAAGAGCCATTAGAATGTGCCTACACGTCCACTACTCATTTTCTGAGAGAGAGCCACGTAGTCATGTGTGGAGACCAAGACATTCCAATCCGACCACAAGAATCTTGATCTCTAGCCTTCCGGAAGTTGCTTTCCACACAAATCATCTTTCCAGCATAGCCAAATATGTGAGAGATAGTTGAGTGTTGGGAGACTATCATTTGAAGCACAAGAGAAAAGATTTCATCATCATAACACCATATATTACCTTTTGGAGAGTGGTGTCTCCTAGATTGGTTAGATGTCCCTTGGGAGCCTCCGACAAGATTGTGGAGTTGAACCAAGGAGTTTGTAAGGGCAAGGAGATCGCCTACTTCATGAAGATCTACATGAGTGAGGCAAGTCCTTCGTGGGCGATGGCCATGGTGGGACAGACTATGTTGCTTCTTTGTGGATCCTTCGTGGGTGGAGCCCTCCATGGACTCGCACAACCGTTACCCTTCGTGGGTTGAGGTCTCCATAAACATGGATGTACGATAGCACCACCTATCAGAACCACGCCAAAAATCTCCATGTCTACATTGCATTTGCCTTCTCCAAACCCTTCCCTTTACCTTCATATGCAATGTTTTACTTTCCGCTGCTACACTCTTAGAATTGCATGTGTAGGTTGATTGCTTGACTTGTGATGAGTTGCTAAAATCTGCAAAGACTTAAAATTGGGAAAAGCTAGATTTTTATTTGGTCAAGTAGTCCAATCACCCCCTCTAGACCTATTTTCTATCCTACAACCCACCACAGGACGCAAGAAGAAGGATTGCGATGATGAGAATGATGAAGGAGATTAAGAGGAAACCAGCGAGCAGGAGTTCAAGAAGGCCACTAACGCCCTATGCATTGAGGGTGGTGCATATTTGCACTCCTCTCACCGCCAACTTAAACAGTGGGCGCGTGAAGTCAGTATCGTGGAGCCAGCAGCAGATTCACGGAAACCGCTCAAGCAATACCTCATGCCCATCATATTTGATGAAGAGGATCACCCTGACCGCACCACCGTGGTAAGGTGCTTGTCATTGTTGGTCTCGCCAGCAATCCGCAACCTCAAGGTCACAAAGATGGTGGTTGACAGAGGGGCTGGGTTAAATCTGATATCACCAAAGGTCATCAGCAAACTCCAGATAGCAGATGAAGAGCTCAAGGTTACTGGTACATTCTAAGGGATAAACCCCAGCAGGAGTCGTCCTAAGGGGAAGATCACACTGCCAGTGATGCTCGGAGGAGAGTTAAACTACCGAACCAAGAATATCGTGTTTGATCTGGTTAACCTCCCCTTGCCGTACAATGGAATCCTTGGTCTCCCAACCTTGGCTAAATTCATGGCGGCATCCCACTATGCCTACAACACTTGAAGATGCCAGGGTCGATGGGCGTCATTTCTATTCCATCGGATAAGAAATACGCAATCATATGCGTACACAAGATGTACCAGGGAGCAGTCGCTTCAGAGGCCGCGGAAGTTGCTACTCTCGCCAAGGAAAGTAAGAGAAAGAAGAAAGCCAGCACAGATGCCAGCAAGGAATCCGAGAAGCGTACCTCTTTGGAGTGTGCTACGCCTGTTGATGACTTGCCCGAGAGTTCCAATAGTAAGAGTTCCAAAGCTGCTGCACCTGTTGTGAAGAAGGTCCCGACAGGGCTGGTAGGCGCTGGTAGTACATTCACTATCAGTGCCACCCTCAACGAAAAATAGGAAAGCACGCTCGTTGCCTTCCTGCCGGCGAATGTCGATGTGTTTGCATGGAAACCATCTGACATCCCCGGTGTTCCCAAGGAAGTAATCGAGCTCCACCTGGTTGTCTGCCCACATGCCCGACCTATGTGGTTAGGTCTGAAAGCAAGCTTTGGAGCGACATCAGTTTATTGCCGAGGAGATCAACAAACTTGAGGCAGCTGGTTTGGTCAAAGGGGTATTGCATCCTATGTGGTTACAAAATCCAATGGTGGTGCGCAAGGCCAAAGGGAAATGGAGGCTTTGCATAGATTTCATAGATCTGAACAAAACATACCCAAGGGACTCATTCCCCTTGCCACGCATCGACCAGATTGTGGATTCCACCTCCGGGTGTGACCTGCTTTACTTCCTGGATGCCTAGTCTAGATACCACCAAATCTTCATGTCCAAAGAAGATGAAGAGAAGACCGCTTTCATAACCCCATGTGGCATGTACTGCTTTGTACGGATGCCCTTCGGGTTAAAGAGCGCTGGATCTACTTTTGCAAGAGCAGTGAAGATTGGCTTCGAGTCCCAGCTGCTCAGAAAATGTTGAAGCTTACCAAGGACAAATCGGCACCCGTTCAAGGCCTGGAAGAGACCTTTGCAAATCTGCGCAAGATCAGCTTGAAGTTGAACCCAAAGAAGTGTGTGTTTGTTGTTCCTTCCGGCAAGCTACTTGGCTTCTTTGTCTCCCATCGGGGGATAGAGGCTAACCCCGACAAGATCAAGGCTGTCGAGCAGATTCAAGCACCCAAGAAAGTTAAGGACGCGAGACATCTGACAAGATGTGTTGCCGCGCTGAGCAGGTTCACCTCCAAGTCCATGAAGCGTGCCTTGCCATTCTTCAAAATCTTGAAGAAGGCAGGGCCCATGGAGTGGACCCTGGAGGCGGAGGCCGCGCTACAAAATTTGAAGACCTAAGTTTCCTCTGTTCCCACCTTAGTTGCTCCCAATCCTCAAGAGTCGTTGCTGCTATACTTGGCAGTGACCAATCAAGTGGTGAGTGCAGCACTCGTGGTGCAGCGGGAGGTAGACGAAGCAGCAGCAGCCGCCATCGCCCCTCTGGAGAGGAAAGTGAACCCGTCCCAGCAAGGTCAGAGGCAGTTCAAAACAAGGAAGAGCAGGGCAGCGGAAGTAGTTCCCTGATCATGGCAAGGAAGAAAGAGGTGTAGCACCCAGTGTACTTCGTCAGCTCCTTGTTGTAGGGGGCTAGATCGAGGTACTCTGGTGTGCAAAAGTTGATTTTGGCCTCATCATGGCCTTAAGAAAAATGCACCACTACTTCCATGCCCACGAGATCAAGGTTGTTACCCGCTTCCCCTTGCGACGCATACTCTGAAACCCCGTGGCCACTGGCAGAATTGTGGAATGGGCTTTGGAGTTATCCAGTTTTGGTTTGAAGTTTGAAATCACGTCATCTATCAAGAGCGAAGCACTAGCAGAGTTCTTTGCGGACTGGACACCTACCCCGGATGAAGAAGTGCTAGAGACAGTCACCACCGGCAAGGAAGCGCCCCAAGAATTGATCATGTACTTTGATGGTGCTTTCTCCCTACAACGTGTAGGAGCCGCCGTACTTCTCGTTGCTCCCACTGGGGAGCACCTCAATTACGTCATTCTGATGCATTTTCCTAGTGAAAAGGCTACCAACAAAAGTGCATATTATGAAGGGCTCCTTGTCGGGGTCAGAATTGCGACAGAACTGGGAATCAAGAAGTTGATCATCCGTGGAATTCACAACTTGTGGTGAGACAAGTAAACAAGGATTATCAAAGCCCATTGATGGAGGCATACGTCGAGGAAGTGAGAAAGTTTGAGGAGCGCTTTGATGGATTGCAAACAAAGCACATACCCCGTGTAGAAAACGGCATTATTGATCATATATCAAAGTGCGTTGCAAAAAATTCCCTGTGGAACAAGGGACTTTTGTTCTCCGCCTGACTGGACCCTCCATATTCCCGCAGCAATGGCCAGAAAGAGGAGGAAACTAGACTCCGGCAAGCCTCTCCAGGCAGAGCTTCCCAAATCCCCCGGCAGAGAGCTTGGCGAGAACAACTCTGCTTTGATCGGCAAGTTGCACCCTCCTGCCAAACTACCAACCTCTGCGGTTGAGGAGTGTGCTCCCATGAATGAGGAGGTGCTGCTGGTCCTTGTTGCCGAGCCTCAGGATCCAACTTGGGAACGGCACATCGTCTGTTTCCTCCAAACAGGAGAACTTCCCGAAGAGCAAGAAGAAGATGAAATAGTAGCCCGGGGTGCCAGTATGTATCAGTTCGTTGATGACATGCTATACAGAAGATGGCCCAATGGTGTGAAATTGAAGTGCATTTTGTCGGCGTTCTGGGAACGGGGGTCCCCAGACTTGCCTTCCTGCGGCCCATGGCGTGGCTTTGCTAGCAGGCATGTATATCCCATCTTCATCAACAAAGCATTCAAGACCCTCGTGAGAGGACAAGCCTCGCGAGGCGGGCGACGCAATACCTCCTCAGGAGCGGCCTCACCAGGCTGCCTCGCGAGGAGCGGAGATATCAAGGTGGGGCAAACCTCACGAGGCTCTCATGACGTGATCCATGACGATCGACACTAGGCGGGCGCAGGACGGGCGCCAGCGCGTGCAGCATCCTTGTTTCCTCTTTGGTGTTAAGGAGGCCAGCGCAGGCGCGGAGTACCGAGGCATCAGCCAAAGGATTCGATATCAGTGCAAGGAGACCAAGACCAGCAGGCCAGGAGGACGGAGGTCACCATGGAGCCCAAGATGAAGTCATCACCAGAGCCTTTTCGCAGGCAAAGACCGCTTTTGTCAGGATAGCTTGTACTAGCTGTCCCCTTTCAAATTGGCAGCCGTTGTTGGCTCCCTTCCCGCTCAATATTTCGGGAGAGGACCAGGGCCTATATAAGTAGAACTAGCCACCACATCTGAGGGGGCAGCTTGATCTCATCTAATCGAGAGCCAACCCTTAGCCACAGACCGAATGCAAGAACGCCTCAACCTCAGGAGGTCGTTCTTCCCCTTGTACTGTTCTTCATCAGCCCAAGAGGCAATCCACCACCACACACTGGATTAGGGTATTACAACACAACGGTGGCCCGAACGAGTATAAATCTTGTGTCCCTTGTGTTGTGAGTTCATCGAGTTCGTTCGCAAGATCTTAGCGAGCTAGGGCATGGATCGGTAGGAAGGAAAGAACTTCGCGCACACCCCAGAGTTCGAACCTTAAGGCTTTTGCCGGAACCCGTGATCCGACACATTTGTCGAGAAGAAGGAAAGGAACTACTGGCAGAGATACACAAGGGTATGTGTGGCTCCCACATTGGATCAAGGGCCTTGGTTGGGAAAACTATCCGTCAAGGTTTCTACTGGCCAACAACCCCCCAAGATGCAATCGAGCTAGTCACCAAGTGTGAAGCCTGCCAGTTCCAGTCCAAGAATATCCATCAGCCTATTTAAGCTCTCCAAACAATCCCTTTGTCATCGCCATTTTTGGTCCGGGGACTCAACATCTTGGACCCCTTCCCCTGTGCTGCATGGGGCTTTGAATTCTTGTTCGTTGCCATTGACAAGTTTACAAAGTACCCGGAAGTGGAGCCCGTGAGGAAGGTGACTGCATAGTCACCGATCAAGTTGTTGAAAGGATTGATGTGCCGCTTCGGGGTACCTGCCCAAATCATCACCTAAAATGGCACCCATGCAATACGTTCACACCCAGGAAACAAAATCTCATTTGCCTCTGTTTCCCATCCAAGGAGCAACTAACAAGCTGAGAGGGCGAATGCTGAAGGGCTGCGAGGAATCAAGACAAGAACATTCGATAGGCTGCAGAAGTGTGGCAGGTGATGGATCCATGAGCTGCCGGTAGTTCTTTGGTCCCACCGTACAACACCAAATCGAGCTACCGAGCAGACTCCCTTCTCCCTAGTCTATGGGCAGAAGAAGTTATCCCCACGGAATTCATATACAGATCACCTCGAGTACTTGCCTACGATGAAGTAGCACAAGAATAGCACCGGCGTGACGATGTTGTGCTACTTAAGAAGAACCATCTCTAGGCTACTCTGCATGATGCATGCTGCCTGCAAGCCCTGCATCGCTATCATAGCCGCAGGGTTCATGCCCGGAGTTTTGATGAAGGCGGCCTTGTTCTTAGGCGCGTTATGTCTGCCAAGGGTACAAACAAGTTGACGCCAAAGTGGGAAGGCCCTTACCGGGTAGTACGAGTCACCAGACCCGACACAGTCAGTTTGGAGACCGGAGATGGCATTGAGATGCCAAAATTATGGAACATTCAGCATCTCCGTAAGTTCTACCCGTAAGGCGCGGCTATCGGGCCCTGCCTGGCAGCCACCCTTTCGTACAAGCTTTGCCAAAGTTGCATGTAACCCTTTGTTCAAAGCTAGGCGTAGACCTTGAGAAACAAAGAAATAAACGAAGCGTTGGGGGGCCCAAAGAAGATTGCATGCATACATAAGCATATCATGAGCATAGAATGATCATGTAGATAAGATCGTGTGTGGCATCGTTTTCATCTACACTAAGCTGCAGGGTTCTTACCGTGGAGATGGTCCAGAAGAAGAGAAGAGAAGACAAGCCTACATTTTAATCCCTAGCGAGCCAAACAGATAAGTCCTTCCTTATCCATGTGTGTTTTGTAAAGTGAAACTTGTGCATATGAAAACCTCGTCACCTTCGAAGCATAGGTGATCCCATCCTTTGACTTTAATGTTGCTTCTGTCAAGATGGTCATAGTAGCCTTTGACGAAAAAGGTTTGGCGGGGAGCTGGTCCCTCTTTGTGGTTTAATGCCCGGTAGGCCTAGCCCCGTGTCAATGTACTGAGGGTACCGACAGGATAGCCTGCCGAGGAGAACTTTTTTACTTGAATGCATAGAGGCATTTCACCTCTCCATGGGTACGTTACATGCACATGTCCTTGGCAAAAGCTTGTATTTTTCATTAATATGCTCATAAGCAAGTACGGATCTTACAGAACACGAACATGGGTAAAGAAGATTACACAATTTAGACTAAAGTTTGTCAAGTGCCTACATTGTTTTGGATTGAAAAAAGATAAGTGCCCCGTGATGCCTTTGCTCTATCCCTATCCTCCTCGAAACCGCGGCGGGAGACGAAGAAGATGGAGGGTAGGACAGGCCGGGATTTGGCGCCTCCCCAGGATCAGGATGGCGTCGTTCTTGGGCTGGGAGGAAGAAATCGGAGGGTAGACGCAAATGGTGACACTGTCGATGGCCCAGACAGTGAAGATGGTGCTGGTGGTGATCATACCACGTCAGAGCGGTTGTCCCCGCTCTTGACACGTCGTGGGTTGCCACCACCTTCCTCGTCGATGTTGATCAGGGAGGCGCACCCGCCATTGCTCAAGCCCCCGCCATGGCGGCCAAGATAGACACTGGGCACTTTGGGTGGCTCCATAGAGAGCATAGTCATCTCCTACGACCCGAAGCTTGAAGAATGTCGTCCCCTGAAGAAGCATGCACGGGCACAAGGAACCCGCCTGGATGCAAGATGAGCAATAACTCAAAAGAGGGGATCTGCTGTGATTAATGGAAAGCCGCTTCCGCGGTCTCCCTTGGACATCACAGGAGAAGGAAGGATAGGCCACGGTCAACTACCATGCTTTGTGTCCATTATGGACTTCAGCATGGTGTCACTCCCACGACCACTCACTAAAATTGGGGCCACAGGCGGCCCGACGATGAGCGCACTAGAGTCGTATACTCCGGCGCTGCCACCGTGCCGCCCGCGTGCCCTCCTGAGGCCCTTCCTATCCGCGCTAAGCATCGGGCCACAATCCCAGACTGGGTGCTTTGTGCGAGGACGGGAAGGGTATCCTATCCCATCCAAGGCACAGCCGCACCGTCCTTCCCCTCCCCGCACCATAACAAAGACACGACACCAGAAGGCCGAGTGGGGAGAGATTGTTGTGAGCCTGCACCCCCGCCCACAGCCCCTTTTACAGGGGAAATAAGGCTGGGGGATGATTCCTCGATGGGTAACCACCATCCCTCTCCACCAACCCATGAAGACCGGGTCCCTGCCATAACACCCTCTCCCCACCACGCGCCTCTATTACCTACACCACTCAATGCATGTAGCATACGTGGCAAGGGGAAAAGAATGTGGTGGGAAGAGTGAATTTGCAGTTACTCCCCAGTGTGTTAAAGTCATTCACGGGCCATTACAAAGATGGCCCCACTAAAATTGGCGTTACGCGACGCGCGGGGAAACCGAAATCTGATTCAAGCTCAGATTGATGAAGAAGCAAAGAAGATCTCAAAGGACAAGCTACCACTACCTTCTCACCTGTGTACTGGATAGGGCCTACCCCGACGACGCCCGACGGCGCGTTCGGGCCAGACCCAGGTGCTCCTGTCGATGCAACGAACCCTAGGTGTGTTGCTGAGACTGTACATAGGCTTAAGAGCCTAGTTGCAACGTCCAAGACCTGACCAAGAAAGAAGAGATCGGCTCTCTAAGAAATTGAAGGGCGGATCAAGAAGACCAAGTCAAGATAAAGAAGCAAGGTACCACTAGGGAAATACCTCCCTTGCCGGGCAGGTGAGCCTGGCAAGGTCGAGGTTGCCCCAAAGACAAGTCTCAAGACTGCACCGACAGGCCTGCCGGGCACGATGAGACGGACTACCCCGCCAAGGCTCCACCGCTCCACCTCACAGCAACGCAAGTCATCGAACAGTGCTGTGTCGAGCTAGGTGGTTGTCATTTGGCACGTGGCAGCCACTTCCTAAGGAAATGTCCTCCAAATGATACCTGTATAGAGAGGTGCCACGTAGGCAGGTGAGAAGGTCACCAAACAGCCCGGAAAGACTTGCCGGGCTGTGCTATGATGTGACACTAAGGGGCACATTTAATGTGCCCTGTCTTGCCTGAAGAGTTAGGTATGATAGCACTGTTCGCTATCTAATCAGTACACAAATGATTGATTTTCCATTGTGGCGACCCCTTGATCTATAAAAGGAGGGCCGTGGCAACCTTAGAAAGGATTCGGACCTTTGTACACTCATACGCGCATAGCTGCTCTCGCACCGAGGCGACCTTGCCGGGCTAGAGCGCCGTGTTTCCACTATGGTCCCCTCATCAATCCACGAAAGCAGGAGTAGGGTTTTAGGCCTCACGGCGGCCTGAACCAGGGTAAAAAGTGCGTGTTTTATTTCTGTTGTGTTGGTCTGCACCCTTCGCTCTGCGTGCAATGTGCCCTTCCCTGATGCCGGACCACAAGGGGTCGATGGTCCCATAGGTGGCCGTGTTTTCCCATGACAGCAAGCGGCCCTACGCTCGGCACAGGACCCAGCGTGCGTCGGCCAAGCGATGGAGCGGAGACGAAGCTGAACCGGAAGGAGGATTCCGACATGCCCCTACCTTGTGCGCCCAATGTTGGATTCAGGGATCCGCAGACCCAAGAAGGTTCGAACTCTAGGGCAAGTGTGAAGATACCCTCCTATGTTAACCTCAAGCTCACCACCTCATGGCCTAGACTCCTTGAGTACGAGTAAGCGGGAAAGAAGATGAACACAACAGTTTACCCAGGTTCGGTCCACCTTGTGGTGTAAAACCCTACTCCTGCTTTCTGGTGGATTGGCCTCACGAGGAGGCTCAAGATGAACTAGTACAGTGGATGAACAACCTCGCGAAGGTTCAGGAAGTGAGGGTGGAATGGACCTGATCCCTCTCTGTGGTGGAGGCTAATCTATATATTATAGTGGCCTTTGTCCTCTTCCCTCAAAACTTAGGTGGGAAGGGATCCCACAACAACCAATCTGAAAGGGGACAAGTAGTACGTCTTATCTTGACGAAAGGTGGTCTTTGCGTGCAAAGCTTTTGGTCATGACGCAGTAGTGGGATCGGCGATGATATCCGTCCTACCGAGCTCTGGTCTTGGTCTTGTTGCACTGGAATGGAAACTTTTGGTGGATTCCTTGGGAATCTGTGTTTCTCCTTGTCTCCTTAGCACCAAAGAGGAAACTGTCCTCTCTACACCCGCTGGCGCCTGCCTGGCCTTGGTCATCATGGCTCACATCATCGCAGCCTCGGGAGGCTGGGTACCTGCATATAAATCTCTGCTCCTCGGGAGGTAGGCTCCGAGAGCTGCTCCCTCGGGAGGTCTTAGTGTCATCTGCCTCACGAGGCCGGGCGACCCTCATGAGGGTCTCCTCCTAGGGGGGTCTTGTAGTTGGCCATACCAGGCCTTCGATGAGCCTGCAGCCCAGCCAAATCTTGGTACCCCCGATCCCTGAATGCCGACACACCCCGCATCTGTTGAGGCTCAAGAGAAGATCTAGTCAGCAGTAGCTAAAGCATCTCAGGAGGCCATAGCTCCCAATGCATCCATATCCAACCTCATGTCAAACAATGATCAGATGACATATCTGCTAGAGGCCACCCTGACGATTGAGAGGATTCTGGCCAACATCTTTAAGAACCAGGAGAGTCTAGATCAGATTGTCGAGACAAAGATTCATAATGTTGATGTGAAGATCACAGTGGTTTAGTCTGTTGTGGAGAAGCTGCACGCAGATGTTGATCCTGCTAGAGTCGCTATAGAAGATATTGGAGATGAGATACGTACCACTCAGAGGTTCCAGACTGTACCCATTTGCAGACACAATGACTAGTCACTCTGCACCTGCCGCTACTGCTCCAGTGCCACCTCCAGTGTCTCTTCCGCTAGTTCAACAGATATGTTCAGAGGCATTTGTCAACGCACTTCTCTCCATGCCATCTACGCACACCGGAGCCACCAGCCAGAAGTCACCTTTAGGAGCTCCGAAGGATCGTGCCTAGAGAGATGTATAGCTCTATGCCTTTTCGAGCCCTTTGGTCTTGTTTCCAAAGGGGGAGAAATTGTATAGATCATTAGGCTTCGAGAGAGAGAGAGTGTGTCTCACTTTTGCTCTTTGGTTTTTATCGTGCTACTTGATCATTTTATGCTTGTGAGATACTACGTATGTCCTTTGTGGTTGATCATACTTTTCTTAATGTGTGCTGAATTGCTTATCCCTGCAATTATGTGTATGATCATTCACTTATGTCATTAGTGATGCGTGCATGTTATTTCACTCATATCATTTTGAGCGCTCCACCAAGATGTATGTGACATGAAAGGGTGACCCATGATTCTAATAGATTGTGCATTTGCATTCAAATCCAATTTTTTAATAATGCACAAATTTAGGGGGAGCTCTTGCTTATCACATACTTCTCAAAGCGACAATATATTTCATTCATTTAATCATTTGTCAAATCCTTGATCTACATGTTGTCATCAATTACCAAAAAGGGGGAGATATTGAAAGTGCAACTAATCCCCGGGTGGTTTTGGTAATCCATAACAACATATATCTCATTGATCTAATGTCCATTCAAGATAAATATTTCAGGATGTTCAATGATTGGCGTCGCATGACATAGAGATGTGGACCCCTCAAAATGCTAAGGACAAGGATTGGCAAAAGCTCAAGACTCGTCATTCTTGTTTAAGTGACCCAAGATCACATTGAGTCCATAGCAAAGCCAATACTATTAAAAGGGGATGAGGCGCTGCCTAATGGTCTACTTGCTCAAAGTGCTTACTCATATTGCACCAAAACCGTCAGCCACTTTCTCTATCCAAATATGTCAAAACCCTAAACTCCAACTCGGCCCCACCGATATCTTCCATCTGGAGCCACCGAGTTCATTCTGACATGGCCACAGCCAAAACCCTAAGAGTTCAGTCACACACATATGGATCTCGGTCCTACCGAGATGGGCTTGCCGAATGTCTGTTGCTTGTTGAAATTATTTTGATCCCACCGAGAATGGAAATATGTCTCGCCGAGATGGCTTGCCAACTCTCTGTTGCCTTATTGCTTCACTTTGGTGCAATCGGTGCCACCGAGACAAGGTTTTCCCTAAGCCGTAGCACATCGGTCACACCGAGTTGTTCCCGCCTGTTGGTGCAACAAACATTCATGTTTGCTGACCGGACTCACGCACAAGCGTGCTGACGATCGTACGTCGAAAGACGGTCTTTGTGAGATCAAGGAGAGCATTAAGGAGGACAAGATAGCAGAGGACCACCTTGGGAGGCCTCCCTTGCCGGGCAGGAGAGCCTGGCCGAGTCGAGGCCGCACCCGAGGACAAGTCCAGATTCACCATGGCAGGGTTGCCGGCGCTGCGAAGATCAAACCCCGCCAAACTCCTCCAACAAGGAACCATCACCAAGACGCCACTGCTCCACCTCATCGCACCCAAGTCACTAATCTGTGCGGTATCAGGGTACTAAGTGATACGTCTCTAACATATCTATACTTTATTTATTATTTCATGCTATTATATTATCTGTTTTGGATTTTTTGTATGCATTATTATGCTATTTAATATATTATTTGGGACTAACTTATTAACCTACAATCCAGTGCTAGTTTCTGTTTTTCCCTTGTTTTTAAGTTTTACAGAAAAAATATCAAACGGAGTCCAAATGGAATAAAACTTTACGATAATTTTTGTTGGACCAGAACACACACGTAGGACTTGGAGATGAAGTCAGAGGAGTCCCGAGGCAGCCACAAGCCTCAGGGGCGCGCCCTAGGGGGTCGCGCATCGAGGGCTTCCTCGGAGCTCCTCTAACCCTAATCTTTGGCCTATAAATTGAGAAATATTCCCAAAACAATAGAAACGTCCACCAAAATACGTTTCCACCGCCGCTAGCCTCTATTTCTATGAGATCCCATCTTGGGGCCTTTTCTGGCATCCTGCCCGAAGGGGATAAGATCACGGACGGCATCTACATCAACTCTATTGCACTACCGATGAAGCGTGAGTAGTTTACCACAGACCTACGGGTCCATAGCTAGTAGCTAGTGGCTACTTCTCTCTTTGATCTTCACTACAATGTTCTCCTCGATGTTCTTGGAGTTCTATCCGATGTAATATTCTTTTGCGATGTGTTTGCCGAGATCCGGTGAATTGTGGATTTATGATCAGATTATCTATGAATATTATTTGAGTCTTTACTGAATTATTATATACATGATTTGATATTCTTTGCATTTCTCTTCTAATTATCGGATTGGTTTGGCCAACTAGATTGGTTTTTCTTGCAATGGTTGAGGTGCTTAGTTTTGGGTTCAATCTTGCGGTGTCCTCACCCAATGACAAAGTAGGGGTTGCGAGGAACATATTGTTTTGTTGCATCAAGGCCAAAAATATGGGGTTTTCATCATATTGCTTGAGTTTATCCCTCTACATCATGTCATCTTACTTAAGGCGTTACTCCGTTCTTATGAACTTAATACTCTACATGCAAGCTGGATAATGGTCGATGTGTGGAGTAATAGTAGTAGATGCAGGCAGGAGTCAGTCTAGTTGACACAGACGTGATGCCTATATTCATTGTCATTGCATTGGATATCGTCATAACTTTGCGCTTTTCTATCAATTGCTCGACAGTAATTTGTTCACACACCCTATTATTTTCCTTGAAGAGAGAAGCCTATAGTAAAACCTATGGCCCCCAGGTCTATTTCCATTATATATTTTCAGATCTATAAACCAAAAAAGCCAAAAATACCTTGCTGCAATTTATTTAATTTTATTTTGTTTTACGTTTTAGTAATCTTTTATATCTATCTCTACCAGATCTCATCCTTGCAAGTGATCGTGAACAGATTGACAACCCCTTTATCGCGTTGGGTGCTAGTGTTTGATTGTTTGTGTAGGTGCATAGATTGGAGACTTGCATGTATCTCCGATTGGATTGATACCTTGGTTCTTAACTGAGGGAAATACTTATCTCCACTTTGTTGCATCACCCTTTCCTATTCAAGGGAAAAACCAATGCAAGCTCAAGAAGTAGCAGGAAGTATTTCTGGTGCCGTTGCTGGGGAGATCTACATCAAGCCTACCAAGTACCCACAATAAATTCTCGTATATTGTATTACATTATTTGCCATTTGCCTCTCGTTTACCTCTCTCCCACTTCTAAAACATTTTTAGAAAAACACAAAAAGATTTGCCTTTATATTCGCTCTTCTTCCGTTCGTCTTTTTGTTCGCTTTTTGGTTGCTCGTGTGTTAGATTTCTTGCTTTGTCACGATGTCTCAAGAAAATACCAAGTTGTGTGACTTTTCCAATACTAATGATAATGATTTTATTAGTACTCTGATTTCTCCCACCACTAGTGCGAAACCTTATGAAATTAATGCTGCTTTGCTGAATCTTGTTATCAAAGATCAATTTTCCAGCCTTCCTGGTGAAGATGTCGCATCCCATCTAAATACTTTCGTTGAGTTGTGTGATATGCAAAACAAGAAAGATGTGGATAATAATATTGTCAAATTGAATCTATTTCCGTTCTCACTACGAAATCGCGCTAAAACATAGTTTTCATCTTTGCCTAAAACTAGTATTGATTCATGGAATAAGTGTAAAGATGCTTTTATTTCCAAGTACTTTCCTCCCGCTAAGATCATCTCCCTTTGGAACAATATTATGAATTTTAAGCAACTTGATCATGAACATGTTGCACAATCTTGGGAGAGGATGAAATTGATGATAAGAAATTGCCCTACTCACAGTTTAAGTTTATGGATGATCATACAAAATTTTTATGCCGGATTGAATTTTGCATCTAGAAATCTTTTATACTCCGCCGCGAGAGGTACTTCTATGGAAATTAATTTGGGAGGAGCCACTAAACTCCTAGATAGTATTATGGCTAATTGTTCTCAATGGCATACCGAAAGATCTTCCAGGGCCCCCAGATCGGAAAGTGCGGGCAGACATGTCCGTCAACCCCATCCCTCCGCTCAACAACAGCTTCCTCGCCATTGCTGAGGCGAGCCGCTTCGCCCCCCTGCATCTTCGCGAGGGGCTCAGGGAAACCATTGAAGGAATGCTTCATGAGGCTGTATTGCACAATACAGAAGCTTCAGACTATCCTCTTGGCATTGGTATGTTTGCATTCAACAACTCCTTTGTGCGTGATATGGTTGTCAATAGAACTTTCCAGTTAGATGATGAAGACTTGGTGATCTCCTTTGTCTGCCATAACGCTGCTTTGACTATGCGGAAGACCGCTTATGGCCCGCCAGTTTGGCTCATGTACATTGGTTTTCCTAATGACTATCAGACCGAGTTCTATCTGAAGAGATCGGATCATGATTATGGCAGGCTTGTTTCATGGAACAATCCTAATCTGGATCGCAGGGTAGTGCTAATTAAAGTTCAGGTTATTCATATGCGTTTGATTCCTAAAAGTATTGTAATGCGTGATTGCTGGACTATTCCTGTATACATCCTAAGAGACGATGATTGGAATGCACATGACCCCGAGGTTCCGCCTGCGTACGAGGATCCACCTCCAGCCAGTGGGATTCCCCATCCTATGTTTGGGGATGGCATGACTGTGGAACAGATCTACCAATAGCAGCTTCAGAATTGGCTCATTTAGAATGGTATTGGAGATGAACACGCACCTCAAAATGCTGAGCAGCGGGAGGAAGATCACCATGCTCAGTGGGATGCTTGGCCTGAACCACCTATCACTCAGATGTCGGCTGTGTTGGTTAAGTTCCAGGCTTGGTTGGCCGCCCAGGGCCTATGGGTGCTGGATGGTATTCTGCCGGAGGATAACACTACTGACAATCTGAACTCGGCCTGGATTGATTCTAGTTCCACCGCTAGCACTTTGGGCTCGTCGATCTCTGACCACTCTAAGCATAGCACTATTCTGTTTGTCCCACCTCTCAGGCACTCTAGCATTTCAGTTGACGTTGTTGTCTCAGCCTCTACAATGCAAGTCAGCATCTTCGTTGAAGGCACTGATCTGGCCAATGTTCTTCTCCATGGGGTTGTCCCTAGAAACATCTTTACTGCTCATCTCTCAAGGGCTCTCCTGAATATAATTGCTTCTTTTGGTCCCTGGAGTGAGGGCTATGGGTGACCTCCGGTTTGTGTTCAAGTTTCTGCCCCAATGATTTGCCTTGAGATCGCTAATGAGTCTGATGCAGTGTCTATCCAATTCTCCTGACGCATCATTTCCCGTGCACCTACTGTGACTGCAGTCACCATCACTGAGCTTGAGGATGAGCTAGAGGATGGTGAGATCCTTCCTGAGAACCATAGTTTGGTGGAGGACCCTGTTTCAGTTCCCATGTTGGAGTCTTCTGCAGATCCCATGTGGGAGTCCTCTACTGATTAGACCCAGGCGCTTGTGGTATCACAAAATGATCATATCATGGTGGATAACCTTGCTTCTCTGATTCTATCTACTGAATCACCAGCTGATGAGGGTTTTTCCTTGGCGCACCCAATCAATTCAAGTGCTGGGCCCAATTATTCTTCTGAACACACAAATGAGCCTGCCTCTGACTTAGGCTTGGCCCAAGTGCTATCTGCTATTATTGGGCAACCTACTGCCCGTGGTCGTCGCTCCAAGGCCCACGCCCCTTTGCTGAGTACTGAAGTTTGTCGCAGCACCAGATCAACCAGATATGATGGATTCAGAGTCCCCTCCCTCTCTGAGACGCGCACCACTATCTCCAAGGTCAAGCCTAGGTTGATCCCCTCCGTGGCTCAGAGCTCCTTGTCTAGAGGGACCGAGATTCCGCCTCCTACTCCAATTCCCACCCTGCAGGACATTGGTGTTCACCGCTGTGCTATCACTCAACACGAGCTATCTGAAGCTATGCTGCTCTCTGAAGACGTGGAAGCCACCCAGCCTGAAGATGCATCTACGCTAGTGCCTCCTGCCAAGGATGACTCTGCTTGCTCGGCTTGAACTTCTCCAGCTCCATCCCCCTTTTGCGTAATTTGAACGTCTTGTGTTGGAACGTTCGCGGGCTAAATTTGGATAAAAACTTTTAGCTCTTTCAATGCAATCTCTGCCAGTGGTTGCTCAATAGTTTGTCTTTAGGAAACGAAAAAACCATTTATCGATCTTGCTTTTATTAAGACCTGTTGCCCTAAACAATTTGATAAGTTTGCTTTTGTCCCATCTCGAGGGGCCTCATGTGGCATTCTCACTACTTGGAACAACTCCATTTTTTCTGGCGATGTAATCCTTTCTAAGGAGTTTGTGTTAGCTGTCCGTTTTACCAGGACCCTCTCTGCTCAATCATGGAATATGTATAAGATATATGGTCCTTGTACGGGCCCTGAACGTCACAGCTACACCTCTTGGCTTTATGATTTGGACAACCAACCAACTGAAGATTGCCTCCTTCTCGGGGATTTAAATTATATTCATGGACCTGAAAATCGAAACAAGCCTGGGGGAGATCTAAATGACATGGCGACCATCAATGATATCATTAGAAAACATAACCTCATTGAATTGCCACTCAAAGGGAGGGCCTACACTTGGAGTAACATGCAGCATGACCCCCTCCTTGAGCAACTAGACTGGTTTCTCACCTCTCTCAATTGGACTCACACATACCCCAATACCCTTGTTAAACCCTTATGCAAACCGGTCTGTGATCATACCCCCTGTGTGGTTACCATTGAAACAAAACTACCTTGGGAAAACGCTTTCTTTTCGAGTCCTACTAGCTTCTCCACCCAGGTCTTATGGATCTGGTAAGGACAACTTGGAACAAACCCGTTCGAGCCACCAACGCTGGCACAATCCTCTGCAAAAAATTCAAGGCCTTGCGTCAAGCCCTAAAAGCTTGGAGTAAAAACATCTCGTGACTAACCATCACCTTTGAGAAATCTAACCAAGCATTGGCCCACATTGATGAACTAGAAAACCACAGGCCGTTGACAATCCCAAAGAACAACTTCCGAAAGAACACCAAATTGAGACTGCTAGACTATAAAAAAATATTGGAAAAAACGCTGTACTATCCACTGGGTCAAGTTTGGGGATGAGAACACCAAATTTTTTCAGGCCATGGCTACGGAGAGATATCAGGAAAATAATATCACCAACCTTCAGACCGTTGATGGACTTTTTGTGGATGATGATACGGGCAAAGAGGCCCTCCTCTTCCAGGCTTACACAGAGAGGTTGGGTGTCAGGACCCCGATTCCAAGTCACATCGACCTAGCTGGTAACACCCCATATCACTTTGCGGCCTCACGCACGGTATTCCCACGGGTGTCGCCTTACCATGGCCCGGGACCGTTTGCGTCTTTTGGCTCACGTATATGATAGTGTCGCTAGCATCCACATGACAAAGAACCCGGGCCGACATGGCTAGTCGTGAACCCCAAGCGGCACTAACCTATGGGGACAGGCATACATGAAACACCTCGAGCATGTCGGTCATCAGCGTATGAACTTGGGCTGTAGCCTTTGGGCTAACAGACTCCGGTATCCCGGGCTGTAGCAGGCTAGGCAGGACTCAAGTATCACCGCGTGACATTTCCCGAAGGGATGGACATAAGGCGAAATGAATCACATGCCGGCCAGTCAAGTGTCCAAGCAGTAGTCTTTGGGCTAGCAGGACTCGGTGAACCGGGCTGTAGCGGACTACTATCGCTCGAAGCACAAGACTTACATTTCCCCATATGAGAGGCTGCCAAGGATAAACAACTAGATTGTCGGATCCACTCATACCAAGCATTTCAATCATACACATAATATGCCCGATATGAGTAAATACAACAAGGCATCACAACAAAACTCTACAACTCAAGTACTTTATTTAAGAGGCTCGAGGAGCCATACATAACATATTCATACAGGTAGGGGTCACATGACCCAACACTCAAATCATACAATCATACAAGCACATGCGGAAGCAAAGTAGTCTGTCGAGTAGACTCTAGAAAGAAAGAAAGCTTGTTGGAGCCTTTCTATCTACAATGGCCCTTCACAAGTCTTAGATCGCCACACGGGTGGCTAGCTTACTCGTCAAGTCAACATCTACATAGAATCCGTCGGAGGGGTAGTATAGTCCTCTGAAAAATATTGATTAAGCAAACATGAGTACAAAAGTACTCAGCAAGTCTTACCACGAATCCTATCATACATGCACATTCTCAAGGAAGGAGTGGAGTTAAATGCAGCAAGCCAGCTTTGACTCTTGGCTAAGCTATCCTCGTGACACACTTTGTAAAGCATTTTGTCGTACGAGTCCACTAATCACCATCACAATACTCCACCGTGGATCCTCTCTCGTCATCCCGAGAGAGGCCATCCACGATACTCACACTTATCTTGAGGCTTTTAGTAGTATCCATTTACTTGTCTATGAACTGATATAGGTAACCCGAAGTCCTTCTCCGTGGACACGGCTATTCGAATAGATCATATTTAACCTGCAGGGTATACTTCTTCACACGCTCTCACCACTTATAAATCGTTTACGACATGTACTCGGCAACCTTCAGCGGAAGCCCAGCGTGGGTGTCGGCCACAGCCTACCTAAACACTCAAGTCCCTAGTCCAGGTTATCGCCTATTGGGTTCCATCCATGAGGAGTCCGCCGAGGTTTCCCATACAGCCCCGAGCGATGTGTGCAGGGTTCCGAGATACCAAGCGGGCACTTTCGGTACATCACCCACGGTGCCTACCGCAACACAACCCACCCCTAAGGTCAGCGTTGCGTGCGGCATTGACATGCTACAAACACGAAACTACTTGCAACTCCGGACTATGAGCAGGGGTGGTTAAGAAGCCGAGAGGGTCCATTGGTTTGGGCCCAATGTGTGGTAGTAGCTAGTTCATGGATCACAAACACAGATCTCAGTTCTTAAGTTGGCTTCAATGAAACAACCCACCATGTACTCCTACATGGCCTCTCATCGATACCTTTACCAAATCGTGTTCAACACTTACACTCTCGAACCAACACAACCTTTCACTCCAGTTCATCATCCCGATGAGCCGGACGACACAACTCTAAGCATAGCAAGCATAGCATGGTAGGAATCACAAACATGGCTCAATCAACTCCTACACATACTAGTGGGTTTCATCTAATTCTTGTGGCAATGACAGTCATGCAAAGGAAGTGGGTTCAACTACCGCAGCACACAACAGTTGAATCGCGTTGTCTTAATGCAGTAAAATGAGAGCGAAGCGAGAACATGGGTTTGTATCGGAATGTTCAATGAATTGCTTGCTGATGGAATTGGGGTAGAGAACTGCCCTTGGATGGGTTATCGAGGTTATCTTGAGGCAGAACCTATCATGAAAACACACCAAAATAAACATACAACCAATATGCAACATTATGATGCATGCTATGACATGGCAAGATGAATGTGTGTTGGTCTAATGCAAGTTGGAGGGAGGGGATGATCTCATTTGAACCAAAGGTTCAAATGATAGACCATGTGAGTTAGTCCTAATGGTGCAAAATCTTAATCTGGTTATTCAGCATAGTTAACTTGTTTTAACATGCATGAAACCTGTACCAATGGATAGAGTGTATTTTTCTGATAAATTTTCATATATAAATCTTTGCATTTGGAGTTATAGAATAAAAGTTATAAGCATTTGAAATTTGAATTATATTCGGATTTTAGTATATAAAATAATTCCAGAATTTGAATTAATCGTCAAGCATGAGGTCAACATGACGTCGAGGGTCAACGGGGTCGTCGGGTCAAACTGACCAGTGGGACCCGCATGTCGAGTTAGTTTAACTAATTAGTTTTAATTAAAACTAATCCTAATTAGATTAGTTGGAGGGTCCACTGTCATCGACCCGGAGGTCAGCAGGCCCACGGTGAGGTCAACTCACGGCGTCTAGCCGCTTGGCGAGGCAGACGTGGCGGAGCAAGTGCCTTTGCACTTTCCGGGCTCCAAATGGAACACGGAGAGCATCTACGGGTAGCTAGAGGTGAGCAGCGGTGTTTGGTGGGGTCAGTTGGGTTAGGGGTGGCGGAGTGGGCGCCGGCGACGAGTCGAGGCGGCGACGGGGCTCGGCCACCGAGGGTTAGGGTTAGCGGCCTCGGCGAGGCACGGGAGTGCAGTTAGCCTCGTTGGAGAGTGGTGAGTGTGATGGACATAGTGGTGCGGCCAAAAGGTGACCGAGGCTCGTCGGCGACGAGTCCCATGGCGGTGAGTTCAGCGATCATCGACCGCTCATTGTGGTGCAAGAAGAAGAGAACGGAGAGGATAGGGGTAGCTAGGTTCGTAGTGAACCTGCAGGAAGCTTCGTCGGGGTCGGGCGGACTGATCGGCGGCGGCGACGATGGGGATCTCCGTGACCTTGGACTCGGCGAGGTCGGAGTAGTGGCCTCGGGGTCTTGGGCGAGGGGACTAGCTGGCTAGGGGTAGCTGGGTGCGGCGGGCGGCGGACATGGCGGTGAGTGCGTGGACGGCGGGGAGAACGGCGGCGACGGTGGCGTGTCGGCGATGGCGTCGGCCAGGTCGAGAGCGAGCGAGAGAGAGAGGCGGGGAAAGTGCGGTGTCCGGGGGTTCGGGGCGACGCGTGGTTCGTGGGTCGGTCGCGGCGGCGGCGGCGAGGCGGCGGCCAGCTGCGTGGCGCGCCCTGCGACGCCTGCCGGCACCAGCCACACTGCTGGCGAGCCAAGCAGCTCATTGGCTGACTCTTTGGGCTGGGCGGCAGGTGGGCAGTCTTGGCGACAGTAAGGGTTTTCCATTTTTTATCTTTTCTATTTCTGCAATTCTGTTTAGGGTTTTAAAATACCAAAACCTTTTCAAAAATTACCAAAATGCTCCTGGTCACTAGTTGGAATATTCCCAACATGAAACATTTTAGTTTAACAATTTTGAACACTTAAAATATTTTCCATAATTTAAAATGCCCATTTCAGAAATTTGTGAATTAAATTTAGAACCCTTAGGTGACCTAGAAAATGTCCCACCTTCTTTGACATGGATCTTAAACCCAAACAAAGAGGATGAGCATTTTGAAGGGCATTTGGATTCATTGAATTAAATTTTAGTAAACCCTAGTTATTTTAAGGGGGGTTACGGGGTTTCTGCTTCCCCATTTCAAATTCAGATGAAATTTAAACATGATGCACACCCTAATGCATGGTCTATCGGGATGTGACAACTCACCCCCACTCAAAAGAATCTCGTCCGAGATTTAGGATCTGTTATGAAAAAGGTGGGGTACTCAAGTCGAAGGCGATCCTCCCTTTCCCAAGTTGCTTCTTGCTCGGAATGGTTTGACCATTGAACCTTTAGAAACTTGATATTCCGGCGTCGAGTGGTGCGCTCGGTTTGATCGAGGATCTGAATGGGGTACTCTCGATAGGTGAGGTTATCTTGGAGATCAAGCGTTTGTGGTCCACTCCACGGATAGGATCCGAGAAGCAACGCTGAGTTGGGAAGCGTGGAAGACATCATGGACCTTGGAAGATGCGGAGGTAGTTCAATTGGTAGGCAACTTCTCCTCGTTTGGCAAGAATGCGAAAGGGTCCAATGTAACGAGGAGCCAACTTGCCCTTGATGCGAATCGATGGGTTCCTTTAAAGGAGAAACCGAAGGTAAGCCTTCGCCAATTTCATAAGCCATGGGCTTATGTTTGCGATCATATTGACTCTTCGGCGAGATTGGGCTGTTTTCAAATTCTCACGAACAACGCGAACTTGCTCTTACGCTTCTGGATCATATCCGGGCCAAAGAGTTGTCTCCCGGTTTCGACCAGTTAAGAGGCGTTCGACATTTTCGTCCATAAAGAACTTGAAAGGGCTTTGCCCGGACTGGCTTGATAACTGTTGTTATAAGCGAACTTCGGCGAATGGAAGGCATTTCTCCCAATTCATGCGAAAGAGATGATGTGAAGCTCGAAGCATATCCTCTAAGATTTGATTGACTCGTTCTACTTGACCACTTGATTGGGGATGGAAAGCGGTGCTAAAGGAGAGCGAGTTCCCATAGCGTTTGGAAACTTTCCCAAAATCGAGAGGTGAAGAGACTACCACGGTCTGAGTTAATTTCAATGGAACACCATGAAGAGACACTATTAGGAGATGTACAAATCAGCTAGCTGGCTAGCGGTTATACTCTCACGAACAGGTAGGAAGTGGGCTACTTTGGAAAGGCGATCAACGACAACGAAGATAGCATTATTTCCTCTCTTGGTCTGGGAAACCGGTAATGAAATCCATACCGATTTTATCCCATTTCCATTCAGGAATGTCCAAAGGTTGAAGGGTACCAGCAGGCCGTTGATGCTCGCTTTAACTCGACGACAAACGTCGCAGTTAGCAATGTATTGAGCGATTTCTCTCTTCATCCTAGTCCACCAAAACCTCTGGCGTAGATCTTGATACATTTTAGTACTACCGGGATGAATGGTGAGAGGAGAGTCATGAGCTTCCTTAAGGATCAATCGCCTCAGGTTGCGCACCTTGGGAACCACTAGGCGGTCTCCAAAGAACACGACACCTTGTTCATCAATGGAGAAACAATCTGCGACTCCTTTCTTGATGTTTCTCTTGATACGGAGATTCCGGATCTACCTTACGTGCTTTGATGATCTGATCCGTAAGGGTAGGTTTCGCCACCAGGGTGGAAAGGAATCCTCGAGGAACAATGTGAAGGTTAAGCTTACGAAATTCCTCGTGGAGAATTGGTTGACCTTGTTGTAACATCAAATTATTACTGAAGATTTGCGACTTAGTCGTCAGCCATGACATTAGCTTTGCACAGGGTGTAGGATATTCCTAAGTCGAAATCTGTAATCAACTCGACCCAACGTCTTTGCACGAGATTCAAATCCGGTTGGGTGAAGATATATTTCAGACTTTGGTGATCGGTGTAGATTTATAGCGATTACCCAAAAGGTAATGTCGCCAGGTTTTGAGTGCATGAACCACTGCTGCAAGCTCTAGATCGTGTGTGGGATAGTTATCCTCATGTGGACGAATCGTCGAGATCGAGGCAATCACATGACGATCTTGCATGAGTATGCAACCTAGTCCTTGTCGCGAGGCGCCGCAATAGATAATAAAGTCCTTAGAAAATCTGGTGGAATAAATGCGGAGCAGATGTCGCGCGTCTTTTCAGTTCTGAAAGCTGATCTCGCCTTTGTGGCGCCCACTCGAACTTCTTATCTTTCTTGAGGAGTTCGGTTAGAGGTTTAGCAACTTTAGAGAAATTCTCGCGAAGCGGCAATAGCTCGCTAACCCGAGGAAACTCGAACTTGCTTTACCGATTCAGGTGGAGTCCAATCAAGGCGGCTTGAACTCGCTCGGGATTGACAGCAATACCCTTACCAGAAATTACATGTCCTAGATAGGTCACTTCTGGTAACCAGAATTCACACTTAGAGAATTTGGCATAAAGGCGGTGCTCTCGAAGTTTCATCAATACTAGCCTTAGATGTTGGCATGTTCTTCCTCATTCTTGGAGTAGATGAGTATATCATCGAGGTATACCACGATTTAATTTATCCAAGTACTCCATGAAGATTGAGTTCATTAACCGAGAGAAAGTGGCTGGAGCATTGGTTAAACCGAAGGACATGACGGTGTACTCGTATTGGCCATAACGAGTGACAAAGGCCGTTTAGGTATGTCCCGTTCTGATTTTGATTTGATGGTAGCCCAACCTCAAATCCATCTTGGAGAAGGCGAGGATCCAGCGAGCTGATCATACAGGTCGTTGATCCCGGGAGCGGATACTTGTTCTTGATAGTGACCAAATTGATGGTCGATAATCTACAACCATCCGATCCGTACCATCCTTCTTCTTGACGAAGAGGACGGGCAAGCCCATGGAGATGAACTAGGACGGATGAAACCCTTTTGCAAGGACTCATCGAGTTGTTTCTTAAGTTCAGCTAGTTCTAGGGGTGCCATCTTATAAGGTCTTCTAGAGATTGGGGCGGTTCCGGAATAAGATCTATCACGAACTCGACATCCTGTCGGGTGGAACACTGGCAGTTCTTCCGAAAGACATCCGGAAATCACGGACTACCGGAATATCTTGAGATCCGGAAGAGGTTGGCATTTAAGGAGTAAAGTGGCGCTTAGACACTCGGGTTAAAACATCCTTTGTTTTGCCGAAGGATGGGTAAGTTGAGCGGTTCTAGTCGAGCAATCAATCTTGGCATAATGGGCTGACATCCGGTCCATACCCAAGATGATGTTTATGTCCGAGGACTTGAGAGCTATTAGGGATGCAAGGAAAACTAATGTCGACAAGAATTTCATTCCCATGACTTATTCTAGAGGTTTGCCATCTAGAACCAGGAGTTTGAATTTCCATGGAGGTAGGCATGTCGCAGAATGTGGTGTTGTGCAAACGAGCATAGCTCTCGAAATAAATGAATGAGATGCTCCGGTATCAAAAGAACGATTGCGGATGGCAATTAACAAGAAGCGCATCGAGGACGGCGTTAGGATCCTCATAGGTTTCTTCAGCAGAGACATAGTTGACATGGCCACGGCGGTGGCAAGCTGGCTTGGCATAGGGAACCTTTCTGCTGGCTTGCCGCGACCAGCAGACTTTCCGGCTTGATTGGGGTTGTTCTGGGACACTCTCGAATATAGTGGCCCGTCTCTCCACATTTGAAGCAAGTGATCACATTTGGCCGTGGGGCCACATTAGCGATTGGACCTCCATATGTCTTGGGTGGAAAATACGGTTGGTTGGGGCGAGGCGCCTCGAAGGATGGCCTCGGGGTGTACCAGGTGGTAGAGCCGATTTGGAACCCAAACCCGGCGCTTCGGGAACAGAGCGGATGATGATCGAATCACGGATGTGCTTGCGTGAAGCCTCGAAGTCGATCTGCCCGATCTCGGCGCTGATAGCCTTATTGACTAGCCGAGAAAGAGGTGCATTCATGCGAGACGGAGATCTCGGCGTAGCTCAGGGCTAAGTCCCTTACGGAACCTCGCCGCTTCTTAGCATCGGTAGACACTTCTTGGGAGCATAACGTGCTAACCTCCCGAATTCACGGTGTAGGCATCCACGTTCAGCCGGCCTTGGGTGAAACTGCAGAATTCCTCACGTTTGCGGTCCATAAGTCCTACGGAATATGGTGCTCGCGGAAGGCGGCACTCAATTCATCCCAAGTTGTAACTTGTCCAGCGGACGCATAGCCTCATAGTTTTCCCACCGAGGTGGCGGGGCCTTCCGGATGGTAGGCTGCAAAGGTAACTTTGTCAGCCTCAGACACATTGGCGGAACGCAGCTTGTGATGGATACTGCGGAGCCAATCATCGGCGTCGAGTGGCTCGACGGAGCATTTGAATTTTGGAGGATATAGTTTGACGAAGTCATTGAGTGAAACCCCATCGTTTCTTGGCTGGCGGGCTGTGTTTTGTTCAATGCGCTCCAATAAGCGGTTAGTTTCGCGCTTATTGCGTTCTGCTTCCAGCATCACCTCAGCCAAAGATGGCGGTTGCGGCAGATTCACATTTCTGGCTGCACTGGCCTCTCCCTGCTCTGGAACAGCAGGAGAATTCCGAGTGTTGACCATCCTGGGAGACAAAACAAAAGTTTAAACCAGGATGGCAGAATTTAACAAGGAAGTGCGGAAGGTAATGGACAGTATGGAATGCAAAGATGTTCATCCGTATGACATGGTAATATAACTGCCATATATATATATACCAACGGTCATACACACCATTCATAGTTTAGTACAAGCCTGACGGAGTACAACTATAAGGAAAGGCGTTACATCTCATCGGAAGCATTCCAACTTCTATACATTATTTTCTACACTTAGGAATGATACACACTAAGTCGTATTCCACGAGTCACGCAGACGGTGGAAACACAACTAGTACCATACTAGCAATACTACTACTATCTCGTGCAGCTCCATAGTAGTCCTCATAGAAATCACCACCCTGACACTGAAGTGGAACATGGTCGCCTGCAGAAGCAGACAATCTGTGGGGCCTGTGGACCATAAGGACTCGGATGTGGTCGTGGACCCACAAAGGGTGGCGAAGAGGCCCACGAGGAGGTGATGCCTCCAACCTCACGCCACTCCATGAAGTCCGCAGACTCGCCCGCACAGGTACAAATCTCTCATGTCCATACATCCGCTTGCACGGCGGTGCAAACCTAGTCGAGTAGCCAGTGGTGGAGCGGGCATTATCAGCTCCATACGCAAGGCCGGTTCTCACGGTCCTTGTCCTCCAACAACTCGAGTGGTAGTGCGGAGTGAGTCCTCATGGGATGCATCACCTTGTACAGACCACGAAGGTAGCCATGCGCCCGGGAAGGATCTTGGCATATAGCGGAAGTCGGTGTTGCTCAACAAAGCGGTCTGGCTCGAATAATAGTCATCATGGAATAGGCTGCATCTTGTACAGACATTCCAATAGTGATTCGAGCCCATAGGAGCGTGAAGTGGCTCGATAGCTCCGGGATAGGATGGATAAATCCGGACCGTGCATAGGTATTGACTTTGATTGAAATCCTGAACTGCTCCTCGGCGGTATATTCAGGATACCATCGATAACCAGCCTCAATCATCACCCTAACCAACATGGCCGTGTGACCGCACACATCAATGCAGCGAGTCGGCGAACCACTTGGTTACGGGAGCGGTGGCCATCTGAAAGCACAGCCATAATGCAAAGGCATTAGAATTCCTAGGAAAATCGGGCAGCATAACATCTCAGTAAATGCTCAAATCAAATTTGAGACATTCAAAATCAGATTTGCAAAACCACTCAACAACATCATATCAAGGTTACGGTTCAAGTAATAGCATACTAAAATTTAGTAACACTTTGAGCGAGGATGTAACCAACAATCCTACAAGGTACTACGGATAGTAACACGTGAACACGATAGAGAAAGAGGGCCTAGTCCTAAACCCACGTTGAATAAGAAGAGGATGACTCAGATCGAGGGCATAAGGTAAAGGAGTAAAAGAGCCTTACGTTCCTCCCACAATCAATTCCCTACATATAACTAAAGCATTTCTAGACTCAACTTGACCAGTTTGGCTTAGCGGACCTACAGCAGCCCTGCTCGATGCCAACGCTGTCGGGACCCGATTCAAGTCACATCGACCTAGCTGGTAACACCTCATATCACTTTGCGGCCTCACGCACGGTATTCCCACGGGTGTCGCCTTACCATGGCCCGGGACCGTTTGCGTCTTTTGGCTCACGTATATGATAGTGTCGCTAGCATCCACATGACAAAGAACCCGGGCCGACATGGCTAGTCGTGAACCCAAGCGGCACTAACCTATGGGGACAGGCATACATGAAACACCTCGAGCATGTCGGTCATCAACGTATGAACTTGGGCTGTAGCACTGGGCTAACAGGACTCCGGTATCCCGGGCTGTAGCAGGCTAGGCAGGACTCCAAGTATCACCGCGTGACATTTCCCCGAAGGGACAGACATAGGAACGAAATGAATCACATGCCGGCCAGTCAAGTGTCCAAGCAGTAGTGCTGGGCTAGCAGGACTCCGGTGAACCGGGCTGTAGCGGACTACTATCGCTCAGAAGCACAAGACTTACATTTCCCCATATGAGAGGCTGCCAAGGATAAACAACTAGATTGTCGGATCCCACTCATACCAAGCATTTCAATCATACATAATATGCCCGATATGAGTAAATACAACAAGGCATCACAACAAAACTCTACAACTCAAGTACTTTATTTAAGAGGCTCCGAGGAGCCATACATAACATATTCATACAGGTAGGGGTCACATGACCCAACACTCAAGTCATACAATCATACAAGCACATGCGGAAGCAAAGTAGTCTCGAGTAGACTCTAGAAAGAAAGAAAGCTTGTTGGAGCCTTTCTATCTACAATGGCCCTTCACAAGTCTTAGATCGCCACCAGGTGGCTAGCTTACTAAATCAAGTCAACATCTACATAGAATCCGTCGGAGGGTAGTATAGTCCTCTGAAAAATATTGATTAAGCAAACATGAGTACAAAAGTACTCAGCAAGTCTTACCACGAATCCTATCATACATGCACATTCTCAAGGAAGGAGTGGAGTTAAATGCAGCAAGCCAGCTTTGACTCTTGGCTAAGCTATCCCTCGTGACACACTTTGTAAAGCATTTTGTCGCATTACGAGTCCACTAATCACCATCACAATACTCCACCGTGGATCCTCTCTCGTCATCCCCGAGAGGGCCATCCACGATACTCACACTTATCTTGAGGCTTTTAGTAGTATCCATTTACTTGTCTATGAACTGATATAGGTAACCCGAAGTCCTTCTCCGTGGACACGGCTATTGAATAGATCATATTTAACCTGCAGGGTATACTTCTTCACACGCTCTCACCACTTATAAATCGTTTACACGACATGTACTGCAACCTTCAGCGGAAGCCCAGCGTGGGTGTCGGCCACAGCCTACCTAAACACACAAGTCCCTAGTCCAGGTTATCGCCTATTCGGGTTCCATCCGCAGGAGTCCGCCGAGGTTTCCCATACAGCCCGAGCGATGTGTG
Source organism: Aegilops longissima (assembly GCA_021605205.1). Classification (NCBI taxonomy): domain Eukaryota; kingdom Viridiplantae; phylum Streptophyta; class Magnoliopsida; order Poales; family Poaceae; genus Aegilops; species Aegilops longissima. The sequence continues at coordinate 211,673,211 of CM038679.1, read as the reverse complement.
CAGGGTTCCCGAGATACCAAGCGGGCACTTTCGGTACACGACCCACGGTGCCTACCGCAACACAACCCACCCCTAAGGTCAGCGTTGCGTGCATTGACATGCTACAAACACGAAACTACTTGCAACTCCGGACTATGAGCAGGGGTGGTTAAGAAGTTTAGAGGGTCCATTGGTTTGGGCCCAATGTGTGGTAGTAGCTAGTTCATGGATCACAAACACAGATCTCAGTTCTTAAGTTCGGCTTCAATGAAACAACCCACCATGTACTCCTACATGGCCTCTCATCGATACCTTTACCAAATCGTGTTCAACACTTACACTCTCGAACCAACACAACCTTTCACTCCAGTTCATCATCCCGATGAGCGGACGACACAACTCTAAGCATAGCAAGCATAGCATGGTAGGAATCACAAACATGGCTCAATCAACTCCTACACATACTAGTGGGTTTCATCTAATTCTTGTGGCAATGACAGTCATGCAAAGGAAGTGGGTTCAACTACCGCAGCACACAACAGTTGAATCGCGTTGTCTTAATGCAGTAAAATGAGAGCGAAGCGAGAACATGGGTTTGTATCGGAATGTTCAATGAATTGCTTGCGATGGAATTGGGGTAGAGAACTGCCCTTGGATGGGTTATCGAGGTTATCTTGAGGCAGAACCTATCATGAAAACACACCAAAATAAACATACAACCAATATGCAACATTATGATGCATGCTATGACATGGCAAGATGAATGTGTGTTGGTCTAATGCAAGTTGGAGGGACGGGGATGATCTCATTTGAACCAAAGGTTCAAATGATAGATCATGTGAGTTAGTCCTAATGGTGCAAAATCTTAATCTGGTTATTCAGCATAGTTAACTTGTTTTAACATGCATGAAACCTGTACCAATGGATAGAGTGTATTTTTCTGATAAATTTTCATATATAAATCTTTGCATTTGGAGTTATAGAATAAAAGTTATAAGCATTTGAAATTTGAATTATATTCTGGATTTTAGTATATAAAATAATTCCAGAATTTGAATTAATCGCCAACATGAGGTCAACATGACGTCGAGGGTCAACGGGGTCGTCCGGGTCAAACTGACCAGTGGGACCCGCATGTCGAGTTAGTTTAACTAATTAGTTTTAATTAAAACTAATCCTAATTAGATTAGTGGAGGGTCCACTGTCATCGACCCGGAGGGTCAGCAGGCCCACTGGTGAGGTCAACTCACGGCGTCTAGCCGCTTGGCGAGGCAGACGCTGGCGGAGCAAGTGCCTTTGCACTTTCGGGCTCCAAATGGAAGCGGAGAGCATCTACGGTAGCTAGAGGTGAGCAGCGGTGTCTGGTGGGGTCAGTTGGGTTAGGGGTGGCCGGAGTGGGCGCCGGCGACGAGTCGGGCGGCGACCGGGGCTCGGCCACTGAGGGGTTAGGGGTTAGCGGCCTCGGCGAGGCACGGGGAGTGCACGGTTAGCCTCGTTGGAGAGTGGTGAGTGTGATGGACATAGTGGTGCGGCCAAAAGGTGACCGAAGGCTCGTCGGCGACGAGTCCCATGGCGGTGGAGTTCAGCGATCATCGACCGCTCATTGTGGTGCAAGAAGAAGAGAACGGAGAGGATAGGGGGTAGCTAGGTTCGTAGTGAACCTGCAGGAAGCTTCGTCGGGGTCGGGGCGGACTGATCGGCGGCGGCGACGATGGGGATCTCCGCTGACCTTGGACTCGGGCGAGGTCGGATAGTGGCCTCGGGGTCTTGGAGCGAGGGGACTAGCTGGCTAGGGGTAGCTGGGTGCGCGGAGCGCCGGACATGGCGGTGAGGTGCGTGGGCGGCGGGAGCACGGCGGCGACGGTGGCGTGTCGGCGATGGCGTCGGCCAGGTCGAGAGCGAGAGAGAGAGGCAGGGGGAAAGTGCGGTGTCCGGGGGTTCGGGGCGACGCGTGGTTTCGTCCCGGGTCGGCGAGGCGGCGAGAGGGCGAGTGGCGGCGGCCAGCTGCGTGGCGCCCTGGCCAAGACGCCGGCCGGCACCAGCCTGCTCTGGCCGAGCCAAGCAGCTCATTGGCTGCTCTTTGGCTGGGCGGCAGGTGGGCCGGTCTTCATGACAGTAAGGGTTTTCCCATTTTTTATCTTTTCTATTTCTGCAATTCTGTTTAGGGTTTTAAAATACCAAAACCTTTTCAAAATTACCAAAATGCTCCTGGTCACTAGTTGGAATATTCCCAACATGAAACATTTTAGTTTAACAATTTTGAACACTTAAAATATTTTCCATAATTTAAAATGCCCATTTCAGAAATTTGTGAATTAAATTTAGAACCCTTAGGTGACCTAGAAAATGTCCCACCTTCTTTGACATGGATCTTAAACCCAAACATAGAGGATGAGCATTTTGAAGGGCATTTCGGATTCATTGAATTAAATTTTAGTAAACCCTAGTTATTTTAAGGGGGGGGGGGGGTTCTGGGGTTTCCTGCTTCCCCATTTCAAATTCAGATGAAATTTAAACATGATGCACACCCTAATGCATGGTCTATCTGGGATGTGACATTGGGTACCTCCACTCCCACCAACGTGAAGTTTGACCTGCCCAACTTGCTCCGCCATAATGTGAACCTCGGTCATCTTACCACGCCATTCACCACTAAGGAAATTGACAGGGTTATTCTAGAGATGCTTGCGGACCGAGCTCCTGGCCCTGACGGTTTTAGTGCACTCTTCCTCAAAGCATGCTGGCCCCTCATCAAATTAGATTTGTACACGCTGTGTGATCAATTTTATGAAGGTACACTTAATATGCAGAGCATCAATGATGGCCTCATCACCCTCATACCAAAGAATAGATCTCCGGCAACTATTGACGACTACCGACCAATCACTTTGTTTAATTGTTGCCTCAAACTCATCACCAAACTCCTTGCCAATAGGTTGCAACAAGTGATCCTGAAGAACGTTCACCGAAACTAATATGGATTCATCAAGGGTAGATCAATCCAAGATTGACTGGCTTGGTCATTCCAATACATTCACCAGTGCCAAGCATCTAAAAGAAAAATTGTCCTCCTAAAGCTAGACTTTGCCAAAGCCTTCGATACCATGGAACATGAGCCAAATGATCAAGATTATGAAACACATGGGATTTAATGACAAATGGATTTCTTGGATCAGATGCATCTTCTTCTTGGGGCGATCCTCAATACTCTTAAATGGATTCCCTGGCCAACAATTTGGTTGCCATCAGGTTGTCTGACAAGGGGACCCCCTCTCCCCATTGATCTTTGTGCTCGCGGCTGACTTATTGTAACTTTCCATAAACGAGGCGTATCAGAATGGTTTGACTCAGCTGCCCTTCCCCAGCACCTATGACATGGACTATCCAACAACGCAATACGCGGACGACACACTCCTTCTCATACCAGCATGTACATGCCAAGCTACGGTCATCAAAGGGATTCTCGTGGACTATGCTGAATCAATTGGAATAAAGATAAACTTTTAGAAATCAACACTTATACCCATCAATGAGGATGAGGAGCTTATAGCTAGCACGACAGCTATCTTTGAATGCTCGGTTGGCACATGATGACTCCCTAGTAGTGGCGCCAGAAAGTTCCTGTCTGCTAGAACTACGTCGGTATTTCCCCAAAGAGGAAGGATGATGCAGCACAGTGACGGTATGTATTTCCCTCAGTGATGAAACCAAGGTGATCGAACCAGTAGGAGAACCAAGCAACACAAGGTAAACAACCCCTGCACACAGATAACAAATCCTCGCAACCCGACGTTTTAAAGTGTGTCGGCATCCTGGGAACGGGGGTCCCCAGATTTGCCTACCTGCGGCCCATGGCGTGGCTCCACAAACGGCCTGCTACGGCCCATCTTCAGCAGCAACCACTCAAGACCCTCACGAGGGGACAAGCATCGCGAGGCGGGCGACACCAAGACCTCCTCAGGGGCAGCCTCGCTAGGCTGACTCCCGAGGAGCGGAGATATCTATGCAAGGGGCACCTCGCGAGGTCCACCATAGGAAGAAACTGATCTTGGATTGGATCCATTCCACCATGGCCATCCCACTAGCTCACCGAACACATCTCCTCAGGAGGTAGTTCTTACCTTGTACTGTTCATCCTCAGCCTACAAGGCAATCCACCACACCACACTTGAGTAGGGTATTACACCGCAACGGTGGCCCGAACGAGTATAAATTCTTGTGTCCCTTGTTCTTTGGGTTCGACGAGCTAGGCCTATAGATCCTTGTGCGAGCGAGCTAGGGAGAGAGAGATCTTCGTGCACACCCCTGTGTTTGAACCTCAAGGGTTTGCCGGAACCCGTAATCTGACATTTGGCTCGCCAGGTAGGGGTGCGCCGAAGCTTCGCCTCCCTGCCTTCTTCATCCCGCTCGCATGACAGGTGCCACTCCTCCGACTGGATCGACGAGCGTGCGCGGAGGCGCCGTGGGCATCCGGGCCTTCTCCCCTGCCTTGTGGCAATTGCGGTGGCCACCCAAGTTCAAGCCAGAGATGCCACCTTGCTATGACGGCACCGCGGATCCAGCGGCCTTCCTGCTGGCCTACGAGGAGGCCATTCTCGAAGCCGGAGGCGACGACCAAGTCATGGCCAACTGGTTCCCCATGGCCCTCGCGGGCGTGCCGCGCGCCTGGTTGCTCAACCTGCCGGAGTCCTCTATGGCCTCCTGGGAAGAGCTGCGTTGCCACTTCATCGCACACTTCGCGGCGCAGTCGCCCCTAGTCGTTGCAGCCCTCCTTGGTGGGTCGCAGGCACCACCCTCGGATAACCACGTCAAGCAGTTCGTATGCTAGATGGGCGCTGCTCGCGTGCAGCAGGGGGCTCCCCCGGGATGGGCGGCTCCCCAGGCCGACCTCACCTTTAGCTCGGAGGACCACCTGGCAATCGCCGTGGGCTCAGGCGCGCTCCCGATGATCTGCACGCCCACCATATGCAACGTAGTAGTCACCAAGACCCTCATCGACAGGGGGGTGGCAGGCCTCAATGTACTCTTCGAGGAAGCCTTCAGCTTGCTCCACGTACTGCTCGGCCGGCTCCGCCACACCAAGCCCTTCTCCGGGGTCGGTAGTGGTTCCACCAACCCCCTAGGGCAGATCCACCTCCCCGTCACCTTTGGCACCCATGACAACTATGGCACCGAGCTCATCGACTTCGACATCGCTCGCATCGGCCTCTCATACAATGCCATCCTCGGCTACCCTGACTTGGCCCAGTTAATGGAGGCAACCCATCCCGCATGCAACCTCATGAAGATACCAGGAAGCAACGGTGTTCTCACAGTGGCCCGGGACACCAAGGAGGCCCTGGCGGCTCTCAGGCTTGCCTTCAGGGCCGCAGCGGCGGCTTACCCCACAGATGAGGCAGCGTCCGGAGCCCAGGGGGCTGCACCAGCAAAGAAGAAGTAGCTGTTTTCGCAAGATCGTGCCAAGACGAAGCAAGTACCGGTCGATCACGACGGGGCATAAGAAGCCACCTTCACCATAGGCGCCAGCCTTGACCCAGACTAAGAAGAGGCATTGGTGAAGTTCTAGTGAGCGAACAAGGACGTATTCGCCTGAGAGCCGAAGCAGCTGGTAGGGGTCCTGATCGGAGTAATCGAGAACAACTTGAGGGTGTGCCCCAACCTGCGCCCCTGAAGGCGAGCAATCCACGAAGAAGCAGTCCTTCATCATCCAGGAAACTCGAAAGCTACAGGCGACGGGTGTCATCCGTGAGGTGCGGTACCCGGAATGGTTGGCAACCCCCGTTGTCGTGCCCAAAAAGGCCGGGAAGGAGCGCAAGTGTGTCGACTTCACCAACCTCAACAAGGCCTGTCCTCAGGACCCCTTTCCGCTTCCATGCATTGATCATATCGTCGACTCCACCGCCGAATGCGACCTGTTATGTTGCCTGGATGCTATCTCGGGTTACCACCAAATCGAGATGGCAGTAGAAGACATAGAGAAGACGACCTTCTTGACCCTGTGCGGGGTGTACTGCTACACCTGCATGCCATTCGGGCTGCGCAACACTGGGGCAACCTTCCAGCGACTAATGCACATCTCCCTGGGCCAGCAGCTCTGGAGGAACGCAGAGGCCTACGTCGACGACATTGTGGTGAAGTCTCGGGAGGCAAAGACCCTAATTCAGGACCTGGAGAAGACGTTCACCAACCTGCGCCAAGTGGACCTGCACCTCAATCCGGAGAAGTGCGTGTTTGGCGTCCCATCCAGTAAACTGCTGGGTTTCCTCATGTCGCACAGGGGGATCGAGGCGAATCCGGAGAAGGTCAAAGCAATAGAAAACATGATCCGGCCTCAGACCCTCAAAGAAATGCAAAAGCTCGCGGGTTGTGTGACCTTGCTGGGGTGCTTTATCTCCAAGCTAGGGGAGCGCGCCCTGCCCTTCTTCAAGCTGATGAAGAAGAAAGGCCCGTTCGAGTGGACCCGAGAGGCCGACCTAGCATTTCAAGACCTCAAGAGGTACCTGTCTAGCCCACCAGTTATGGTAGCGCCTCGTCCCCTCGAGCCCCTGGTGCTCTACCTAGCCGCGACGCCTCATTCCGCCAGCGCCGCGCTGGTGGTCGTCCGCGAAGAACATCAGGCCAAGAGCCAGCCGCACAGCGCCTTACCTTCAGATGGGAAGGTGCGGCACAACGATGGTGCCCCTGAAGCCACAGCAACATCGGCATATGACCAGGCTCAGCAAGTCGGCGCCCTCAAGACCGCTGTGGCCTCAATGGCAGCCATGCTCCCGATGTCACCAGGTCTCCGGAGGCGCCCCAAGCCCCGGAGGCCTTGGACCCCATTGGAGCTCCGACCCTCAACGAGCACCCAGTGTACTTCGTCAGCACGGTGGTACGGGACGCAAGGGCGTGCTATCCCATGCTGCAGAAGCTTCTACTCGTGCTCCTCGTGGCCTTGCGCATACTGCGTTACTATTGTCAAGGCCACCCCATCAAGGTCGTTTCGGCGTACCCGCTGGAGAGGATACTCCGGAGCCCCAATGCTGCAGGAAGGGTCGCCGAATGGAACATCGAGTTGCAGGCATGCCAGCTGGAGTTCAGCACCACCAGGGTCGTCAAGGGAGCCGCGCTTGCCGACTTCATGGCAGAATGGACCGATGCCCCAAGACCCGAAGTGAGTGAAGACCGATCTCTCTCACTAGGAAGCTAAGCACCAGACGGCTGGGTGATGTACTTCGATGGTGCCTTTGCACGCCAGAGCGCAGGGGCTGGCACCATGATCGTCTCGCCCACCCAAGACAAGATCTACTACGCCGTGCTACTCTTCTTCCAGTGGGGCGAGAAGGTCTCCAACAACATCGCGGAATACGAGGGGTTGATCGCTGGTCTCAAGGCTGCGGCAGCCTTGGGAGTGACATACCTCACCATCAAGGGCGACTCTCAGCTCCTCGTCAACTTTTCCAACAAAGTGTACAAGCCAAAGGACGAGCACATGGAGGCATACCTCGCGGAGGTGCGCAAGATGGAGAAGCAATTTCTTGGCCTTGAGCTGCAGCATGTGCCTCGCGGCACAAACAAGGAAGCCGACGACATCATCAATAGGGCGTCCAAGCGTCAGCCACAGGAACCCGACATCTTCGAGGAGCGGCTCTTCAAGCCTTCCGCGACCCCTCCGACTGTGGAGCCTGCACCACCTCGATAGGAGCTTCCCCCGCCACCAGCCTCAGGAACCCCAGCCTTCGGCCCGAGCTCAGGAGCGCGCCTACTCCTCGCGCTCAAACCTCGAGAGGGTTGTTGGACTAAAGAGTTCAGGGCATACCTGGGACAAGGAATACTATCGGAGAAGGAGGAGGACACGGAGCGCGTAGCCCAGCAGGCTAGAGCATACTGCCTTCAGGATGGTGAGCTATACAGAAAACGTCCAAACGATGTTTCCTTGCGATGCATTTCCAGGAAGCAGGGGTGCGAGCTGCTAGCTGACATACATGGTGGAGATTGCTGGTATCACTCGTCATTTTGCACCCTGGTGGGGAAGGCTTTCCGCGCCGTGTTTGAGGGAGTCTTGGACTAGGGGGTGTCCGGATAGCCGAACTATCATCTTTGGCCGGACTCCTAGACTATGAAGACACAAGATTGAAGACATCGTCCCTTGTCCGGATAGGACTTTCCTTGGCGTGGAAGGCAAGCTTGGCGATACGGATATGTAGATCTCCTACCGTTGTAACTGACTCTGTGTAACCCGAACCCTATCCGATGTCTATATAAACCGGAGGGTTTTAGTCCGTAGGACGAACAACAATCATACCATAGGCTAGCTTCTAGTGTTTAGCCTCCTTGATCTCGTGGTAGATCTACTCTTGTACTACCCATATCATCAATATTAATCAAGCAGGAGTAGGGTATTACCTCCATCGAGAGGGCCCGAACCTGGGTAAAAACATCGTGTCCCTTGTCTCCTGTTACCATCCGCCTAGACGCACAGTTCGGGACCCCCTACCCGGGATCCGCCGGTTTTGACACCAACAGTGTTCTACTCGCGCACAGCACTCAACGACGCAACCGAGCTGGAGAGATCCTGCGAGGCCTGCCAGTTCCATGCCAAGCAAATCCAGCAGCCAGCTCAGGGCCTCCAGACTATCCCACTCTCCTTGCCGTTCACTGTCTGGGGGCTAGATATCCTGGGTCCATTCCCTCGAGCGCCCGGGGGCTACCGCTACCTCTATGTCGCCATCGACAAGTTCACCAAACGGGCGGAGGTGGAAGTCGTCCGCACCATCCCAGCTGGGTCTACAGTCATGTTCATCAATGGCCTCGTGAGCCGGTTTCGGGTCCCTAACCGCATCATCACCGATAACGGCTCGTAGTTCACTAGCAATCTCTTCAAGAAATATTGTGCTAACCTTGGAACGTTGATTTGCTACACCTCAGTGGCACACCCCAAGAGCAATGGCCAAGCCGAGTGCGCCAACACGGAGGTCTTGAGAGGACTCAAGACCGGTACCTTCAAGAACAAGCTCAAGTCCTGTGGTAGGGGCTGGCATGACGAGCTCCAGTCCGTGATGTGCTCCATCCGCACCACCGCCACCAAGCCAACATGAGAGACCCCGTTCTTCCTCGTCTATGGAGCTGAAGCGGTCCTCCCTCACGAGGTCAGGCATCGCTCCGCGCGGGTCCTAGCGTTTCACGAGGCACGTCAGGACGCCATGCGGGGGATGGACCTCGTGCTGGGGGAGGAACACCGCTGCCAAGCCTTGCTCCAAGCGGCAAGGTACCAGCAGGCGCTGTGACGGTATCACTGCTGTAGCGAGCGCTCCAGGATGCTCGAGCTGGGCGATCTCGTCCTGAGGTGGGTGCTCTCCAGGGAAGGGCTGTATAAGCTCTCACCCATGTGGGAGGGCCTGTTTAGGATTGCCCTCATTTCCAGGCCTGGGGTCGCGCGCCTGGAGATGCAGGACGGGATCCCCATCCAGAACGCCTGGAACATCCAACACCACCGGAAGTTCTACCCATGAAGCAAGGCCCAGTGCCTGTGAAGGTCTCCGCACGTGACACTCTCACGTAATAATGAGTGGGCTTTACAAAGAGTTCGTCGCTAGGCATAGAATCTTCGGAGTCTGGCCGCGTTCCAGGGGTTCGGCTCTAGTCGATTGTCTGACGCATCATGCAAGCGGTACGCCCCTCCGGTGAGAACTTCGTCGATGATGAAGGGACCCTCCCACTTGGGCTTGAGTTTGTCCTTTTTCTTCTCCGGTAGGCATAGAACGAGTTTGCCTACGTTGTAAATTTTTGCCCCCACTTCTCTGCTTTGATACCTGCGAGCCTGCTGTTGATAAAATGCAGAAAGGGCTTTTGCGACATCGCGCTCCTCCTCCAGGGCATCTAAGTTGTCCTGCCGATCGAGCTCGGCCTCTCTTTCTCTTCGTACATGCGCACTCGAGGTCAGTCATGAATAATGTCGCAGGATAATACTGCCTCTGCGCCGTACACCGTGAAAAAAGGTGTGTATCTGGTAGTGCGATTGGGCGTGGTCCGTAGCCCACAGGGTACGGAGTCGAGCTCCTCAACCCAGTGCTTGTCTGATTCCTTCAAAGACCACACTAGTCTGGGATTAATGCCGCTCATAATGAGACCACTGGCTCTTTCGACTTGACCGTTTGTCTGTGGGTGATAGACAGAGGCGTAATCAAGCTTGATGCCCAGATTTGCGCACCTGGTTTTCACTTCGTCGGCAGTGAAGTTGGAGAAGTTATCAGTGATGATGCTGTGCGGAACACCATAACGTTGTACAACGCCGGATATGAATTCTATCACCGGCTCGGATTCAGCCATTTTAACTGGTTTGGCTTCTATCCACTTACTGAATTTATCCACCATGACCAGCAAATATTTTTTCTTGTGGCTTCCTCCTTTAAGGGGTCCAACCATATCCAGTCCCCAGACCACAAAAGGCCAAGTGATAGGGATTGTTTGTAGGGCAGTGGGGGGCATATGGCTTTGGTTAGCGAAGAGTTGGCATCCGACGCAACGTTGTACAAGGTCCTGTGCATATGCTCGGGCCGTTAGCCAATAAAACCATGTACGGAAGGCCTTGCTAACAAGGGCCTGTGCTGCAGTGTGGTGCCCGCCAAGACCGGCGTGAATCTCAGCCAAGAGCTGCTGCCCCTCCTCCTCGGAGATACATCTTTGAAGGACGCCGATAACGCTTTTCTTATAGAGTCATCTGTCGTCAACCTTATAGGCCTTCGAACGCTGGACAATGCGGCGGGCCTCATTCTGATCCTCAGGAAGTTCCATCCTATTAAGGTAGGCCAAGAAGGGTTCGATCCATGGGGCAATGACCGCCATAATGAGATGGGCCGACGGTGTTATTTCGGTTGCTGAGCCGCCGATGATATATGTGTGTTCGGAATCTGGAGTTGTCTTCGTATCTGGACTAGTGTTGACGCTTTCCCCCTACCACACCACAGATGGCTTAGAAAGTCTTCCAAAAAGATATTGGGTGGGATGGGGTCGTGCTTGGTGCCAATACGAGCGAGGACATCCAGCGCTTGATTACTCTCTCGGGCCACATGATGAAACTCGAGCCCCTCGAACCGAGCAACATCTTTAGGACGGCATTACGATAAGCTGCCATCTTTGGATCCTTGGCATCAAAACATCCATTTATGTGAGATATTGCCAGGTTTGAGTCCCCACGCACCTCCAGGCATTGTATGCCCATGGAGACAGCCATCCGGAGACCATGCAATAAGGCATCATATTCGGCTGCTTTGTTGGAATCTGTGTATAGTATTTGGAGTACATACTGGATGACGTCTCCAGTAGGGGACGTTAACACGACACCCGCTCCTAGCCCCGCCAGCATTTTGGAGCCATCGAAATACATAACCCAATTGGAATATGTGCCGTACACTTTATTGAGTTCGGCCTCTGTCCATTCGGCGACGAAGTCAGCCAGTACTTGGGATTTAATAGCTCGACATGGTTTGTGTGTAATATCGAATGGAAGGAGTTCAATGGCCATTTGGCAATCCGGCCCGTAGCATCGCGGTTGTTTATAATCTCGTTAAGTGGTACTTCGGAAGCCACCGTGATCGAACACTCCTGGAAGTAGTGTCGGAGATTTCGGGATGCCATGAAGACCGCATATGCTATGTTTTCATAATGGGGGTACCGGGATTTGCATGGTGTAAGGACAGTGGATACGTAGTATACTGGCTTCTGAAGCGGGAATTTGTGTCCGTCCAGTTCTTGTTCAATGACGAGCACGGCGCTCACCACCTGATGTGTTGCCGTTATGTATAATAACATAGGTTCACCGACGTTTGGCGCGGCCAGGATTGGGTTGCTCGCTAGAAGGGTTTTTATCTCCTCCAGTCCGGTTGTTGCCGCATCCATCCACTCGAAGTGATCGGTTCGCCGTAGAAAGCGATAGAGTGGCAGTGCCTTTTCTCCCAATCTGGAGATAAAGCGGCTTAGAGCTGCCACGCAACCCACAAATTTTTGGACTTGTTTGAGGTCCGTTGGCGTGGCCAGTTGAGACAGAGCTCGAATTTTGGCTGGATTTGCTTCAATTCCTCTATTGGAAACGATGAAGCCCAGCAGTTTTCCAGCGGGGTCACCGAAAGCACATTTTTCCGGATTGAGCTTAATGTCATACGCGCGGAGGTTGTCGAATGTGAGATGTAAATCGTCTATTAGTGTTTCGACGTGCCTAGTTTTGATGACGGCATCATCCACATAAGCTTCAACTGTCTTGCCGATCTGTTGCTCTAGGCATGTTTGAATCATGCGTTGGTATGTGGCGCCGGCGTTCCTGAGCCCGAAGGGCATGGTGTTGAAGCAGAATGCTCATATGGGGTAATAAATGTCGTTGCATCTTGATCGGACTCCTTCATTTTGATTTGAGGTATCCGGAATATGCATCAAGGAAACTAGTGAGTCGTGTCCTGCGGTAGCATCGATGATTTGATCAATGAGGGGGAGGGGGAAGGGATCCTTGGGGAAAGCCTTATTGAGGTCTTTAAAGTCGGCGCACAGGCGCCAGGAATTGTCCTTCTTTGGTACGATCACAAGGTTTGCCAGCCAGTCCGGATGTTTTATTTCTCTGATGAATCCAGCCTCGATTAGCTTGGCCAGCTCCTCCCCCATAGTTTGGCGTTTGGGTTTGGAAAACCACCGCAGTGCTTGTTTGACTGGTTTGTATTCCTTTAATATATTGAGGCTATGTTTGGCCAGCTCGCGTGGGATTCTGGGCACGTCAGAAGGGTGGCAGGCGAATATATCCCAGTTTTCACGAAGGAAATCCCGTAGTGCGGCATCGACCGCGGGGTCTAGTTGTACTCCAATGGATGCTATCTTCTTGGAGTGCGTTGGGTGGACCTGGAATTTGACTATTTCTTCTGCCGGTTTGAAGGAGGTGGATTTGGGTCGTTTGTCTAAGATCACATCGTACCTATCCACCGCAGAGCGCAGTGCGGTTAATTCTTCGGCCGCGAGGGCTTAAGATAATGCCTCAAGGGCCAGGGATGCGGTTTCTGTTTATTTCCATCTTGTGGAGTGTATCCTCATATATGAGGTTTAGTCCACTCCCGCCGTCCATGAGGACCTTGGTGAGTCGAAAGCCGTCCACGATGGGACTGAGGACTAGTGCGGCTGGTGCTCGGACTGTCCTGTATTTTGGTTCATCACCGACATTAAAGGTTATAGCCATGTCGTTCCAAGGGTTTATCACTGCGATTTGACAAACTTCGGCGAGGTTGCGTAGTGCCATTTTGGGCTTATTGTTTGAGGTGAATGTCTCGAAGACCATCAATACTCTGGGGTCGTCGTCTTCTGGAGGGTGTTGCTCTTGGGTATTTTTGGTAAGGTTGTCCTCGCCGCTCTTGGCTACCTGTCGGAGTATCCAACATGCTCTAAGGCTGTTGGTTGGTAGGGTGTCCGGTGTTGTGTGTATTTTGCATGGGCCATCGAGCCAACCCTCCAGAGCGGTTCCATGCCGCGTTTATATTTCTTGGCTATTGGACTGGGAGCGTTGCGGGGATGAGCCCTTTTTTCCTGGACCAGCGGTTGAGTTGGGACCAATGGCGCCCAACAAGCTGCCTGATCCTTCCAGGCGCTTTCCATTGCAATGTACTTCTGTACGATAGTTTCCAAGTCAGCGAAGTGACGATTAATGGTGTTGAGGATTCCTTTGTTCGTGCAATTGTTGCAGAATGCTGATATCGCGTCCTCGTCGCGGCAATCTTTAACCTTGTCCTTGACAAGGAGGAATCTGGCCCAGAAGTGATGGACCCTTTCCTGAGACTGCTGTTGTATGCTCATGAGAGTGCTTATGTCTGGGTGGGTGGGTGGAATTGGATCCGGACCCTGACCCGATCGATGATCCAGAGACTGAAGGTTTTCCGGACTTAACTGTCCGGGCCCCGGAGAATCTTCTGGTTCCTTATGCCCGCCGTTGGATCCTATGTTTGGAAGGCCGGTCACCTCCTTTTGCTGATGGTTACCCGGCTCTGCGGGCTCGGCGATCCGGACATAGTCCGTCTTCAGTATAGGGTAAGAGTCGCCTTCTTGCTCCTCGACTACCGCTATCTGGTGGGTGACTGGTGCAGATTTGATTTCTCTTTGGTCGGGTCTAATCCCGATCCGATCGTAATCTGTGGCGATTCCCAGGGCGGCGGTACGATCAAGGAGCTCGTTTAAAGATGAAAACTCCGCCGGAACCATCTGCTTGGAGTGGTTGGGGTCAATACAAAGAGGATTTTCGATGGCCCGAGAGGTCATCGTCGGATTAACGGCCGAACGGGCGGTCATGGTAAAGCCGCCCAGCTGGAGGGTTTGGCCTGGGGCCAGTTCTCCTTCGGTGGTGATATTGTCTTTAAGGACGAGGCGAGTCATCGATCCTGTCGTCGACGGCACAGTGGAACTCTCAATGAAAGCACCGATGTCGGTGTCGAAACCGGCGGATCTCGGTTAGGGGGTCCCGAACTGTGAGTCTAAGGTCGATGGTAACAGGAGTCGAGGGACACGATGTTTACCCAGGTTCGGTCCCTCTCTATGGAGGTAATACCCTACTTCCTGATTGATTGATCTTGATGGATATGAGTATTACAAGAGTGATCTACCAAGAGATCGTAATAGCTAAACCCTAGAAGTCTAGCCTATATGACTATGGTAATGAGTCCCTCCCTCCGGACTAAGTCCTTCAGCTTATATAGACATCGGGAAGATCTAGGGTTACACCAGGTCGGTTACAAAGAAAGGAATCTACATATTCGGTCGCCAAGCTTGCCTTCCACGCCAAGGAGAGTCCCATCCGGACACGGGTGCAGTCTTCGGTCTTCATATCTTCATAGCCCATCAGTCCGGCCCATGGCTAACAGGTCGGACGCCCGAGGACCCCTTAATCCAGGACTCCCTCAAGCTCCTCCTTCAACTTGACATCGCAGACGCCATCAGAAAACACGGAGATGGTGGCCTTGTCCGTCACCTTGGGGATCTTGAGGCGAACGTTGTTGAAGCGTTGGATGTATTTCTGCAGTGTCTCTCCTGGCTGCTGCTTGATGCGGCGCAGGTCGCCAGCGGCCGGAGGGCGGTCGCGAGTGCCCCGGAAGTTGGCGACGAAGCGGTCGCGCATCTCGTTGCAGGAGGAGATCGAGCCCGGGGGCAGGTTTAGGAGCCACGAGCGAGCACCATCCTTGAGAGGCATGGGGCCAGTTCGCCATGACTTTTTCATCGCCATTGGCCGCCTCGATGCTCAGCTCGTAGATCTGTAGGAACTCCGCGGGGTCGGGGGTGCCGTCGTAGCGAGGAGGCGGGTCTGGCTTGAACTTTCCTGGCCAGGCGACGCTACGCAGCTCGGGGGTGAAGGCGCGGCAGCCTGCGGTGACCACCGGGAACCTTTGCTGATGCGGAGCCTACCCTTGGTGCCCGTACACTGCCACCGCAGGTGGCACGCGGTCTTGCAGCTGTGGTGCAGGGAGCGCGGGCGTGTTCTATTGCGGCCGAGGAACTTCTTGGCAACTTCCTTCTTCTCGCGCACGCGCCCGACGCGATGGGTCATGCTGGGGGGCCGCGCTCCTTGGCGCCAGGACGCCGTCTTGGTGCAGAGGTGGTGGAGGCGCTCCGTGAGCCACGTCGCCCGCAGTTGGCGGAGGGCAAGGTAGCGAGAGAGACGGCGCAGGGGAGCCCCCTTAGGTGCTGACGAGCTCGGCGATGCGGTCCAGCCAGTCCTCGTAGAGGTAGTCGACTGGGCAGCAGCGCAGGAGCTCGCATGCCATGAGCAGCGCGGCCTGCGCGGCCGTGGGAGCGCGACGAGCATGAGACGATGAGCCGGCCGGAGTCAGCGACGGAGTGGCGGTGCGGCCATCCCGCCGCACCGAGGGGTGCAGCGAGGATGCTTGCTGCTTGTTTCCCGCCGGGCCGGTGGTGGCAGGCGATGGGGAACGACGGGGAGGCCCTCCGACAGGAGCGGTACGAGCGACGCGGGTCGCGAGGGCGGCCCGACGCTCAGCGCGTTCTCGACGAGCATCCGCCATGGATGCGACGAAGCGATGGGACGCGGATCGGTAGAAAGAAAGCTTCGGCGCACCCCTACCTGGCGCATCAAATGTCGGATTTCGGGTTCCAGAAAAAACCCTTGAGGTTCGAACAGTAGGGTGCGCGCGAAGATCTCTCCCTACCTAATCATGCCCTCACCCTTACCGCGATCTCAATGCCTAGCTTGACGAACCTGCAACACAAGAGACACGAGATTTTATACTGATTCAGGCCACTGATGTGGTCTAATACCATACTCCAGTGTGGTGTGGTGGATTGCGTCTTGGGCTGAGGATGAACAGTTACAAGGGAAGAACAACCTCCTGAGGAGAGGTGTTCTTGTGCTTGGTGAGTGCGAGGATGGGATGGATCTAGTCCAAGATGAGTTGCCTCCTAAGGTGGTGACTAGTCCTATTTATAGAGGCCCTGGGCCTCTCGTCAAATATTGTGCGGGAAGGGATCCAACAATGGCCAAATCCGAAGGGAGACAACTAGTACTAGTTATCCTGACTAAAGGTGGTCTTTGCCTTTCAAAGGCTCTGGTGGTGATGCTGCCTTGGGCTCCAGGGTGACCTCCGTCTTGCCATCCTACTAGTCTTGGTCTCATTGCACCGGTATGGAAACCTTTGCCTGATGCCTCGGGACTCCTTGCCTGCGCTTGCACCTTTAGCACCAAAGAGGAAACGAGGACACTGCGCACGCTGTCGCCCACCTGGCGCCAGCCTGGCTGCAGTCGTCATGGCTTGCATCACAGGAACCTCGCGAGGTGTCCCTTGCCTTGATTTCTCCACCCCTCGCGAGCCAGCCTGGTGAGGCAGCCCCCGAGGAGATCTTATGTCGTCCCCCTCTCGAGGCTTGGCCCCTCGTGAGGGTCTTGAGTGTGTTCTGGTGATGGTGGGCCGTACAGGGCCGCTAGTGGAACCACACCTTGGCCCGCAGGCAGGCAAGTCTAGGGACCCCCGTTCGCAGGACGTCGACAGGCGCAGAGTACCAGTTTCCTCTTTGGTGCTAAAGAGGTAGGCGCGTGCGAGGATTCCTGAGGCATCAGGCAAAGGTTTCCATATCGGTGCAATGAGACCAAGACCAGCAGGATGGTAGGACAGAGGTCATCAAAGAGCCCACAGCTACATCACCACCAGATCCTTTGGCAGGCGAAGACCACCTTTTGTCAGGATACCTTGTACTAGTTGTCTCCCTTCAAAATTGGCCGGTGTGGGATCCCTTCCCACCTGATATTTGGGAAGAGGACCAAGGCCTCTATAAATAGGACTAGCCACCACCATAGGAGGCAACTGATCTTGGATTGGATCCATTCCACCAAGGCCATCCCACCAGCTCACTGAACAGCTCTTCTCAGGAGGTAGTTCTTGCCTTGTACTGTTCATCTTCAACCTACAAGGAAATCCACCACACCACACTGGAGTAGGGTATTACACCGCAACAGTGGCCCGAACCAGTATAAACTCTTGTGTCCTTTGTTCTTTGGGTTCGACGAGCTAGGCCTAGAGATCGTTGTTCGGGCGAGCTAGGGAGAGAGAGATCCTCGTGCACACCCCTTTGTTCAAACCTCAACGGTTTGCCCAAAGCCGTAATCTGACAAAGGGGTTGTCAATCCCTTCCAGGTAACGGCGCCTCAAGATAGGCAAACAGACGTGAGATAAATTTGTAGTAGATTGAAAGATAGATCGAAAATAAAATAAATAGAAATAAAACGCAGCAAGGTATTTTTGTATTTTTGGTTTAATAGATCTAAAAATAAATGCAAGGAAAAGAGTGGATCGCAAAGGCAAATATATGAGAAAGAAGACCCGGGGGCCGTAGGTTTCACTAGTGGCTTCACTCGAGAAAAATAGCAAACATTAGGTAAACAAATTACTGATGGGCGATTGATAGAACTTTCAATAATCCTGACGATATCCAGGAAATGATCATTATATAGGCATCACGTCCAAGATTAGTAGACTGACTCTTGCCTGCATCTACTAATATTACTCCACACGCCGACCGCTATCCATCATGCATCTACTATATAAAGTTCATGGAAAAAGGGAGTAATACAATAAGAACGATGACATGATGTCCAGATCTATGTATGTAGAGATAGACCCCATCGTTTTATCCATAGTAGCAACAATACATACATGTCATTTCCCTTTCTGTCACAAGGATCAAGCACCGTAAGATAACACTCACTACAAAGCACCTCTTTCCATTGCAAGATAAATAGATCACGTTGGCCAAAAAAAAACCCAAATATCGGAGAAGAAATACGAGGCTATAAGCAATCATGCATATAAGAGATCAAAGAAACTCAAATAACTTTCATCGATATAAAAAGATATAACTGATCATAAGCTCAAAGTTCATCAGATCCAAACAAACACACCATAAAAAGAGTTACATCATATGGAACTCCAAGAGACCATTGTATTGAGAATCCAGTGAGAGAGAGGAAGCCATCTAGATACTAACTACGGACCCGAAGGTCTACAAATAACTACTCACGCATCATTGGAGAGGCACCAATGGAGGTCGTGAACCCCATCTGAGATGGTGTCTAGATTGGATCTGGTGGTTCTGGACTCTGTGGCGGCTGGATGAATATTTCGTCGATGTGTTTAGGGTTTCTGGAATATTGGTGTATTTAGAGCAAAGAGGCGGTCCGGGGGGCACCTGAGGAGGGCACAACCCACCAGGGCACGCCTGGGCCTCCTGGCGCACCCTGGTGGGTAGTGCCCCCCTCAGGGCACCCCCCCAGGCACAGCCAGGGCCCATTGTGTTTGTTCTAGCCCATAAAAATTCTCCGTGAAGTTTCGTGGCATTTGGACTTCGTCTGATATTTATTTCCCGTGATGTAAAAACATGCAGAAAACAGCAACTGGCCCTTGGCACTATGTCAATAGGTTAGTACCAAAAAATGATATAAAATGACTAGAAAATGATTATAAAACATCCAAGATTGATAATATAACAGCATGGAACAATAAAAAGTTATAGATACATTGGAGACGTATCAGCATCCCCAAGCTTAACTCCTCGTCCCCGAGTAGGTAACTGATAAAAAATGCATTTTTGATCTGGAATGTTGCCTAACATGTCATATCATATTCTTTTCTTTATAGCATGGACATTTGGACTTTTATGTGATTCAAAGCAATAGTCTAGTTTTGACATAATTATTTAGATACTCAAGCATATCAACAAGCGACCTTGAATTTCAAAATATCAATGCTAAAATAAGTTATCCTTAGCCCATCATGCTCAACCATTGATCCATTCATGAAACACAGCCGAATATTAGCTACACAAAATACTTAAGTACGATCATATTGCCTCCTAGTTGGTGCTTTTTGTAAGAGAAGATGGAGACTCAAATTCAAAATAAAAATTGCGTAAAGTAAAAGAAATGCCCTTCGTAGAGGGAAGTAGGGATTTATAGCGGTTCCAGAGCTCAAAGCGAAAAACATAGAGATAAAAACATTTTGGGAGGTGTATCCATCCCACCCACAAAAACGACTTAGAGTTCCCAACACTTTCCATGCTAGATATATCATAGGAGGATCCCAAACAGAAAATAAAATGTATTCCTTTTTCCACCATACTTTCACTTTCCATGGCTAGCCGTATCCATGGTTGCCCTCCATACCAACACTTTCCAAGGAATTTATTATTTGACAACATAAAGTAAATTCATTTTCGCATTTCGGGACTGGGCATCCCTAAAACCTTTGCCTCACCTTCGTGCAATGACAAGTGAATAAACACTCATCATGAGAATAACACATCTAGCATGGAAAATACTACCCACCCCTCGCCGCTCCGCGAGCAAAACAAACACACAAAAGAGAGGTTTATTTTGAAAATTATAGGGGGCACATGCAAATTTGCTTAGAACGGCAAAATAATACCGCATATAGGTAGATATAGTGGACTCATGTGGCAAAACTGGTTTAAAGGATTTTGGATGCACAAGTAGAGATCATACTTGGTGCAAAATGAAGGTTACCAAAAGATTGAGAGGCGACCAACCAAGAAACGGATAATCTCATAAGGAAGCACTAAGCATATAATTAAATTTCATGACTATTCACTTTCGTACTTTTATAGGGAATCACAAACCTTAACACAAATATTCTTACTAAAGCATAATTACTCATCAACATAACTCACATATCACATCATCATCATATCTCAAAACTATTACTAAGAATCAAGTTTATTTTGTCCAATGATCTTCATGAAAGTTTTTGTTATATCCTTCTTGGATATCTATCACTTTGCGACTAATTTTCATGTGTTGCTTTTCATAAGCTCAAACAAATATAAGTGCAGATCAAGAGCATAAATAAATTTCTTTCTCTCAAAATAATTTAAGTGAAGCAAGAGAGAATTTCTTGAAAATTTTACTAACTCTCAAATAAATCTAAGTGAAGCAAGCGAGCATTTCTTCAAAAACACTAAGCACACCATGCTCAAAAACATATAAGTGAAGCACTAGAGCAAGTCCATAGTCATACAAATTTAAGTGAAGCATAGAGAGCAATTATAACAAGTTATGACATAATTTTTGCTGTCTCAAATAGGTGTGTCCAGCAAGAATTGATGAGTTAAACACAAAATAAAACAAAGCAAATACTCATATTACACAAGATGGTCCAAGCAAAACACATATCATGTGCCCAATAAAAATATAGTTTCAAGTAAAATACCGACATTCGTTGGAAGAAAGCGGGGATGCCACTCGGGGGCATCCCCGAGCTTAGTTGGTTGCTCATTTTTGAATAATAGCTTGGTATGTCAGGGCATCCCCAAGCATAGGCTCTTATATTCTTCCTTCATCCATCGTAATATAACCCAAAACTTGAAAATTTCAATCACACAAAACTCAACAAAACCTTCATGAGCTCTGTTAGTATAAGAAAGCAAACCACTACTATAAGTATTGTATCAAAATAATTCATATTTTGTTTTTGTATTATATCTACTGTATTTAAACTTTTCTATGGCAAAAACTCATCAAATAAAAACCATAGAGCCATCAAAATAAGCACACAACACAAAGAACACAGAATCTGTCAAAACAGAACAGTCTGTAGCGATCTGAATTTTTTGAAAACCTCTGGAACTCCAAAAATTCTAAAAAATAGGACGACAATGGAAATTTGTATATTAATCTTCTTCACAAAGAATCGGGGCAAAAGCACTTTCTGATAAAATTTGATAATTGTTTTCGTGAGCGCAAAGTTTCTGTCTTTTTCAGCAAGATCAAACCAAACAACTATCACGCAAGAAGATCCTATCGGTTCTACTTGGCACAAACACTAATTCAAACACAAAAAACACAATCATACCAGTAGAATAATTGTGCTAACACTCAAAAATAGAAAGCAAAAATCAAAAATAAAATTTATTCATTGGGTTGCCTCCCAACAAGCGCTATAGTTTTACGCCCTTAGCTAGGCATAAAGCAAGGATCTAAGTATTGTCATCTTTGGTTCGAGATCCATAAGATGCCCTCATGATTGATTCATAAGGTATCTTAATTCTTGTTCTAGGAAAGTGTTCCTCTTCCTCAAAGGAAATTGGAACTTAATATTGCCTTCTTTCATATCAATCACAGCACCAATAGTGCGTAAAAACCGTCTACCAAGAATAATTGGACAAGACGGATTGCAATCAATATCATGAATAATAAAATCTATGGGCACATAAATCTTATTTGCAAGAATAAGAAAATCATTAATTATTCCCATAGGCTTTTTAACAGTAGAATCCGCCAAGTGCAAATTCAAAGAACATTCTTCAAGATTAGTAAGACCAAGCACATCACATAAAGATTTCGGAATTGTAGAAACACTAGAACCAAAGTCACACAAAGAAAAGCATTCATAATTTTTAATCTTGAATTTGATAGTAGGTTCCCATTCATCATGCAATTTTCTAGGAATTGATACTTCTAATTCCAATTTTTCTTCAAGAGCTTTCATCATATCATCAACAATACGTTTAGTAAAAGATTTGTTTTGTTCATAGGCATGGGGTGATTTTATCATGGATTGCAACAAAGAAATACAAATAATCAAAGAGCAACTATCATAATTAAAATCCTTGTAATCCAAAAGAGTGGGAACATCACTAGTTAAAGTTTTGACCTCTCCAAACCCACTTTCATCAATTTTCTCAACAAGATTTTCACCCTTCGAAATATTGGGGCGCCTTCTACTTAAAGTTGACTCTTCTCCAGTAACTTTTTCATCAATCTTAACGTTACTAAACAAGGAATCAATAGAGCAAACACCAATCATTTTAAGATCTTCATCACTTTTACGAAAGAAATCACTAGAAAACGCTTTTTCTAAAAATTCTCTTTTAGCTCTAAGCATAGCGGTTCTTTTCTTACTTTCATCCATAGAAACATAAAGAGATTTAATTGATTCATATACTTTAGGCACAAAAATTTTCATCTTGAGATTTCTACACCATGAGCAATTCTATAAACACTTCTAGACAAATCATCAATCTTACTCAATTTTTCTTCTATGGAAGTGTTGAAAACTTTTTGTGTATTGATAAATTCTTCAATATTATTATCAAGATGAGAGTTGTTCCTATTATTATTATAAGATTGATTTCCATAGGAATACCATAATTATTAGAGGAATTACTAGGAAAAGGCCTAGGATTAAAATTACCTATATAAGCATTGTTATTGAAATTATTTGAAAAATAAATTCAGATATATAGCATTACTATTTTGCTCAATCAAAGTAGACAAAGGCATATCAAAATCAATAGGAGCACCTTTACTAGCAACCAATTTCATAACAACATCAACTTTTTCACTCAAAGAAGAAATTTCCTCAACCAAATAGTTTTATTAATAGTAGGAGCCCTTTTGGTATGCCATTGTGAATAATTTTCCATGATATTATCAAGCAATTTTGTGGCTTCACCCAAATTAATTTCCATAAAAATACCACCCGCGGTAGAATCTAAAAGATTACGAGAAACAAAATTCAATCCCGCATAAATTTTTTTTTGATCATCCAAAGATTTAACCCATGAGTTGGGCAATTCCATAGCATCATTTTCATAGTTTCCTAAGATTGTGCAACATGCTCATGTTCAAGTTGCTTGAAATTCATGATCTGGTTTCTAAGGGAAATAATTTTTGTGCGAGGAAAATACTTAGTGATAAAATCATCTTTGCAATTATTCCAAGAATCGATACTATTGCGAGGCAAAGAAGAGAACCAAATTTTTGCACTATCACGCATAGAAAATGGAAATAATTTCACCTTCATCACAACATTGTCCGCATATTTTTTCTTTTGCATATCGCATAATTCCACGAACGTGTTAAGATGGGATGCGACATCCTCATTAGGAGTACCGTAAAATTGATCTTTCATAACAAGATCCAGTAAAGCAGTATTAATATCACAAGACTCCGCACTAGTGGCGGGAGGAGCAATCGGAGTGTCAATAAAATCATTGTTGTTCGTATTTGAGAAATCACATATTGGTGTTCTCTTGAGTCATGATGACCACACAACAAGGTTGCACTCAAAAACAGATCCGGCAAGAAAACACCAAAAGAAAAAGAGAGGCGAATAAAACGGCAAATTTTTGTGAAGTGGGGCAGAGGAAAAAAAGATGCAAATGGCAAATAATGTAAATTGCGAGGAGATGAGATTTGTGATTAGGAACCTGGTATATGTTGAAGATCCTCCGCGGCAACGGCACCAGAAATTCCTTTTGATGACTCCCTAGCAGTGGGGCCAGAAACTTCCTGTCTGCTAGAACTACGTCAGTATTTCCCCAAAAAGGAAGGGATGATGCAGCACAGCGATCATATGTATTTCCTTCGGTGATGAAACCAAGGTTATCAAACCAGTAGGAGAACCAAGCAACACAACATAAACAGCCCCTGCACACATATAACAAATCCTCACAACCCGGCGTGTTAATGGAGTTGTCAATCCCTTCTAGGTAACGGCGCCTCAAGATAGGCAAATGGACGTGAGATTAATTTGTAGTAGATTGAAAGATAGATCATAAATAAATTAAATAGAAATAAAACAGAGCAAGGTATTTTTTTATTTTTGGTTTAATAGATCTGAAAATAAATGCGAGGAAAAGAGTAGATCGCAAAGGCAAATATATGAGAAAAAGACCCCGGGGGCGTAGGTTTCACTAGTGCCTTATCTCGAGAAAAATAACAAATGCTGGGTAAACAAATTACTGTTGGGAAATTGATAGAACATCAAATAATCATGATGATATCTAGGGAATGATCAATATATAGGCATCACGTCCAAAATTAGAAGATCGACTCCTGCCTGCATCTACTACTATTACTCCACACATCGATCGCTATCCAGCATGCATCTAGTGTATTAAGTTCATGGAAAAAGGGAGTAATGCAATAAGAACGATGACATGATGTAGACAAGATCTATCTATGTAGAGATAGACCCCATCATTTTATCCTTAGTAGCAACGATACATACCTGTCGTTTCCCTTTCTGTCACTGGGATCAAGCACCGTAAGATCGAACCCACTACAAAGCACCTCTTCCCATTGCAAGATATATAGATCAAGTTGGAAAAACAAAACCCAAATATTGGGGAAGAAATACAAGGCTATAAGCAATCATGCATATAAGAGATCAAAGAAACTCAAATAACTTTCATGGATATAAAAAGATATAACCGATCATAAACTCAAAGTTCATCAGATCCCAACAAACACACCGCAAAAAGAGTTACATCTTGCGGATCTCCAAGAGACCATTGTATTGAGAATCCAGCGAGAGAGAGGAAGCCATCTAGCTACTAACTACGGACCCGAAGGTCTACAAAGAACTACTCGTGCATCATCGGAGAGTCACCAATGGAGGTGGTGAGCCCCATCTAAGATGGTGTCTAGATTGGATCTGGTGGTTCTGCACTCAGCGGCAGCCAGATGAATATTGCGTCGATGCCTTTAGGGTTTCTAGAATATTGGGTTATTTATAGAGCAAAGAGGCGGTCCTGGGGGCACCCGAGGTGGGAAGAACCCACCAGGGCGTGCCTCGGCCTCCTGGCGTGCTCTGGTGGGTTGTGCCCCCCAGGTGCAGCCAGGGCCCATTGTGTTCCTTCTGGCCCATAAAAATTCTCCATGAAGTTTTGTGGCATTTGGACTCTGTCTGATATTGATTTCTTGTGATGTAAAAAACATGCAGAAAACAGCAACTGGCACTTGGCACTATGTCAATAGGTTAGTACCAAAAATGATATAAAATGACTAGAAAATGATTATAAAACATCCAAGATTGATAATATAACATCATGGAACAATCAAAAATTATCGATACGTTGGAGACATATCAGCACACTCCCATTTGCATACCTCGGCCTCCCTCTCGGCACCTCCCACCCTACAATTCAAGATGTCATGCCCCTCGTTAGCCCTGTGGAGCGTAAACTAACCTCCACTCTCTCCCTGATGTCCCACGCTAGGAATCTTACCTTGCTGAAGTGCACCCTCAAATTACCGCCCAAGCTATTAAAATTGTTGAACTCTCATGATTCACTTATATTATTTTGGGAGTCTGTAAACATCATGGTAATTTTCTTAGGTTATGAATTTAGTCCTAATATGATGGGCATCGAAAAGGGATATAATAAAAACTTTCATACAAAGAGCGTTGAATACTGTGTGAAGTTTGATTCCTTATGATTGTTTTGAGATATAAATATGGTGATATTAGAGTCATGCTTGTGAGTAATTTGAACGTATGGTGAACCGTTATGTGATGAAGTCGGAGCATGATTCATTTTTTGATTGTCTTCCTTATGAGTGGCGGTTGGGGACGAGCGATGGTCTTTTCCTACCAATGTAACCCCCTTTGGAGCCTGCGTTTAGTACTTTGTTTCGAAGGCTAATAAATTTTTACAATAAGTATGTGAGTTCTTTATGACTAATGCTGAGTCCATGGATTATACGCACTCTCACCCTTCCATCATTGCTAGCCTCTCTAGTACCGCGCAATTTTCGCGGGTGCATTAAACCCACAATTACCTTCCTCAGAACAGCCACCATACCTACCTATTATGGCTTTCCATAGCCGTTCCGAGATATTACGCCATCAACTTCCACCGTTCTGATTTATTATGACATGCACCATCATTGTCATATTGCTTTGCATGGTCATGTAGTTGGCATAGTATTTGTGGCAAGGCAACTGTTCATATTTTTAATACATGTCACTCTTGATCAATGCACATCCCGGTACACCGTCGGAGGCATTCATATAGAGTCATATTTTGTTCTAGTATCGAGTTATAATTCTTGAGTTGTAAGTAAATAAAAGTATGACGGTAAGTATTATTAGAGCATTCACTACAAAAAAAGACACATCCGTGACATTTTGGGCCAAACGAAAAAAAAAATTGTCATACATATGACACTTCTATGATGATAATTGTGACAAAACCCAGTATCATGATAGATGTGGTGGGCTCCTACTTCTATGACAAAAAATCATGACAGAAAATGGGCTTTTCATCTTGGGCGGGCCGGAGACGAAGCTGCATGACATTCTTTGGGCCGTCCATGACGGAAAAACCCGTGGTAGAAGCGAGGGGGAGGAAAGTTTCGGGGAGTTCCCGGTTACGTTGGGAGGTCGGGGGCCGAGCGATGCGCGTTTCTCTCGTACACGTACGCGCGTGTGTGCGAGGCATTGGCTCTAACTGAACCCGAGCGAGGCGTTGGGCTCTACCGAACTGAGCGACAGACTGCAGGCTACGCGTTATCGAACTCGAGTAATCGATCGATGGTCGTTAATCGAACCCGAAGGAGCGATTCCATCGCTACTCCTGCTAATCAAGCTGATCGATTGATGAACAGTGAGCGCTATGGGGGTTGGATGAGCAGTGGCGGTGGTGTTGCCTCTGGATGAACAGGACCCCATGGTGTGGAGGGCTGGATGAACAGTAGAGGGTGGAGGGGTGGCCGTGGAGGGGTTGTTGAACAGGACCCCGTGGTGTGGAGGGCTGGATGAACAGTAGACGGTGGAGGGGTGCCCGTGGAGGGGTGGTTGAACAGTAGCTGGTGGAGTAGCACGCGGTGGAGGCTGGATGAACAGGAGCCCGTGGAGGCTGGAGGAGGTCGACGGTAGCCCGTGGAGGCTGGAGGAGGTCGACGGTGGAGATGAACAGTATCCCGTGGAGTCCCGTTTTGCGATCGCCACACCCCTCCGATGAACAGGACCCCGTTTCGACCAGAAGCGCCCAACACAAGTCCGCTTGGCCCATTTTGCGGTACACCACACCTCCCGATCAACGGGACCCCGTTTGACCGTAGGAGGTCCGTTTAAATCCGCTTTGCGAGACGCCACACCCTCCCGATCAACGGGACCCCGCCGACCGTAGGGAGGTCCGTTTCCTCCGCTTTGCGAGACGCTACACCCTCCCGATTAACAAGACCCGTGCGAGCGTGGGAGGTCCGTTTCCTCCGCCAGCGGTACTCGAGCCTCGTTTCCATCGCCTGTTCCGTCCAAGCCCTCCCGATGAACACGACCATGCATTCCGTTCCGACCCAGCTGGTTGGCTCCCCATGAACACGACGACGACGTTGTTTCTCAGTTCTAACCCAGCCATGCACGTATGCGCGAGTAGGCGTTCGAGACCCCGCCCGTATGTACACATACGTGGCCGTATTTTCTTTCTTGCACCCTGGCCGCTGTATGTACGTGTACATGCTACGTGTGCGCCTCTACTACGACACGTGCGCGCCTCTACATCGACCAGTATATATGTACGTACACGTTCGCGACCAGAATGACAACGCTACGTATGCTTCGACCAGGTGGGTCCCGACTGTCAGGCACTTCCTTGCCTGCGAAGATGTAGCTGGTGGGTCCCTGCAGTCAGGGGGCGAATAATTTGTTTTTTTTTTGCCCGGACGCACTTCCTTGCATGCGAAGATGTAGCTGGTGGGTCCCAGCAGTCAGGGGGAAACGTTTTTTTCGCGAAATACTGGTGGCCCATCCGGTGGGTCCCTGCTGTCGGGTGGAGGAATAATTATTTTGCGCGTAATAAGGAGGCACTTCCTTGCGGCCGCCGTGGACCCAAGTGTCAGCCTCTCCACGCACATTACTCTTCCGATGGAAGTCGGTCGTTGACCACATTGACCACGCCGCGCCGAGAGCACCACGGCGGTGGATGACGGCGAGGCCTAGGAAGGGGACGACGCGGAGCCAGGGAAGACGCAACAGTAGATGCCCACGCGAAGAGGAGTACGAGGGTGAGGCTGCCGTTGCCGCAGAATAACAGGGGGTGTGGGTGAGTAGAGGCATGGCCTGGCCAGGATTGGGAGTAGTAGGGGGCAGTGAGGCGTCTGCGGCATCACAGCCAGCCACGGGAGGCAGGAGCACGCGACACGACCAGCGCTGCTTTGGGCGGCTGGAGTACGAAGACCAGAGGTTGAAGAAGCACTACGGTCGTTGGATGGACATCGTACGGTCACTGGAGCTAGAGTCGTTCATATTCACTAAGTTGACAAAGCCCTCCATCCCCGTAAACTTTGTAGGCCCACAAGTCAGCCTCCCACCAAGGTGAGTCCCAGCTAGCAGGGGGAGTATTCATTTTTTTGTGCGTAATAAGGAGGCATTTCCGGTGGGTCCGAGCTGACAGCGGGGGGAACGTTTTTTCGCGAAATACAGAGACCCTTCCGGTGGGTCCCAGCTATCAGGTGGAGGAATCATTATTTTGCCCGTAATAAGGAGGCATTTTCCTGTGTGGGCCCCTTCTGTCAGCCTCTTCAGATGGCTGTTGTTTGTTGACCATGTTGACCTCGCCGCGCCGAGAGCACAATCGGGGTGGACGAGGCCGAGGCCCAGGAAGAGAACCACCCGAAGCCGGCGAAGCCACCACAGCGGATGCCTACGCTGAGGGGAGAACGAGCGCTGACTGGTCGGCTGCTGGGTGAGGCTGACGTCGCCGGAAAATAACAGGATGTCTGGGTGGTTAGAGGGATGGCTTGGCGGCAGCACTGCCAGCCACGGGAGGAGGGAGCAGGCAGTCCCGCCGGCGCTGGTTTGTGCGGCTAGAGCAGGAAGTTCAGATATTGAAGAAGCACGGCGGCCGTTGGATGGACATCCAACAGTCACTGCTGTGTGTTGACTAAGTTGACAAAGCCTTGCGTACGCGTCAAAAAAAATTTAGGACAACGTGATCATCAACCTAGTAGGCCCAGAAGTCAGCCTCCAAATCTGTGGAAAACAGCATACAGCCCATTAGCCATTATTTTCAATAATTTACAGCCCATTTGCTAATTCTTAAGGATATTTGAAGCCCATATTCTTTACATTAGCATTACGGACCATATATTACAGTAATCGCTAAAAATTCAACGAAATTTTGCATATTTCGGTGGGGTCCGAACTCTTTTAATCACAAAATTTTGAGTCACATTAAAAATAGTTTTCAAAAAATTATATGAAAATAAAATTCAAAAAACAATTCTCCGCAAAAAAAGAGTGAAATTTAGAATCTTAACTAGCAAGATGCCCGTTCGTTGCACGGAACATGAAGATGCATTTGTCCGAGTAGTTTATCTTGTGGGAGAAAAGATGATATTTTAATGTAATTGCCAGTTGGCTTTGGTTTTTATAAGAGTAGAGAGTAGAGAAATCCTGAAAAAATGATATTTTAATGCAATTGTCGGTTGGCTTTGGTTTAAAAATTTACAGCCCATTTCTTACAACTTATAGCTCGTTTTCTGGGGAAGCCCATTTCTTACTACTTACATCCCTCCTCATCTTGAAAGATTTGCAGCCCAGTAGGGCTAAGAAAAGCAAGTAGGCCTCGGTTTTGGTATTCTCCAAAAAAAGAACTAGGCTAGCCAATTTCAGAAAGAAAAAATATATCAACTGGGCTCGTCATGTGTTTAATAAAAGCGTAAGCATGGGCTAGATGGGCCACAGCCCCCGCACAGCGCGTAGCTGAGCTCCGTGTCTGAAACTGAAAAACAACTGGGTGAGCTGCTCGGTCCCTGGTGTTATCCGCTCGTTGTGTAATTTTCTCGTTTATTGACTACATTGACAATGGCGTGGAACCTAATTGTCAAACAATTAGGAGGAAGTATTTTTTTGGC
Source organism: Aegilops longissima (assembly GCA_021605205.1). Classification (NCBI taxonomy): domain Eukaryota; kingdom Viridiplantae; phylum Streptophyta; class Magnoliopsida; order Poales; family Poaceae; genus Aegilops; species Aegilops longissima. The sequence continues at coordinate 211,643,072 of CM038679.1, read as the reverse complement.
TTGTAATAACGAGGCACCTGCTATAAATGCAATGACCTGGTGGGTCCCTCCGTCGACCTCTCCACGTACAGTCATCTCCTGATTCCTCTTGGGTGTTGACCATGTTGACAACGCCAGACGGCGTCGGGCACAGCGAGCTAACCAAGGCGGAGAACGACGGCAAGGCCTCGGACGGGAATGAACACCAGCCATGGAAGATGCGACAGTGTAGTGGCAGGTGGAGGGGAGTACGATGGCAACAACGTGCAAGTCAAGCATACAAACGGTACAAAAAGCCCAAGGATAATTGTTCATCAAATTTTTAGACAAAACCCAAATTGAACATGATAGTAACATCTAACCCAACCACTCTTTTTTGCAGTCACAAAAAATGGATCGATCCATAAAATCAACATCCTGTGCAAAAAAAATTATTTCAGGATGTCTATAACTTATTGTAAATATAAGCCGAGCACGCTTAGAAGCCCATTTGTCCACCTGAAACTTCATTTTTTGCTGTTCAACATGTTCGTCCGTGAGAAATCTCTTGCTGTAAAAATTAAGCCTCATGGACAATAGTAACCTCGCGTTCAACAGGAAGAATGTGACAAAGCTTTTGTTTGCCTGGTTGGATGCATATCGTCCCATCGTTATTGTCCTCAAACGAATGTCATGAGAACTGATAAAATCCTTGTGCTTATTACGCCAACGATTGGTTATATGTTTTTCTCCATGTGGTTCTCCCTAAGTAGACATGAAGATTGAAAACAGTTAAGGTCTGAAAAAAGAGTATGTTGAAAGAACGACAGCTGAACAGTTAATTCTAGTACAATATATACGGGCTTTCAATGTGCATGAAATCATCACCTCTATGTATAAATTATCCAGAGATCGAAAGCATCGCAGCAAGCCAATAATTATGTCCAGATCATAACTATACATTCTGATATATATGATCTTGACAGAATCCAGCAGCACTGATAGGCTATTAATGGATGAACTCTTCATTTAGCATATAACATAATATTAGTACCCAAAGTGTACGCCAAGATGATATAAAACTTATGCGCACAAATGAAAAATGTAGCATATGATGACAAATGTGTAGATGATAATATACGGTACCTAAAAAAGTGAGGAACCAAACACCAACTCCTTGTGATTATTAAATGGGTCACGAATTACACCCAAGGTCTCCAGTTTGGGCGCAGAGGCGACAGTTATTTCTGAAGGTGTATAACAACTACGAAGGAGCAACCTTTCAAGTGAAGGGGCATCTTCGATGATGAGTTGTTGTCCTTTAAAAGAAATTCTAATGCTTTTGAGGTGAGTCGACTTTATTTGGAGACAATTGATACCGATTTCTAATCCCAAAACAATCAGCAAGTGCTCCAGGGCAGGGCAACTGGAGAGGATGATGCTGTGCAGTGAGGCCTCCGACAGATAAACCACCACAAGCGAATGTTTTTTTAGCAGTGGGAGTCGAAGCATTTGTACCAGATCGTCTAGTAGATGGCACCGGGCGAAGGTGGCGGCATGGAGAGAGGAGGAAAACCGCGAGATGGACAATGGTGGTGTGGGCACGAATTTTTGGTATGTTCGTGGTATGAATCTTTCGTGATAATGGTAGAACTCAAACTACTGGAGTTTTCCGAATTCAGGGGATGTCAGCCAAGCGTCCACCTTGCCGGTTATGCATAGCAGGTAGCTTGTCGAGATGCAGAGGCATTGAACGGGGCCCTTCTGGTGAGAAGAGACGATGGCTCTTATGAGATCAAATTCAGGAAGGACAGATATCTGACGACAGTTGAGATTGAGGGGCGCGGTGCGCCATAGAGGGCGCCACCGAGTTGAGACTTGTGTGCGGCAGCAATTCTTGGTGGGGAGAAGCGAGATGATCCTCAAGGATGACGCCTAGGAGATCGCTGATGCGGTCCACCAGAGATTCTTCCGGTTCCTCAGATCCGGGTGGAGGGGGAGGGGCTCACCACTTCTCCCCGCGCTACCGGGTGCGGGATCTACAACCGGTGTCGCCGCTGGCGGCAGCCTCATCTTCTTGGCGCTGGGGCCAGCCGACTCCATTTTCCTTGTGGGTGTCGCGCCGAGCTCACGGGTTTGAGCAGAGTAGCCAGAGACGAGCCTAGTGGCAGTGCGAGTGGGGAAGAAGGAGGGCTGGGGATTTCTGTTGGAGTGGAAGAAGAGGAGCAGGCATTTTCTGTACGAGTGAAGAACAAGGTGAGCGGGTTTTTCTGGATGAGTGAGGAAGATTGGGGAACGGGGGGAATTGGGTGGGGAAACGGAAGCGGGAGAGTGAGCTGTTCGTGTTTATAAGGCCCGCTTCACTAACTACGCGCTTTTTCCCAAGAACCGCTCTCTTATTTTGCGTTGCTGCGTTGGAGCTGGCGCATTGGCTTGGCTGACTGGCCATGCATGCAGGATGCATGTTCCCACCGGCCACTGCATGCGCCTCGTTTGTTACTAGGCCTATTTAATAGGGTGCTTATGGAGTAAATTAAGGAGATTTATTTTCTCTGTGTGCATCCACCAAATTAGAGGATGCGGTACTGGATGCAGACACTCACATTAAACTAACATTCAGAAGAACAAAAGTTCATCATGTCTATGCATCTGAATGATTCACCATACTATAACCAATATACAAAGTTGTGAGAAGGTGTGGAAATAAAGAAAATCGGTCGATGCTTCTCTGAGCAAAGGGCCTCCCTGCGCACGCATTAATTTCCTAGGCATGTTTGTTTCTACTCAATGTTGCGAGCACTTTGAGCATGTTGGCAACTCCACAGCTAGCTAGCTGCCTCAGCTTGCAATTGATGCTGACACATTTGCAGCAATCACATGAGGCAATAGAGATGACTCAACATGGGTCCATATTGTGCAGTTCCCCTGATATCATATTCATTGTCCTGAATCTGAAAAGATAGGAAAACAGTAGCTATACTTAAACGGTGTTGCAAAACAGTAGCACATATCAATAGCTCGGCATGACAAAACATGATCATCTAGACGAAGGGGATACTGACTTGCCTGAGGAAGATTACATATAATTTCATAAGTCCTTGGTTGATTTCCACCTTCGGCTGCACTGCTTGTTTTCACCTCCACACATAACATGATCGTTCTGCACTGCATTCAGCAAGTCAACATACGAATAAGCTAATTTCATCTTGCGGTGGTCATTGTACCTAGTTACGAATGTAGGAATACCTGGAGCACCATGAGGCTAGCTGACAGCAGGTAGATGCAGCCATATAAATTTTGTGCGGTGCTACCAAAATTGAGGTTTGTATCCTTTCCCGTTATGAAAATTCTTCTGGAATTTGGTAGAATGTGACGGCTTGTTCTTTGCATCAAACTTGCCTTTCCCCTGAGATTTGTTCTTGTTGTTTTGGGGCTGGTTGGGCTGGAAGTTCTTCTCATGTACCATGTGGGCACTAGAAGCTCCCTCAGCGACCCGAGCACGTGTGTCTTTTGCTCTCGCCTTCCCCTCAAAATCAAGAGTGCTAACGAGATCCAAAACATAAAACTCATGTCTCTTGTTTTTCAGAGAAGTAGCAAAATCGTTCCACGAAAGTGGAAGCTTGGAAATGATGGTCCCAACAACAAATTTGTCCGGCAACACACACTTAAAGTACTCAAGTTCCTTAGAGATTGATTGTATCTCATGAGTCTGCTGAACAACAGAGCTCTCATCAGTCATCTTGTAGTCACAGAATTGCTCCATGACGCATAACTTCGTTGCGGCTACTGAGGGCCCAAACGTGGCCTCGGCGAGCCCACATGTCTTTGCCGCTGTCAAACGACATATATGAATCCACAATGGAATCGTCAAGAACACTCAGCGAGGCGGCTTTGAAGAGGGTATCCATGTTCGAAAAGCTTCCTGCTGTGTAGGATTAAGATCGCCTCTCGGGCTTACCCTTAGTGGCGTCATAGCAGTACATGATCTGAAACCAATATACTGCTCTTGTGCGCCACCTTTTATATTACACCCCCATAAAAGTAGGCTGCTTAAAAAGCGCAACAAAATCACTCGGATTAAATTGCCTGTGATCAGGTTTTTGGATTGGATTGTTGAATATATGAGCAATTTAGTATGAGATTTAATCCGAAACAGGATCATGACGACAATTGCAAACATCAAAGTAATGATGCGGACTAAACCAGGAGGACAGAATCACATACTGTACAGCGGGAGCGGAACCATTGTGGTTGATGTTGTCACTCATGTCGTTGATGAAGAGGTTGCCGAGGTCGGGGAAGAAGGTTGTCGTTGAGGAAGTCATCGCTGGCAGCAGTCACAGGAGTGTGCTCCCCAAAAACCTGATTGCCCCTCTCCCATACATGATCACGAAAGGCAGGGTTCGGAGGACTGCTGTCCCTTCTCGCGGTGCACACCGGAAGGAGGGCTGGAGAAGAATTGCGTGGCGGCGCTAAGATCTGGAACGGTGCGAAACCATATGATACCGCGGCGGCTAGGGTAGAGCATGTCAGGTCGGTCATGCGAGTATAATAGTAGTCCTTTGGCCCCCAAACCCCACGTCCAAGTCATTAATAGCTCAAAAAAAGTCAATAATAACCCCACCAAGGTTTGTCTCAAAAAAACAGAGTAATTAAGGCGTCCGGTAGTCCCTTTAGTATAAATACAATATCATTAATAATGGCCCCACCTTTTGTCTAACAAAGTATGTTGGAGTACAACCGGCTACACGTTTACAATCCACTTCTATTCTCTCTCCTCGTCTCTCTCCTTCAACTAAGCACAAATACTATATTTAAATCCTTATAGGCTGCTTATGTCATCTAATTGTAGTACTTGCTCTAAAAGTTGTACTATCCACTGTGTAGTCTGAAATGCGAGGCGTGCAGTGGCGGTGCCCTCGATCGTGCGCCGCTTCAAGCAGTATAAAGTGAGAGGTCGCGTCGCCTCGACTTGCCATCAATGTGGAGCGGCGGGCTCGGTTGGCGCCCAGGCGGGAAGCGGGGAGGGAGGAGGGGTTTTTGTTGGGCCAAGAAGGTGAGAAGCCAACTTGGGATCGGTCCGGACGGGGAAATATCATGTGCTCCCATACTCTGCATATGACACTAGTCTATGTTACTACTCCCTCCTTTCCGGTTTATAGAGATGTTTAGAGCAACATAGTAATATGTTACAGTACAAGTTACTCCCCACTATGACCAGCCTTGGCCTCTTCCAGTGCTCCACCATTTATAGCTGCTAAGCCTGCCACGTAGGCATAAAATATGATGTGGCATCAATAAACTAAGCACCTATGCATTGAAGACTTGAGTTACTAAGCCATTTAATGCACTTAGCACCTCATCTAAAGAGCATTAATAGTATAGCCAGCTGCTGGCTATAAGCCAGTGCCATGTCATCTACAGCCCATCTTATAGTCAACATGTACTATAGTAGATCAAAAGAGTGTACTACTACTTTTTTGTTCTGTGGCCCACCTTTCATTCTCACAAAGTGCCTAGGAGCACGTGCTAGAACTGGCTCTTCACGAAGAGCCTGCTTACCTTTTCTCTCCTCTTCTCTTTCCTCCAACTAAGCAGAAATATACTATAGTTTATTCCTTATAGCCCGCTGACTCAGCTCTATTGTACTTGCTCTAAGCACATCTAAGCACTTACTAGCACCCCCTTGACCATGGACCTTGACGGTGTACGTCACCTTGTGTATCATAATTTCCTCGTCATCATCTGAGTCCTAGAAGATCTCATGCACATCATCATTAGCATGCAGCCGCCTTGATAGACAACATGCGCAGAAGGAGTAGAGGCGACTGGGGACGCACCACCACCACGTCGTGGGCACTCCGTATGTGCTCGTGTGCGTGCAGCATGCGTGTTTTTCCATCGGTGCTAGCTCTAAGGCCGAGGTTGCAGTCGTCTTTGTCTCCAACTAGTAGTTGAGCAACGACGGCAAAGAGGTGCTGCAAGAGATGCGTATGCGCCGTTGCGTGCGAGCTTCGCCGTAGCACGACGAACCGGATGTCGCTGCGGATGGCGCACGCCTCCATGCAGCCGAGTGTGTGCGCATGCATGTGTTATTCACGTGCAGCGTGTGTGCATGCACGTCTTGTGTACGTGCGTTGTGTGCTCCATGCTGTGCGCGTATGTGCATGAGTTGGATCAGATGGAGTTAGTGCGTTGGCTTGTGTACATGAGTGGCTTGTTGCGTGGTTATCAATAATTCAATATAAACTACTCCCTCCGTTCCTAAATATAAGTCTTTCTAGCCATTTCAAATAGACTACAAGATACAGATGTATGCAAACATATTTTAGAGTGTAGATTCACTCATTTTGTTTCGTATGTAGTCCCTTTATTGAAATATCTAAAAAAGACTTATATTTGGGAACAGAGGGAGTATTAAACATCTTCAACTTAGCATCCTGATGTACCGTTTCTAGTGGTTAGCAAAAAGTTCATGTTCTTTTAGTTGTTTATAGGTGGGCAGGCGGCAAAAAACAGGGGAAAACGCGCAAGGTTCCTTGCTCCTCCTCGGTCGTCGGGAATCTATGCTCTTCAACTCTTTTCTTTTACGTGAGCTTTGTTCATCCTTTTCCCAACACGCGAGACATCGAGCATCAAGGTGCACGTGTCATGCAACAAAATGGAGATAATCAGATAACCGGTCGCGTCGTGAGTCGCGTGGGGAGCGGGGAAACCCTTTTTCGTAAGTGAGTCATGCTCTTCGATGGCACCTACGCAATATTTTTTCTCCTCGATGGCACGTGAATAGTGCATGTACTAAATGACGGAGCACAGGATGGTAGCAATGACATGGTCAGCCCTTTTTTGGAGAGAGTACGTACTACTAGTAAATAACTTGGATGTGTCCCGTTGTAGGCGTCAAAACCGGCGGATCTCGGGTAGGGGGTCCCGAACTGTGCGTCTAGGTGGATGGTAACAGGAGACAAGGGACACGATGTTTTAACCCAGGTTCGGGCCCTCTTGATGGAGGTAAAACCCTACTCCTCCTTGATTAATATTGATGATATGGGTAGTACAAGAGTAGATCTACCACGAGATCAGAGAGGCTAAACCCTAGAAGCTAGCCTATGGTATGATTGTTGTTCGTCCTACGGACTAAAACCCTCCGGTTTATATAGACATCGAAGAGGGCTAGGGTTACACAGAGTCGGTTACAATGGGAGGAGATCTACATATCTGTATCGCCAAGCTTGCCTTCCACGCCAGGGAAAGTTCCATCCGGACATGGGACGAAGTCTTCAATCTTGTATCTTCATAGTCCTGGAGTCCGGCCAAAGGTTATAGTCCGGCTATCCGAACACCCCCTAATCCAGGACTCGCTTAGTAGCCCCTGAACCAGGCTTCAATGACGACGAGTCCGGCGCGCAGATTGTCTTCGGCATTGCAAGGCGGGTTCCTCCTCCGAATACTTTATTGAAAATTTTGAACACAAGGATAGTGTCCGGCTCTGCAAAATAAGTTCCACATACGGCCATAGAGAGAATAATATTTACACAAATCCAATCTGCTGACGTATTCCGCAGCGTGACATCACACCGCGGTCAAGCCTTTATTCGAATCGTTTTACTGCCCCACCTCAGCGCGTTTAGCGAGGCGGTTTCCTTGGCACGTCTTGTCGAAGCAGAGATCGTGTCCCCTTATTCCGGGATTCTCATCAATACGGGCATGGGTAACCCAATCGTGCCATTAATTACGGCGCTTGGGAGATAAGCGAGTTTTACCAGGCTGGTGTAGGCACGTAGTTTCGTCCGCCCATATAAGGGGATAAGGATCTGCCTTTTCCATCTACGCCTTCTTCCTCCTTCGCTTATCCATTTCCGCGCACTCGAGCTCCAGCACCCAAGTACGCACTTCCCACCTCAACCTTCTCCAGCCATGTCTGGAGCGGGAGGCACGTGGATGGCCTCCTCCGTCACGGAGGGGCACATCAAAGAGCTGAGGAAAGCCGGATACTTGTCCAACGATATCGCACATCGGCTCCCAGATGAGGGGCAACTCATCCCCACCCCCAGGCCCCATGAGAGGGTGGTGTTCCTCCCCCATTTCCTCTGCGGACTAGGTTTCCCACTTCACCCATTTGTCCAGGGGCTCATGTTCTACTACCGCCTGGATTTCCACGATCTGGCCCCGAACTTCATCCTCAACATCTCGGCGTTCATCGTCGTTTGCGAGGCCTTCCTTTGCATCCAACCCCACTTCAGCTTATGGCTGAAGAGCTTCAATGTCAAGCCGAAGGTAGTGGGCGGCCGCCAAGCGGAGTGCGGAGGTGTCATGGTGGGCAAGATGCCCAACGTCCTATGGCTCGAGGGCTCCATCTTAGAGACCATAAAGGGGTGGCAATCGGGGTGGTTCTACATCACCGAGCCGCGTGACCCTGAATGGGCAGCGGCCCCCGAATTCCGATCTGGCATCCCTACGCGGCTCACTTCCTGGAAAGAGAAGGGCCAGTCGTGGGGTAATTCGGAAGAGCTGTCCGGACTCCAAACCTGCGTCCAAAACCTGGTGAGCAAGAAGCTCAAACTCGTCAACGTAGTCCAGGTCATGCTCATCCGGCGGATCCTCCCGTGCCAACAATGGGCTTTCAGCTTGTGGGAGTTTAATCCGGCACAACACCGAACCCTGAGAAGGCTCTTCGATACTACGTACGAAGACGCCTAGAAGGTGCTGTTCAAGGGCGCCGATGCTCCCGCATCCGCTACCGAGGATCGCGGATTCAGTGTGCAGCATCAAGCCAACGCGGTATGCTATTTTACCCTTTACGGGATACTTGTTTTTCATAGTTTGACTCTATGCGGGATCTAAACTCCTTTACCTTCGATAGGATTGGTAGAAGACGTCCGGGCAGATCAACTGTCCGGCTCCCTTGCCCGAAGACTCCAGCGGACGCCCGCAGACGGGCTGCTGGTTCGGCGCCTACGTGGTGCCGGAGAAGAAGGTTAAGAAGAAGGCCACGGAACTCGAAAGAGTTCCGGCGCCTGGTGGTGTCGGACTCATCGTCCGATGACTCCGAGGTGGACTCCTCCACGAAAACGAGGAGGAGTAAAGAGAGGTCTCTCCCCCAGCGGGGGAGAGAAGAAAAGAAAGGTTGTCCCAACTGGGGGGCTGGAGGGTCAAAGAAGGGAAGGACCCTTCCTCCGGACTACTCCACCAACGCTGACGACGGCGAAGAGGAGTGGCCATCCAGGGCCAAGCCCCTGCAAAATCGTAAGTATCCGGATACCAGAATAACTCATGGCGTTCCTTTATTGCACAGTATCTTCTGACACCGAATATAATCATGCAGTCCGCCCCGAGCCCAGGTCGGCGTGTCGTCGAGCGGCTCCTTAAGCTAGTCGGATGTGAATAGCATTTCACTTCCGGCCGCCTCCTCCCCTCGCCCTTCGGATGATGCCGAGGTGCAGTCCCAAAAGGGTCCAAGCCAGGAGGAGGTGGTCCTAGAGGTGCCGCAAGGCGACCTCCCGGACTCCAGGCGCAAAGGGGACAAAACCCCCAAGGGCTCCAAGTCCGGCCCTGGGCCGGACACCGCACCGGAACCTTCAGTGGTTCCGGAGTCCGGCAGGAGGCCCCCTAGTAAGAAGGGCAAGCCTACGACGCCGGTGACCTCCGTCCAACCGGAGGCACCGGATAATTTGCTGGAGGTGCTTAACGGCGCCTCCATCGACGAGGACCACCGCACTATTATGAGTGCGGTGATCCAGAAGGTTCAGTCCACCAAGAGCGGGCTGACCGAAGCCTATGCCAGCCTTCTAACAGGCTTTGAGGTATGTATTTAAGATATGTAAAAATATTACCGCATAGACAGTAGCCCCTGATGCTCAGTTTGGTGTTCGGAAAGAAAAGCCGTACTGAGGATCTAAAAGATATACGCAGGAGTCTAACATAAGTATGTCAATATGGTAATGCAGGCCGCGCTGCTGACATCTGCCGCACTGACTGCGAAGGTCGATGCATTGAAGCAGAGCCTCGAGCGGTCCGAGAACGAGCTCGGCCTTGCCAAGAAGCAGCTCAAGGACAATGAAGGTAAGTAATGCCTTATGTAAATATATAAAAAAGATGTGGTTGCAAAAAATGAGAGGACCAACGTGAGTATTACAGGGGCCACAACCCAGGTGGCAACCCTGAAGAAAGCACTATCCAAGGCCGAAGAAAATGCGGCCGTGGAACACATCGAGCGAGAAAAGCAGGAGGCGCGGGTGGCGGCGTTGCAGCAAGAGCTCCAGGCTCTCGTGAAAAAGCACGAGAGTTTGGGGCTTGACTCAAAGACTCGAGAGTCCGAGCTTGCCTCTGCCCTTGAGAGCGCCAAATCTGCCAAGGCCGAAGCCCAAAAAGCCCTCCAAGAAATTGAGGCGATGAAGAAGATAGCGGCGAGTAAGGCATTCTTTATGCAAAGCAAGCACGTGAAAGTGAATTACTTGTTACTTACCCGAGTCCGGAGCTCTCCAGGAGCATTCACAGATCTGCCCCGCAGTGTGTCCGACGCTGCCGCCTACTACCGGGCCGAGGAGGGGAGCTCGACGGAGAAGGTGTTCTGGTCTCAGTATGCTGAGGCCGGACACCCGGTGCCCTTGAGCGACCAGCTGAAGCAGCTGGTCGAGCTCCATAAGGTGGCCGAACAGGCCATGAAGGGCCTTATAGTCCGGCTATGGCCTGGGGAGGTCATGCCTGGGAGCTACTTTGGGCTGGTGAGGCGGCTGGCGGATGCCTGTCCACGACTTGAAGTCATCAAGCACTCTGTATGCATCGAAGGCGCTCGTAGGGCCCTTGCCCGTGTTAAAGTGCACTGGGGCAAGATGGATGCTGAGAAGCTGGTGACAGATGGGCCACCGCAGGGCAAGGAGCATCGCAAGCCCGAGATGTATTATGAGGGCGTCCTGAAGGGTGCCCGCCTTGTGGTGGATGAATGTTCCAAGGATGTAATTTATGAGTAAACTCTCTCATGTTATCCTGTGCGCTGAAAACTTGTTCATATGCGCTAAGCAACGCTTTTTGAATTTAAAATATTACCTTCTGTGCAGCCGTTTATTAAATCTGAGAGATGGCGAGTCGTCGGCTTCTGCCCCCATGCCACGAGTGCTGGGGTGTTCGGGATAAACCTACGCGCTCTTGTTCCCATTCTAGGGTCCTTGAAGGGAGGCGCTCAGCACAACGAACAAGGCAATCAGACTATAATGCTTTATCACTCTCACTTAGCCATAGAATTCTATAATTTTAAATTTCGGTGAAGCCTCTAGTATTTGAAAGATCGAATTCGGGGCGCTATCCACGGCTAGGCCAGACAAAGCCAGCTCCTCGCTCTAAGCGGCATAAGTCTTTAGGGACTCGAAACCTCTCGAACAGCGACCAGCTCTTGCCCTATCATGTCGATCAGTTTTAGCTTTCTCTACTGAGGTGCTTAACCCAGCTCAACCGGGGCACAATCGCAGTAGTTCTCCCACCGCTACCTTAGCCGATATAACGGAACGTAAGGTACCAAAACATGGTAGGCGGGCAAACCCAACTATTGACCCAAGACATGATTTGGAGCCGATGCATATAATGATATAAGTTCGGGGTGCCGCACTCGTGAGAGTGTTCGGACTTCTCACACCCTATTCTGGGGTACTTAAGCCCCTGGTGTATTGGCCGTACCAAAGTGTACGGTTGCATAATGTCATGACTGAACATATTCACATAAAAAAGGAATGGAATAATAGACAAAAGCTATGTATTGTTTATTCGAAAAGGCTGCGGTAAAAGCAGAACGATACAAATAGTGCGATAAGCAAGGGATGGGACTATTTGACATGTCCCCCTCCAGGGGCGAGCTGCGGGATGGTATGTAAGACAGGTATTTAGCTCGTTATAGAGACCACCTTGACATTCGACGTAGCTTTCTACCTCCCTGGCTGTTGCATCATGTGTTCGGCGATTGTACTACCGGACAGGCCTTCCGGACAGTGGTGTCCTGAAAGTAAGAAAAAAGAATGACAAAATCGGGAGCCCCTAGTGCGGTTGAGCTGCATTTTGGGCATGCCGTGGTCGTGCCCCTCCCCCTATGCCCATGGTATTTCCAGAGCGTAATTATGTACGCATAGTACTGGTTTCGCAATTTCGCGAGGGCTGGGGTTGGGGCCGCATTGCTACGCGTGCTCGGAACGTGCCAGGCGGTCTTGTTGTAGGTTACTCCGGGCGCGCTTGATGGTGTCCGCACGTTTAATAGCCGGACTGGAGAATTGCCTTGAGAGGCTACTTTGTACTTCCGCCACGAGGGCCGTCGTATGCTCCTCCGTTCGGAGAGAGCGTTCGGTGTTTCCATTGACCGTAATGACTCCTCGAGGGCCTGGCATCTTGAGCTTGAGGTATGCGTAGTGCGGCACCGCATTGAACTTTGCAAATGCGGTTCGTCCGAAAGCGAAGGCGTGATAGCCATCGCGGAATGGGACTATGTCGAAGGTTAACTCCTCGCTTCGGAAATTACCCGGGGATCCGAAGACCACCTCAAGTGTAACTGAGCCTGTACAGTTGGCCTCTACACCTGGTATGACGCCTTTAAAGGTCGTCTTTGTGGGTTTAATGCTTGAGGGATCTATGCCCATTTTTTGCACTGTATCCTGATAAAGCAGGTTCAGGCTGCTGCCGCCGTCCATAAGGACTCTAATGATGTGAAATCCGTCAATGATTTGGTCTAGAACCAATGCGGCGAATCCGCCATGGCGGATGCTAGTGGGGTGGTCCCTTCGATCAAAGGTGATCGGGCAGGAGGACCATGGGTTGAACTTTGGGGCGACTGGCTCCAACGCATATCGTCCTCGAGTGCACTTCCGCTCCTTTTGGGTATGTGGGTTGCGTATATCATGTTCACCGTCCGCACTTGTGGGGGAAGCCCTTCATCCCCTATTGTTCGCGGCCGGGCTCCTCCTCGTCATCCCTATGCAGCCCCTTGTCACTGTTTTCGCATTTAACTTGCCTGCTGCTTGAACACCCAACAATCCTGTTGGTGTGATTGGCTGCTTTTCGAAGTGCCGTGTATCCGCACGAGCGATCGAGTATTCGGTCCAAACTGGACGGGCCCAGAGTATTTCTTTTAAATGGCTTTTTCTGCTGACCGGGTTTAGAGCCTCTGAATCCGGCATTAACTGTCGTACCCTCAGCATTGTCGCCGTTAATGCGGCGCTTGTGCTTGTTGCGACGCGACCTGCCATTGCTATCCTTGGTATTCGAATTACAAGGGCTCTTGGTCATGTTATTACTACGAGCTAGCCAGCTGTCTTCTCCTGTCCAAACTGGATTTCGGCTTTTCCTGTCCTAGGTGCCGGGCAAGCCACTCATCACGGATGTTACGTTTGAAGGCTGCAAGGGCCTCTGCGTCGGGACAGTCAACTATTTGATTTTTCTTGGTTAGGAACCGTGTCCAGAATTGTCTGGCCGATTCCTATGGCTGCTGAATTATGTGGCTTAGGTCATCGGCGTCTGGTGGTCGCACATAGGTGCCCTAGAAATTGTCGAGGAATGCAGCTTCCAGGTCCTCCCAACAACCAATTGAATCTGCTGGCAAGCTGTTAAGCCAATGCCGAGCTGGTCCTTTGAGCTTGAGTTGGAGGTATTTGATGGCTTGAAGATCATCACCGCGGGCCATGTGGATATGAACGAGATAATCCTTGATCCACACTGCAGGATCTGTTGTGCCATCGTATGATTCGATGTTTACGGGTTTGAAACCCTCGGGGATTTGATGATCCATTACTTCATCTGTGAAGCATAGTGGGTGTCTTGGCGCCTGTCATCGGGCTATATCATGATGTAGCTCAAATGAGCTTTGTCTACTGTGTTCGGCCCGGCCGGAAGTGCCATATCCAGCATGACGGTTATCGTCACGTGTCGTGGGGCACCCACGCGATCCGTAGATCGATCTTGTTTGCCTTGCCTTGTCCTCCAATATATCTCGCAGGTCTGGCGCATTTCCCCGTGCCTTGGTATTTTTGGAGCGACGCCGGGGTGCGGCTTGAGTGGAGGGCCGAGAGGCCTCTCTGTCACGGCCACGAGGTGGGCGGTCGGCCACGTCGTGCGCTGGTGATGTAGGTTTAGGTGCTTACTCCTCTAATCGGGATAGCAGCCTGCGCTTTGGGTACCTCTTGGAGGGGCGTTCGAGTTTGTACTCTTCGGCTGCAAGGACTTCAGTCCATCTGTCGGCTAGCAAGTCTTGGTCAGCTCTAAGCTTTTGATGTTTCCTCTTGAGGCTGCTTGCCGTGGCCATAAGACTGCGTTTGAAACGCTCTTGTTTGACAGGATCCTCAGGCACGACAAATTCGTCGTCGTCGAGGCTTGCCTCGTCTTCGGAGGGAGGCATGTAATTATCGTCCTCTACCTCTCTGTCTGCCGCTCTCTCATGAGGGCTGGCTTCTCCATCCTCCTGTGTTGAATCCTGCTGGAGGGGATTGGCTTCGGCACTGTCCGGGGTGTTATTATCTCCCTTGCCGGAATCGCTGTTTTTGCTTTGGCGGGATTTAGAGCGGCGCCGCTGACGCCGGCGCTTAGGCTGCTTCTTGGAGGGGTCATCCTCCGTTGTTCCATCGCCCTTCCCTTCTTTTGGGGTGTCCACCATGTATATGTCATACGACGAGGTGGCCTTCCAGTGCCCTATAGGCGTTGGTTCTTGGTCGTCTCCTGCAACGGCGTCCATACCGTCGATGTCTTCGGAGTCGAAGTCGAGCATGTCGGTTAAATCATCGACAGTGGCTACGAATTGGGTGGTGGGTGGGCTTTGAATTTCTTCGTCATCCGCATCCCAACCTTGCTGACCATAGTACGGCCAGGGCTCCCCTGATAAAGAGAGAGACTTTAGTGAATTCAGAATGTCACCGAAGGGCGAGTGCTGAAAGATGTCCGCGGCGGCAAACTCCATGATCGTCGCCCAATCGGATTCGATCGGCAGGGGCGCGGAAGGTTCGGAGTCCGGAGAGGAGTCCGGCACCTTGGAGTCACAAGCCTCGCAGAGGACAAGGCTGGTGTTCGGCTCGATCGTCGTAGAGATTGCAGCCCCCGAGGCGGTGTCCAGCCACCCGTCCTTGATTGGCGCAGTCGGCTCCGAACTAAGGGTCGGAGCGGACACGGGTGCGGCCTCCAGGGCACTGTCCGGCAGCAGAGCTAGATCATGCCCATCGTGATAGTGCGGCACGCTCGGCTATGGCTCGAACCCATCGAAGATCAAGTCTCCGCGGACGTCAGCCGTGTAGTTCAAACTTCCAAATCTGACCTCATGGCCAGGGGCGTAGCTTTCGATCTGCTCCAGATGGCCAAGCGAATTGGCCTGCAGTGCAAACCCGCCAAATACGAAGATCTCCGGGGAGAAAAGTCTCACCCTGGACCGCATCGTTGCTGATGATTGGAGGAGCCATGGGGCCTAAAGATGATGACACAGAGGAACTCTCAATGAAAGCACCAATGTCAGTGTCAAAACCGGAGGATCTCGGGTAGGGGGTCCCGAACTGTGCGTCTAGGCGGATGGTAACAGGAGACAAGGGACACGATGTTTTTACCCAGGTTCAGGCCCTCTCGATGGAGGTAAAACCCTACTCCTGCTTGATTAATATTGATGATATGGGTTGTACAAGAGTAGACCTACCACGAGATCAGAGAGGCTAAACCCTAGAAGCTAGCCTATGGTATGATTGTTGTTCGTCCTATGGACTGAAACCCTCCAGTTTATATAGACACCGGAGAGGGCTAGGGTTACACAGAGTAGGTTACAATGGGGGGAGATCTACATATCCGTATCGCCAAGTTTGCCTTCCATGCCAAGAAAAGTTCCATCCGGACACGGGGCGAAGTCTTCAATCTTGTATCTTCATAGTCCAGGAGTCCGGCCAAAGGTTATAGTCCGGCTATCCGGACACCCCCTAATCCAGGACTCCCTCACCCGTCAACGACGAGAAGATTTATTACGCCTTCTCCCTCGCCAACGCGTGCGTGGTGGCTCGCAGCAAGAGGAGAAACTTTTGCTTACAAGCGGTGGACGTGCAGCAGTTCATTTGGTGTCAGATTGCCAGAAGCACTACTGTAGAACCATCGACTTCCGGAAGAGGCGAAGATCCAAGCACAAGGTCACCTACTAACCTTAGTCTAGGCGTAGTGGGAGTAACATAAGTAGGGGTACCTCCTTTATTTATTCTAGAAACAACCACACGCGAATATCAAGGTGCTGGTTACGTAGAACAAATTTCCTGCAGTCCGTGCTCAGCCCTCCTCTATCTCTCTTCTCAGCCAGCCAACGGACGCGTGGAACCCATCGTCTGTTTCCTCACATGCAGCCCCACATGTCAGTGAAAACGCAAGAGGACCCACTGAACCTACACATCTTTCAGCTCGACGTGTTGGCGAAGAAAAACAAATCCAATAAAGATCTTCGGTGGCCGCTTTTGGAGTTACTCAAGAGTAGTAACATTCTATTTACAGTTTAACCCAAGATGCACATCTCGTGGCTTCAACTTATCAACTACTAGTACCACTTTATTTTCTTTCATGACACAACCTGGATGCTGGATGTCCCACGTGTCGGCAAAAGGAGGAAGAACCCGACCAAATCTTCGGTTGTGCTCACGGATTAGACTAGTTGTGCTAACTTAAAAAATTTATTGCGTACTCCCTCCGTTCCAAAATACTTGACTTCCATTTGTCCAAAAATGGACGTGCCTATATACTAAAACATGTCTAGATACATATATATTTTGACAAATACTACCTCCGTCCGGGTTTATTGGTACGCATTATATTTTGTGCCAAATTTTGACCATAGATTAAACTAACAAAATGTTTACGCATGTCACCAAACATTATATTTTTGAAAACTATGTTCAAATATGAATCCAATGAGATAATTTTTCTTGACATGCATTAACATTTTGTTAGTTAAATCTTTAGTCAAAATTTGACACAAACTACAAAGGGGACCTATAAACCAGGACGGAGGTAGTAGAAGGCATGTATTGTGCAACGGAGGGAGTAGAATGGATGCAAGTTTTTGTATTGGGAAGAAGAGTACATCCATATATTGATAGAGCGTTGGAGTTGGACTTACAAGTGGGACCGCAGTTGAGGAAACCGACTATCCATAAACCCCACCTCGCCCTGCCGATGGCTGAGTTAGAGAAACATGAGGTTGAAGAGATTGCTCTAGCACGGACTCCAAGAAATATGGTGTCAGATGGAAGTCGTGCTGGTGGCGTGTGCCGTACTCCTGGACATGAATGCTTGTTTTGGACCATGCCACCCTACTACTCCTACTACTTACTATATAGTACTAGTATCGAGGAATCGAGGTGCTGGTTACGTACAATATGGCTACAGCAAAAACACCAGCACGACGCGCGACGCATGTGAAGCTAGTACAAATAGTGTGCTACTATTGTTGATTGGCCTCATCCGATAACCTGTTGCAATGCACGTACAATTATATGTTCGAAAAATATTTTTTTGCCTCGTCGCACCACTCACTCACAGAAGCAACTCGAAAGCCATTCATAAGTTCCCACTCGCAGTTGGACCCAATGTAAACAACCCAATCTCCATTTGCGCCTGCCCAAGCCTTGCCCTCAAGCGATGGCATCTTAACATCATACGTATCATTATCAAGCGGCATCAACTTGCACAGGGCGAGGCCTCCGTCGTGATGGCGCCAGTCATCAGGGTCACGGCGAAGAAGATTGGGGAGATCAAACCGCTCCTTGACTCTTGGGTTCCTTGTAATGATGTTATTAGCTGAGTCAAGAATGAGCTTGAACGAACCTGCCATGCTAGCCGAGGTGATGACGTCGCACCGATCAATGAGTTCCTCCACCACGTCATCTTTCAGATCGGGGCAAGAATAAAGGGGTCGTTTCCGTCCTGTTCCCTCCATGGAGAAGACGATTGAACAATGGCAGAAGAAAGGGTGAAGGGCTGAAGGAAAATGGAGGAGGGAGAGGAAGAGCGTGCGATAGCAGTTCCAAATCGAGAGGGGAAGGCGAAGAGTCGGTGGACGGTTGCCAGTTTGCCACGGTTCACGAAGGGGCGCCCCGGCCTAAACGTAGGTTCGGAAATACTCCTACTACTCGCCGTCGTCTCACTGATATGTTGGACCGGGACCACATGTCAACAAAACATGGTGTGCAATTTCTCGTGCAAAATGCGATCTCGCCGCGTTGGCCCGAGGTGCCGCAATAGTTTTTTTTGGAAAGTTTGCCACATTAGTTATTGACCGTTTTTTTAACATGCAATCTGAATGGATAGCTCCTGTGGTCATCACAAGTGAGCAGATATAGTGATGTTTGATTCGCCCGAGCAACTTATTACTGTGGGAATATGGGAGTACCAGCGGATTCAAGGAACGGAGAAATGATGGTTGCTTCGTCCGAGCAACTTACTGTGGCGAAGGTGGGGCTCTGTGATTTGACTGCTCACTAGTCATTACTACTGCGGCGCAGTGACCAGGGTGAATCTTACCCTGAAGTTGTGTTGTGCACTCAATATTGCTGCATGGCAGGTGGAGCCGGATGAAGGATGTCCAACATGTCGACGAAACGAAGTTGAATTGTTTCAGGATTTGTTTATATGTACGCATAATTTTGATGAAATTGTACTGTGATGCTATGAAGGTTTCAACTCTGGTTCCCTTGAGGAAAAAAAGGTTTCAACTTAGGATTCATGTGTCTTGCCTCGAGATTATCTCGTTACAACATTCCATCAAATACAAATGAAACTACCATGGCTAATGCATCTCAATGGTTCGTAGATCAGCGCCAATATTCACATCACAACTGAAGACAAAGTTGTGAGAAGGTGTACAAATAAAGAAAAAATATAATTGATCGATGTTGTTCGTAGGCATGGCTCCATTTCCTTGGCACAGTGTTCATTGCTTGGCAGCTAGTTTCACCTAGCTCTGTAGCCAAAAAAGAGGTGTATGAAGGACACCACAATCCGATCATTTTGTGCAGCTCCACAAAAATCGGGCGGACCATCCCTGTTTGCAAAGATATCCAGTCAGTGTGATTACAATAATAGTGTAACTAGATGATGAAACATAACACACATAAATAGAAGCCGATCACCTCTACGATCTCTCTTTAGGACTAACTTCTTGTTGGAGAAGATTAGGTACAGAGTTGGATGAGGAGGATGGAAAAACCAATCTCCCTTTCAACAGTCCCACAGAAATGTAAAAACGTTACCCGTGTGACATTTTGGCGGAACTGCACAAAACACTCTTCAGAAAAGTGATTTGTGCAGTTCACCAAAAGGTCGCAATAGCAACGAGGTGAAAATGGATAGCCCTGTTTGCAAAAGGAGGTCGAAAGGAAACAATTACTACCCAATAAAACGAGTTGAAGACACATACACCGACAAAAAAGAAGCATGTTCCATGTAAAAAGGGAAAGATAGCACATGGTGGATTATAGAAAATGGTTTGAGGACGAGATTGCAAGATGGAAAGTACGCCGGACGAGATACGATTTAAGAAAACAACTAAAGAAGATCCACATGTAGCAACGTCGGAAGATGGGGAGTGGAGCAAGGCCGGAGGAAGCTGTACCTGAGGGTCGTCGGGATGTTACTAGGAGGGCGCCGGCGGCCGGGATCTGCCCATACTGCGGCAGCGAGCAATTGGCGAAGGCCCTACCAGGCCGGAGCTTGGTCAGAGAGAACGGTGGGTACCGCATATCGGGATGAGCTGCCTCAACACCATCGAACGGAGAGACGATGCACATCCTCCCTTTCCGCCGGTGGACGGGATGCGTTCGGATCACTGATCATCGCTGAGAGAGAGAGGCCACGGCGGCCTTGTGTGAGATGGTGTCACCAGAGACAAACCCATTTTTCCATTTTCCCCACGGCAATAGTATTATATTCTAGGCGTGGAACCCGACCCTCCTTCAAGTAAACAACCGCTACACGCGTCAAATTATCACGTGGGCTGCCTTTTCGTACAGAAACGAACTCCACTGTGTACCCGCGCCGGTGTGGCCGGGAACGAGATGTGAGTACATGCATCCTGCGTGCACTTCTTCTTTAGGTGCAGGTACGTACGTGGGTGGGTGTGAGAGAGATGGTTTGTGTGAAACAGAGGCAATGTGTTGATGATATCTCAATCATAAAATGTAACATATGCAATGTGTGTGAAACGGAGTCATGGACGTGAGATATCGATAGAATTGAAAACAGGGATGAAGTGTGTGGCTGTGCAATCGATAAAGAGTGCCATCGAATTTGTGCTTGCCCACGTCAAAGATACAGGGCGGCTGGCCTACTGGAATTTGAGAGGGCAGAGGTGCAGTTCTTCTCCGTGGCATGGATACCTACCTACAACGTTCGACTATCGGTGTGTGTGTGTGTGTGTATGGGGGGGTAGAGACCGATCGACTAGTATATGTGTGGGGAAGGAGAGATACCTTGCTATGTATTGAGGGAGATCGATCGACATCCATGGATATGTGTAGCAGAGGAATAAGGTTGGGAAAAAGAAAAAGGTAGAGCGTTGGAGGGTTGGTGGTGGAGTGGCATCTCACAAATGGTAGGAGAGGCCTGCTAGACAAACGGAGGGTATGAGTGCAATATCAATAAGAGAGGGCGGGGGATGTATGTCTGTCTATGCACGTGCGTGTGAGAGACGGGTCGGGAGGTATTCCAGGATGATGAGGGGAGAAGATATGGTTGTGGTAAGCATGTGTAACTACATAGGAAGATCAACCGTCGTGTGTCCGAGAGAAGGAGAGACATAACTAGCGAGGTAAGTGTATGGGTGCTTGGTGAAAAGGAATTATAGTCGACCTGGCTATATGTAGGGAGATCAGTTCATATACACGCCTGCATGTGTTAGAAGCAAATAAGGTCCGGAGAGGCAGACAGGGGGATAGGGTGTGGCTAGGAGGTGGTGCGAGAGGCCTACCATGTCGAGGGGGGAGGAGTGTGAGAGCATGCGATTAATGAAAAGAGGGGCGGGAGTGTGCACCTGCGTGGAATCGTATTGGACATATGGAGGCATGGACGGTGAGAAGAGAAGAGGGGAAGTATATATGTGTTTGTTGTAGATACACTTGGCTAGAGAGGTATATCGACGGTGTGTGCGAGAAAGAAGGAGCCGGGGCCTACACACACTGGTGGGCGACCTAAAGAGAAATAATGAGCGTCTTGCGATGGAGGGGACGCTAAGGGTGTGTGAGGGGGGCGGGTGTTGGCATGCACGATAGAAAGTTACCGCTAGCTAGCTACAAATAGAAGAGGATCGTGAAGGTGTAAAAGATGAACAAAGATCATAATTCATTATAAAAAAGTGGATATGGATACTTGAAAGAAGATATCATAATGTAGGACATTGATTATAATTTGGGCTAATGTGTGGCTTTTGCAACTCAGGTCTAAATACTTGTCATAATGTAGGGGGCGGGGCACTATACTTTGTGTGATAAACACGGTGTACGTATGGAACATGGTTTAGATTATGAATATATAGTTAGTACATCAAATGTACTATTATTTGGAATCAACATCAAGTGTATTCAAAAAATAGAATTCGAGTTCATGTAGTACACATAGTTCATATCTATCTCTATAGCAATCATGTGGTGTGTTATTAAGGTAATACACGAATGATGGTTGAAGTTAGCAACAATCATGATTGTAGATTCTTATTGAAATAGAGAAACGAATTCAAATTTAGTTCGAATTGCAGCGGTAGTATAGACATTTGGAATGCACTAAAATGTTGGTATGAGTAGGTTACATGCATTATACAGCAAGCGAAAAAATTTAATCGGACATAACATGGATTCATACTCCCTCCTTCCATCTATATAGGGCGTAATGAGATTTTTAAGACCGCCTTTGACTATTGACAAGATTAATAGTACATGACATGCACAATGTGAAAATTATATCATTGAAAGAACCTTTCACAGACAAAGTTAACAGTGTGCTTTGTGTAAGTTGCATGTCATATATCATTGCTCTAATATTTGGTCAAAGTTAGCATCGAAAAACACATTAGGCCCTATATAGATGGAAGGAGGGAGTAGCTTTGAATAGCATTTGCATAGTAAAACAAGGCAAGACTCTCTCTTTGTGTGGTGTGAATAGTTTTATTTTTTTCGTTTTCTTTTTGGTTGAGGGAAGTGTGAATTGATTTGGTACGTACAAGTACAATATTACTACATGTTAGGCTTGTCCCTAAAATTCAACCCGTGTCTTGTTATATCCCAAAAATTCAGATATCGTGCTCCCAAAACTGGCGCCTTCACAACCCGCGCCTTGCTATCCCGAAATTACAACGCGCGCGAAAACTCCCTCCTGCTGCCAAATCCCGACACGCGAAATCCCCCTTCTAACCCTGAGCCAAAAGGGCCGCTAGTTCAAATCGGTGGGGGATACTTTTGTAACACACCCTACATTTTGGACAAGCGCGTCCCTAAGTCATGCTTCACCCCCTCCCATCGCCCCCTTTTCGCAATTCGAAATCCCAAGCCGCCATTACTTCTCTACTCCAGCCGCGAAACCCCACCCTCCTCCGTCCGCCACATCACCATTGCCCAGCCGGAGCCTCTTCCCCGACGACGTCGTCCACCGCAACAGCTCGACGTCCGTCGTCCACCTCCCCGGACGAGGATCCGTCGTCCATCTCGCTGTCCTGTCGGTTCAGCCGCCCCATCCTCCACCTCGAAGGAGCTGCTCCGACAATCGCCTCGTCTATCGCGGCTGCTCCATCCCCACAACGCCGCCTTAACCTGCTCCACCGGAACCGCAGCATCCTCACCAACTCCTCGGACGAAGCCGAGGCCTACTCCACCAAAGAGGTTGTACACTCATCGCATCGCACCTTCTCCTTAACTCGACCTCCCGGCGCCGACGGTGCTCCATCCCGCACCCCCATGGAGCGGCTACCTTGAAGCCGGCACCGCGGGCGACATCTCCACGGCGGCTCTCCCCCAGTGCGAGGCCCCTTCGGCGGCGGCGTCCATACCAGTCGGATCTGCTGCTGCTGCTCCGGCTCTTGCTCGCTCGCTCGCGCTGCTGCTGCTGCTCTGGCTCTCGCTCGATCGTTCGCTCGCCCAGCTGCTGCTGCTGCTGCTCTCCCCCTCGCTCGTGCTGCTGCTCTGCTCCGATTAAGCCACACTTCAGTCGACTGAATTGATTTTTGGGTCAGTCAATTTTCAGGGGTTGGGGGGTGGCTCGCCGGAGTGAAGGAAGAACCACCCGCAGCAGGGACGGGGGCTCGCCGGAGAGGTACCCGACTATCTATCTTACGGTTCAGGGTGGGGGGCCTAGAGGGCTGGCCGGGGCGGCGGTGGCGAGTTGTTTCGGGGCGGCGAGGCGGTGCTGGGTCCGGCGGTTTGGCCGGTGGTGGCTGGCGGCTCAGGGGGGTGCAGGTTGAAGATGAACTGCAGGCCCTCCCTAAACTACATGTCAAGTGCCTCTCTGCTACCATTGCATTCAGTTTCGACAATAGCATTCAGATTCCATCATCTGTTGTAGTCAGGTGGTTTTTGGTGATGTTAATTTTACATCCATTTTACATAATCTATTGGATATGCTATTAGAATCCCACTTGAGATTCACGATGTCTGTCTTGTGCTGCTTCAGCCTTGGCGTCTTCTGACTCACGGAGCTGCTCCAACGACGTAACGATCCATCACAACTGAGAGCAGGTGCCACGGGCGCCGTCTCTGATTCCTCAGATCTTCCTCCACACCTCCGACAGCCACCTCTGCCTCAACTGCTTCAGCGACCAACCCAATGATGCCGAGGTCGACACGGCTACGGCAAAGAGGTTGTATACTTGTTGCATCACTTATTACTATACATTCACGTCGATCCATTAGGGCTATTTTGGTTCAACGGAAAAACATATCAATAGGGAATTTTCCAATGGCACTCTACTATTCAATTATTCATTCATTTTGTTGAAAGGAATGAAGCAAAACATCCACCTGGACCTACTTTAAAATCCTATGTATGAAAACAAGACCAAGTTCATTAGTGCCAGAATAACATTCTAACTGTACACACTTTCATATGGTTTCACTTTATTTTGGCCATGTTTCTTTGCATTCCTTTGCTCTTCCAATTCCTGTAAATCAAACACCCAAGTTGACAGAAATCCTCTGTTTACAAATGCTCTATTTACCATGTGCATTTTCCTATCCTATTCCGGTGTTTTTCCTATCCCTGCTTTTTAAGAATCATGCAAGCCAAATGAGCCCTTACAGAACTACTTCAGTTACAGGTACGTGTCGAAGGGAACTTTGTTAGGTTTGTCCTGCTCCTGCCGCGACGTCGTCCACCTCACCTGAGTTGCTCCATCGACAGAAGCATCCACCAAACCAGATATCACGACTCCTGACCGTCTTTAGCCACCTCAGATCTCCTTCCCTGCCACCATCACCCACCGCAACGGCATCACCATCATTGACTCAGCAGATGAACCTGAGGAGTACACGGGTCCACAAGAGAGGTCGCACTCTTTTGTTTCTGCTTATGTTATGCATTGCTTAAACTTACCTGCTACTTTATCGTCCTGTTCAGCTCTTGGACTCCCATGTTAGGTCCAAATTAATGTTAAAACTTGAGTTCTAAATTAGGTGTGGGGCACATATCGAGGCAGCAATGAATAATATGTCTGTCTAATATATGGTTCACCTAGGGTATGCCTATGTTGTTCATCTTGGGTGGGAAACAAATAGTAAAGCAATCATCATCTATCTTTTTATTAATTTAAAGCAATCATCAGCCTGCTATCATTATTTTTGGATCCATCCACTGGTTGTTACCATCACTCTAAATTTCTGCATGCTCTCCTTACATAATCTCACCATATTTTTTCATATGCATGTCAGATATTGTACACAGTCATGCTGAACATGTAGAGAAAAAGAGAAGAGTTTTGCGCGGCAATAAAATGTCATGCAGACATCGCTCCATGGTGGGTTCAATGGCAAACCCTCCCCACCCCTCTCCAGATTGTAATCTAGAGGAAGATATCTGTTTTGAGGCGGATTCAGACGCCGCTGACCACTCCTATTTAACCCCCAAGGTGTTTGCTCTACCTTAGCATGATGATGTTAGTCATATCATGCATATGTTGCCTTGTAGTGCCTACTTTTGACATCATATATGTCATTTGCTTAGTTTAGACATGTTCTGTAATGCCACCTGTTTAGTTTCTATCTCATATATGAGAATTATGCAGTCTCATGTCTTTTAGCCAGCCATAATATATGTGAAATGTGCAATGCCATCCTGTTTAACCAGGCATCATATATTTGAATGATATCTTGCCCATCCTTTTCTTCATTACATTTCCATTTGTCGACAATGTTTGTACATTAAACTACTCTTCCTGTGAATCAGCCATTTGGGTGGGAGATGGAAAAATCTGGAGTGAAAACAAGGCCTTCAGAGCAGACGGTGCTACCTGTCAAAGCAGATCTCTTGTTGGGTCCCAATAGCTCCTCAGAAATGGATTCAGAGACAGATGACCAGTCCTATTCCTCCACTTAGGTGTATGCTCTAACTTGGCACAGTTATACTGCTCATATCATGCATACGGTATCTTGCATTGCATAGTTTAGACATCATATACACAATACTCAACACCATGTTCTTAGTTCAGACATCATATCGAATGCCCTCTGTTTAGCATATAAATCACATATGTGAATTAAATGATGCGATCCTGATTACTTATATAACATGTAGGTGAATTATGTCATGCGATCCTGTTTAGTTATTCATCATATCTTTGAATTATGTTATGCTATGCTATCCAGTTTAGATAGACATCATATATGTGAAATTATGTCATGCTATCCGTTTTAGTTAAACAATATACATGTCAACTATTTCATGCCCTCTTTTTCCACACTATCTATTGCATCTCTCTCATACAATGTCTATACATTCAACTATGTTTCTGTTTATCAGCCATTTGAATTGGAGCGGGTGATGCAGATATCTAGCGGAATAAAACACGGTCTTCAAATAAAAGCAGTGCTACCTCTTGGTGGAGATAGCACCCGCTTGTACATGCACAAGAACTAGCCCTACCACACATAACCCAAACTCTCACAGATTGTACCCCTCTGCGATGGATGAGAACCAGCTTCACCCAATCTAACCCCAACCCCAGCCGATAGTAACCCAGTTCCTGTTGACACAGCACCATCTCCACCACAGAGCTCCCAAACAACAGCAGTTAGTAAGGCAGCTCCAGTGCCCAAAGGGCCAGTACTATCACGGTGAACCCCAACTCCACCAGTTAGTACGCCTATTCCTGTGGAGGAAGCACAACCAGCTACTCATAGTTTAGCATCTATGGCATTTGATGTTGTTAAATCGTATGTGCGTATCTTCCCATCTTGGAAATATTATACTGAAGATGAAGGAAAATGCCAGTTGCAGGTGTTTGTCCAGGAGTTATCTGTAAGTAATGTTATTCATGGCAATTAATTTGCTTCGCCATACATCCTACCTCCATGATGGTTATAATACAACAAATTTTCCCATTTTTCTCTATAGAGAAGGACCGATTTGAAACTCGGGATGAGGTAACCTGTGCTAATACCTCTGCTATCTTCAACAATGCTTGGTGGCGATCGAATTACTCAAGAAATCGTACTTCACCCGCAAAGAAACTCATCAAATTCCCTTACGTTCTCCCGAGACACATTCTTCGGACGATATTTGGGAACGCTTTGTTCATCTTGATCCCGAACCAAGAATTTGGGAAGGTCTATGAGCTCATTTTCTATTTTTAAGTATTATATTCTTGCGTCTTACTTTACTCTGTTCATGTAGAACAAGTGCCTAAACCTGAAGAACAACTGTTCTAATTTAAGATTCCATTGCTATCATAGTTCAAAAAAGCGCTAGGCGTTAATTGTGCGTTTTGCCACCGCCTTGCGCTTTACTGACCAAAGCACATGCTTATGCGCAGTTATGCACAGATTAAGCGTAGTTGTGCGCAATGCATTTTGCCAACGCCTAGAGCCTAGGCGCACTTAAGTGCTTGCTTAGGCGCGCCTTTTTAACTATGATTGCTTTGCTCTTGTATCACTGTATTTACTGATACAAACTTTTTTTTAAATTGAAGGATCCAATCGAAACTCCAATGGCACAGCAGGTATGTTCACACATGTTTCTTTAACAGGTTTGCTCTTATCAATAGCTCTTTTGATTTCAATTTCAATTGTGTATAGAGTTGACTTTCATATCATGCACATTACTAGCATCACAACAGAGCCAATAGTGTTGTTGTACATGTAGACCCGTGGTACCCATCTGAAATCTTTTGCGCCGTGTAGTTTCCCACACTTTGTATTCTTTTTTGCTGCTTTGTCTTGAACTGATATGATTTGAACCGTGTCTCTATTTTGATTTGGCAAGACAATGCAAATTGACCATAGGACATAGATATATGTTTGTTTGATGCTTTTATTATGTACTACTACTTGGAAATAGAAGACTTGGTAGTTTAATCATGTCCACCTTACTAATGAACTGGTTCACGAAATGAGTTTCATATACTAGTACATGCTAAACTTGTTATGTGTGCGCTTGTTTCTTCTTTTAGAATCTTCGAGAATATTGGGGAAGAGTGCCTTATTAAGCAATGTAAAGGAAGTAATGCAGATAAGGTTCAGGATAGTGACACATCCTTGTTGGTCTCCAAAAAGCTGATAAAACAGCTAAGGAAGACTATCTTGAAGACAATGAGACAACCCCAAAGTCCTGTCTTGGTTTAGTGTTCGAGTTATGGCCACTACCACTTGCACAAGCTATTCAAACTCACCTTTATGCGAATCAGTTCGGTTTCTTGAGTCTCAACTACAAGTTGAAAGACATCGATCAGCTGTGCTGCGACAAGAAGCGGAAGGACTGCGGAAGTCCCTGGAGCATTCAGATGCATACTTTCTGGTGCAACAATAAGCGTTGGAGGATTTTAGCGCCAAATAGGACAAAGCTAATCAGCTTGCTAAGCTTATTTCCAGCATGGTGGATACCCAGGATAACGTTTCTTGAGCTCTTCTGAAGTTGTTTCAGTTATGCTCGTGTTTTGCTGCCGCGTTTATTTGCACTGGTGGCCAATTTTGACGGCCAGTGTATGTAATATGCTGCTTTGTTCCCTATATTTGCACTGGTGGCGAACTTTGATGCCTAGTGGATGTAATATGTGTAACAGCGGTAATAGGCTAGCCTTAATTGCTTGCTTATTTATTTACTTATTGTCTTGTTTAGTTCTTTGCTTGTATTCACTGCAGTTCTTTTTCTGTGTTTTTCTAGTGGCCACAATAGCCTATTTTTGGTAACTAGGCCAACATAATCATGCCAACACATGGACTGTTGTAACCATGGGCCTCCTACAGGCCGCATGATCCATGGGCCTTCGTCCGGACGTAGGATCCATTGGCCTTCTATACGGGCCGTAGGATCCATCGGCCTTCTATACGGGCCTTAGGGTCCATGGGCCTTCTACGGGGCGTAGGGTCCATGGGCCTTCTACGGGCCGTACGACCCATGGACCTTCTACAGGCCGTAGATCCATGGGCCTCATACGGTCCGTAGATCCAAAGGGCCTTCTACGGGGCGTATCATCATTTCGCCAATCATGGGTCGTACAATTCGTGGACCATAACGGGTCGTTAATAGGCCATATTTAATAACTCTATGAAAACAGCCCAACGGGTTTTTTTTGACATGAAAACGGCCCAACGTATTAACGTTCCGCAAACGGGCCGACTGTAACGACGGGCTGAATTTGGCCCACAAGCAGAAAATGACAGTAACGGGCCGTATGTAACCGAATGCTGCAAATGAGCCCAAGAATCAATGGTCCCTGAGAAGGCCGAAAGATAACTTGGGCTGGAAACGGCCCAATAGAATAACGGGTCGTTAATGGGTATAAAGTGATACACTGTTCATTACGGGCCAGTTTCACCACGGGCCGTTAATGGGCCAAGAGTTACAAAGGGCCTCATATGGGCCGAAAGAAGTCATGGGCCACACATGGCTGGAAGTTAAAACGGGCTGGAATCATATTGGACGGCCCAGATGACGCTACTGGGCCTAATTCGGATAGGGCGTAAGGGGCCCTGGGTTAGCGAGCTGTAAATGGGCTATATGCGAACAGGCCGTTAAAAGGCTTTCCGTTGGCCGGCCCGCCACCTTTTGACCAAGTCAAACGGCCGGCCTTTTCACAGGAATGGGCCTCTGTTGGGCCGTGCCACGTGTCGTCGTATCATAGGCGCCTTCGGTCCAATGAGCGGATGACATCTGTCCCAACGGTGAGCCGACACGTGTTTCCTCCAGCCAATGATGATTTTACACGTGGAAAATCCCCATTGGTCAGGGCTGTTAACGGGTTAGCGGATCCAAAACCAGACACGATAGCTTAACGGCGTTTCGTTACGGTGGATGCCACGTGTCGGTCACCCTTGACGAAAGCACTTCTGTGACGTGCGATTTATCGTCATGGAAGTGGACACTTCCGTGATTATAATTTTGGTAATGTCATGGAACACTTCTATGTCAGCACAGGTATGACTATCTTGATTCTGTCATAAATTTGTCATGGATGTACATGTATGACAAAAAACGCGACCTACTGTGACAAACATGTATCATCACGGAAGTGTATTTTTTTGTAGTGATTGTCCCATGTGAGGAAAGGATGATGGAATCTACGATTCCCTCACAAGTTGGGATGAGTCTCCAGACTTCATAAAAAATAAAAGAGGGCAAAGAAGCCCACAGAAAATATAAGAGGCCAAAGAAACTCAAACAAAAAAATGAGAGAAAAGAGAGAAGGGACAATGTTACTATCCTTTTTCCACACTTGTGCTTCAAAGTAGCACCATGATCTTCATGATAGAGAGTCTCCTATGTTGTCACTTTCATATACTAGTGGGAATTTTTCATTATAGAACTTGGCTTGTATATTCGAATGATTGGCTTCATCAAATTGCCCTACGTACTTGTGAGCAAGCGGGTTGGATGCACACCCACTTAGTTTCTTTTTGAGCTTTCATACACTTATAGCTCTAGTGCATCCGTTGCATGGCAATACCTACTTACCCACATTGATATCTATTGATGGGCATCTCCATAGCCTGTTAATACGCCTAGTTGATCTGAAACTATCTCCTTCTTTTTGTCTTCTCCACAACCACCATATTCTATTCCACCTATAGTGCTATATCCATGGCTCACGCTCATGTATTCCGTGAAAGTTGAACAAGCTTGAGAACACCAAAAGTATGAAATAATTAGGGTTGGAGGAGTCCTGAGGGCTCCACAAGCCCTCAGGGCGCACCCTAGGGGGTGCCCCCTGGCATGTGGGCTCCACGGGTTCCTCTAACCCTAATTCTTTGCCTATAAATTCAGAAATATTCCCAAACCAACAGAGGCATCCAAAAAAATACTTTGCGGCTGCTGCAAGCCTCTGTTTCTATGAGATCCCATCTTGGGGCCTTTTTCGTCATCCTGCCGGAGGGGGATTCGATCATGTAGGGCATCTACATCAACTCTATCGCCCTACCGATGAAGCATGCGTAGTTTACCACAGACCTACGGGTCAAAAGCTAGTAGCTAGATGCCTTCTTCTCTTTCTTTGATCTTCAATACAATGTTCTTCTCGATGTTGTTGGAGTTCTATCCGATGTAATATTCTTTTACAGTGTGTTTGTCGAGATCCGATGAATTGTGGATTTATGATGATCGCATTATCTATGAATATTATTTTAATCTTCTCTGAATTATTATATGCATGATTTGATATCTTTGTATTTCTCTTCGAATTATCGGTTTGGTTTGGCCAACTAGATTGGTTTTTCTTGCAATGGGAGAGGTGCTTAGTTTTCGGTTCAATCTTACGGTGTCCATATCCAGTGACAAACTAGGGGTAGTGACGCACGTATTGTATTGTTGCCATCAAGGGTAAAAAGATGGGGTTTTCATAATATTTCTTGAGTTTATCCCTCTACATCATGTCATCTTACTTAAGGCGTTACTCGGTTCTTATCAACTTAATACTCTAGATGCATGCTAGATAGCGGTCGATGTGTGGAGTAATAGTAGTAGATGCAGGCAGGAGTCGGTGTACTTGACACAGATGTGATGCCTATATTCATTATCATTGCCTTGGATATCATCATAACTTTGCGCTTTTCTATAAATTGCTCGAGAGTAATTTGTTCACCCACCGTATTATTTTCCTTCAACAAAGAAGCCACTAGTGAAACCTATGGCCCCCGGGTCTATTTTCCATTATATATTTTCAGATCTATAAACCAAAAAAACCCCAAAATACCTTCCTGCAATTTATTTTATTTTATTTTGTTTTACATTTTAGTTATATTTTATATCTATCTCTATCAGATCTCATCCTCGGAAGTGACCATGAAGGGACTGACAACCTTCTTATCGCGTTGGGTGCAAGTGTTCGATTGTTTGTGCAGGTGCATAGATTGGAGACTTGCGTGTATTTCCTATTGGATTGATACCTTGGTTCTTGACTAAAATAAATATGTATCTCTACTTTGCTTCATCATCCTTTCCTCTTCAATGGAAAAACCAACGCAAGCTCAAGAAGTAGCACTAAGCAACGAGGTGGATCCTATCAAACACGTGGCAGCGTCCAGGAGGCGTGTCAAGATGATATGACGAGGCAGATAAGCGACGCAAAAGACATGCTGGAGTTACCCTCGGCACGACACCTAGCAATGCATTTAAATGCACTTTATCTAACTGCCAGATTTAGGTATGATTGCATTGTTAGCTATCTAATCACACCAAAATGACTGTTTTAGCCCGGTGGTCACCCGTTAACCTATAAAAGGAGACCCAAGGCATCCTAGCAAAGGGTTCAGGCATTTTCAATCCCACCACACTTGTAAGCTCACGTTACTCTCCCCAGGGCACCTTGCCTAGCTAGAGCGCGTCGAGTCTTTGTGTTCCTCCAGATCAATCCACCCTAGCAAGAGTAGGGTTTTATGCTAAAAAGCGGCCCGAACCTGGGTAAAACGAGGGAGTCCTTCGCCGTTCTATCTGTCACTGCTTCTGCTCTTCGTGCAACGTGGTCATCCCCATGCCGAACCACAAAGGGGCACCCATTCACCATAGGTTATCGTGCTTCCACACCCACATCATTGGCGCGCCACGTAGGGGCCGTTGCTTGCGCGAACCTGAAGCAGCAAACAGTTCGTCGATCTTCATCGGTCTTCATCATCCATGGCTCCCAAGAAGAGAAGTGGAGCAGGGGCGCATCCTTCCACCTCGAAGGCTTGGTCACCCGTAGCGGCGGGCGCCGCGGCTACGGCAGGCGGAGCCGGAGAGGCGATCAGTGCGGATAATACTCCCTTTGTGGATGGAGCAGGAGTCGGGGCCGCAGGTGCGGCTGGGCCTCCTCAACATGCCACCGATCATACTTCTGCCAGTGAAGATCGCGGGGATGATAGCTTCCTCCCGCTCACCCCACCAGCGTCCTCAAGCCAAGCGACGTTGATGCCCAATCTGGTGCGAGCCAAGACCCACTGGTCGCGTTGCCTGGAGGGGCAGAGACGGGACGCGCGTCGCATCCCACGTTGGGCGGGTGCAACACCACCCCAAGCGCCATGGTCGACCCACAACGACCATGCACGCACAGGAAGGGCCTAGGTGACCAAGAACCCGATCACCAAGGACAGATCAGGCCGTGTCAAGCTCCTCCGACGGTGGGCCTGGGGCAGCGGGGCTCCGACGGCATTCCTTCTATCTCGACCAAAAGCCAAGCGGTGTCGCGCTCTCCCTCCCAGGCCATGCCAGGGACGGCGGCTGATGAAGTCATGTACCTAAGGTAGGGTCATAGGCCTGACCTAGACACCCCCAAGGGCATCACCCTAAAGACAGGAGCATTCGAAGGGTGCAATCATCCACTCGACCAGAGACATTCCACTCGGAAGAATCAATGTCACTCGACCGTCACAGAAACCACTTGACATACAGAAGATCTAAAGTCACTCTGCGCAGCAACGGTCGGGCGTTTACTCATAGACTTAATTACCATTTATAACACTTTATTGCAGACGTTATCTGTAACACTTACTCTTTATGAACATTGAACCCTGTGTAACGGAGGGGAGCTGGGGTCCTGGCGCACTCTATATAAGCCTCCCCCTCCTCTGGGACAAGGGTTCGCACCCCCTGTAACACACACACACGCGCGCATAATCCAGTCGACTGCCTCCGGGCTCCGAGACGTAGGGCTGTTACTTCTTCTGAGAAGGGCCCGAACTCGTAAAACTTGTGTGTACAACTTCGCCATAGCTAAGATCTTGCCTCTACATACCTACCCCCATTCTACTGTCAGTCTTAGATCCACGATAGTTGGTGCACACCGTGGGGCAGGTGTCCTAGCGACTTGTTGGTGAAGTTGCGATTTTTCTGATCTCCATCATCATGGTTTCCGGCGGAGGTTTGGCAGAGGGCCGCGAGATCTTTCTTGGAGCGCTCGTGTTCATCCCCGACAACTCTGCCTGGCTCCAAGAGGCTCCACTCGACGTAGAGGCGCTCCCCATCCGCGGGGCAACGCACTTTCGCGCGTGCGTCCGCGGCGTCCTTCTTCGGCAGCCGTCGACTTAGTATCGGCCGGCACCTGTGGTGTCCTCGCTCCCCGCTGTTCGCCGGTGCAAGCGTTCCGCTCGGTCGCAGCTCCAGCGATGGGCGAGGCATGCGGTGGCCCGCCAATCGGCCACCCTGCAAGTCGCGGCAATCGAGCCCGACGAAACTCTCTATGGCCTGTTCTACTTGTCGACTGGCTCCCTCGATACTGCATCCGAGTGCGACAGCAGTGACCCCGCGGCGGAAGTCCTAATGGTCAAGGGACCACGCAGTCCTCCTGGCTTGCCCCACGATGACGGGTGTGATGGTGGCGGCGATCCATTGCGCGTCCACGAGGAGTACCGCCCCAAGCCCCTCTCTTAGCAGGAGAGGGAAGAGCTTCAACGTCGTAACATGGATGCACTTCACACTCCTATCATTGGAGAAACCCCCGAGGCCCAGGCCTTGGAGGAGGCCTGCCTGGCCAACTTGGCTGAGCGCACTCGACTGGAGAACCTCTAGCACGCACTCGACGAGTGTGCTCGCAGCGTGATTCTGAGTCCGATCGGCGACAACTTTTCCGCCTCCAACTCAGGTATACCGAACTCCGATTCAAAATCTCACAGCTGTAGCCCGAATAGCAGAGTCGATTCAGCCTTCCCAGTCGGAAGCTGGCAGAGGATTGATGCAGATCCAGGATTTACTCCGGGCCGCAGGAGAGCAGAACACAGCAGTATCACAGTCACGGAATAGAATTCATAGCAGGTCTGTGGTGGCAAACACAGTTCATTCGGCTCACAGCCCAAGGTCTCCCCCGCAGCGTGAGGGACGTGGAGACCGACGAGATCAGTACAAAAACTGGGAGCAGTATGATCACCGACTCGACCACGATGATCGTCGTCGAGTGCCCACACCTCCCCCGAGGACTGGGTCATCAGTGCCTTGGCAACACGATGACAGACGCCCTCACAGTGGCGGACGAAGAATTCCAGTCGACCCCAGAGAGCCGGGCTTTGATGCGAGATCTATTCTCGTTCAAGGTCTTGTTCACAGGAACAGAGGACACAGAGAAGGCCATGACAAAGATTATCCGACTGGCAGCAGAGTGCATGTTTCAGGTCCAGAGTGCTTTAGCAGAGCCATCAGGGCAGCAGTGATTCCTCCCAGCTTTAGGTTGGCGACTGGATTCAGCAAGTTCACTGGCGAGTCCAACCCTGACACTTGGCTTGAGGACTACCAAGTGGTTGTTCAGATCGGTTGCGGCAATGATGAAGTGTCCATGAAGCACCTTCCTCTGATGTTGGAAGGCTCGGCCAGAGCATGGTTGAATCAGTTAGCACCTGGCAGCATATATAGTTGTTAGAACCTTTGAAGGTACATGCAAACGGCCAGCAGGGTTAACAGAGTTGCAATCCTGTGTGCAGAAACCGAATGAAACCTTGAGGGATTATATCCAGAGATGGATCACGTTGCACCACACAATGGAGAATGTGTTAGATCACCAAGTAGTTTGTGCCTGAAGTATCGAGAATTGAACCTGAAGTTCGACCGGACTGGGGATATGTCTCTGAGTCGGATGATGGAGATTGCCACCAAGTACGCTAAGGTGAAGAGGAAGACCGACTCCGGAGTGGCAAGCACAAAACAGTCGCCTAAGAAACCGGAGGAGGGAATTCCAATCGGAAGCAGAAACACAAGGCCGAACCAGCAGCTCCTGGTGAAGATTTAGTTGTGGCTCAAGGGAAGTTCAAGGGGAAGCCCAAAGGACCGTGGATCCCCAAGAAAGTGAAAGATCAAGATGGAAATGATGTGTTGTATTTACCATGCCACATTCACACCAAAAAAGATGAAGAGGGTAATCTCATTTACCTTAAACACACCACTCGACAGTGTCGGCTCCTGATCCAATAGTTCTGAGAGAAAAAACCCAAGGAGAAGGAAAAAGAGTCGGACAAGGGTGAGGATGAGGAAGAAGATGATGATGGTTTTCCCAACGTCAATTCCACTCTGATGATTTTTGTTGATGTTGAAAGCAAAAGTCGACTGAAAGTTATCAATAGAGAAGTGAACATGGTTTCTCCGGCAACACCAAGTTATTTGAAGTGGTCCCAGACTGCCATCACATTCAACTAGTCTGACCATCCAGCACATATAGCCACCCCTGGGAGGCAAGCGCTGGTGGTCGACCCAGTTGTTGAAGGCACTCGGCTGACTAAATTGCTGATGGATGGTGGTAGTGGCCTGAATATCCTGTATGCTGAGACCCTGAAGGAAATGGGCATTCCGATGTCCAAGCTTAGTGAAAGCAATATGAGTTTCCATGGTGCCATACCTGGCAAGAAGGCTTAATCACTCGGCTAGATCGCCCTCGATGTGGTTTTCGGTGATTCCAAGAATTACCGCAAAGAAAAGTTGACATTTGAAGTGGTGGACTTCCAGAGTGCTTATCATGCTATCCTGGGTAGGCCAGCCTATGCACGTTTCATGGCTCGACCATGTTACGTGTACCTCAAGTTGAAAATGCCTGGTCCCAAAGGAGTGATCACTATCACCGGCAATCGGCAGAAGGTAGAAGAGTGCTTCCAGAAGGGCTAAAAAATTGCCGATGCACAAATGGCAGCAGTCGAAATGCAAGAATATCGGAAGAACGTAGATCCAAGTGACTTGTTGCGCTCCAAGAAGCCTGCTACTGATTCTGCATTTCAGTCGTCCAGTGAAACCAAGCCGATTCACATTCACCCGACCGATCCTAATGCTGCACCACCTCATATTTCAACTTCACTCGACAGCAAATAGGAAGAAGCGCTCATCCAGTTCCTTCGTGAGAACTAGGACATCTTCACATGGAAACCTTCTGACATGCCAGGTGTACACAGGGGACTGGCTGAGCATTGTTTGCGAGTCGACCCAAAAGTAAAACCAGTCAAGGAACATCTTCGACGGTCTGCCGTATAGAAGAGAAAAGCAATTGGTGAGGAAGTGGCTCGACTCCTTGTAGCCGAGTTCATCCGAGAGATTTACCACTCTTACTAGCTCGCCAATGTTGTCATGGTTCCCAAGAAAGATGATTCACTTCGCATGTGCATTGACTTCAAACATATCAAATCGGCCTGCCCGAAAGATCATTTTCCTCTCCCCCGCATCGACCAAATCGTTGACTCGACTGCGGGGTGTGAGCGATTATCTTTTCTGGACGCCTATTCCGGGTATCATCAGATCCGACTGTATGGACCTGATGAGATAAAAACAGCTTTCATCACTCCATTCGGATGCTTCTGTTATGTCACCATGCCATTCGGCCTGAAGAACGCCGTAGCCACATTCATGAGGATGATTCGGAAGTGTTTGCTCACTCAAATCAGTCGGAATGTGGAAGCATACATGGATGACTTTGTGATCAAGTCACGTAAGGGTACCGACCTGCTGGCTGACCTTGCTGAAACTTTTGCCAACCTCAGAAGGTATGATATCAAGCTTAATCCATCAAAGTGCACATTCGGAGTTCCTGGCGGAAAATTACTCGGTTTCGTCATTTTCGGACGAGGGATCGACGCTAACCCAGAGAAAGTTGGTGCTATACTCCGGATGAAACGTCCTGTGCTTGTGTATGATGTCCAGAAGCTTACTGGTTGTTTGGCCGCCTTGAGTCAATTCATTTCTCGCCTCTGTGAAAAGGCATTGCCTCTTTACCGACTGGTGAAGAAGTCTGATAAGTTCGAGTGGACTCCTGAAGCTGATGCAGCATTTGTAGAGCTCAAAGCCCTGCTTTCCACCCAGCCGGTGCTCGCTGCCCCAATCAGCAAAGAGCCTCTACTGCTTTACATTGCAGCCACTGGACAAGTTGTCGATCTGAAGACTCGTGGTCGGCGGGAAGAAGAAGGAAAAGCATATAAAGTTCAGCGCCCAGTGTATTATGTTTCTGAAGTTCTGACTCCATCGAATCAGAGATATCCACATTATCAGAAGCTTGTTTATGGGATTTACATGACTACGAAGAAGGTTGCACACTATTTCTCCGATCACTCCATTACAGTCGTCAGCGACGCACCATTATCAGAGATTCTGAACAACAGAGGTGCAACTGGTCGAGTGGCAAAGTGGGCGATTAAACTCCTTCCCTTGGATATCAAGTTTGAGGCAAAGAAAGCTATCAAGTCCCAAGCAATAGCAGATTTCCTCGCCGAGTGGATTGAACAACAACTGCCGACCCAGATTCACTCGGAACACTGGACCATGTTCTTTGATGGCTCCAAGATGCTGAGTGGTTCCGGTGCTGGGGTGGTATTGGTATCCCCCCGAGGCGACAAACTCAGCTATGTTCTTCAGATTCACTTTGACTCCTCAAACAATGAAGCTGAATATGAAGCACTTCTGTATGGGTTGCGTATGGCCATTTCACTCGGCGTCTGTCGCCTCATGGTCTATGGCGACTCGGATTTAGTGGTCAATCAAGTGATGAAGGAGTGGGACGTCAGAAGCCCAGCTATGACTGGTTATTGTAATGCAGTAAGAAAGTTAGAGAAGAAGTTTGAGGGGTTAGAGCTCCATCACATACCCCGACTGAAAAATCAAGCTGTTGATGATCTGGCAAAGATTGGTTCCAAGAGAGAAGCCATTCCCAGCAATGTGTTCTTGGAACATATACATTCGCCTTCAGTTCAAGAAGATCCTTTCACTGAAGAGCCCCCACAACCAAAGAGTGCCACTGATCCAACTGAAGTCGAAGTCCCAGCCGTGGTCGACTTGATCATGGAGGTTTTGGTCATCACTCCCGACTGGACAGTGTCGTACATCGTGTACATTCATAGGAAGGAACTCACAGAGGATGAAGAAGAGGCTCGACAGATCGTCCGTCGATCCAAAGCCTTTACTGTTATAAGAGGACAGTTGTTCAGAGAAAGTGTGACTGGAGTCTGCCATAAATGCATAACACCAGATGAAGGTCGAGTGATCCTCAATGACATCCACTCGGGGACCTGTGGTCACCATGCGTCCTCTCGGACCATTGTGGCCAAAGCATACCGAGCGGGATTTTATTGGCCATAAGCAAACGAGATGGCAAAATAAATAGTCGACAAATGCGAAGGTTGCCAGTTTTACTCCAATATGTCTCACAAGCCTGCATCTGCCCTGAAGACCATTCCACTCATCTGACCCTTTGTTGTTTGGGGTTTGGATATGCTGGGACCTCTGAGGACTGGTAGGAGCGGCTTCACTCACGTGCTCGTGGCAGTCGACAAGTTCACCAAATGGATTGAAGCCAAGCCTATTAAAAACCTTGAAGCCAGTACTGCTGTCAGCTTCATCAGAGAGTTGACGTTAAGATATGGTGTTCCACACAGCATCATCACTGACAATGGGTCGAACTTCGATTCTAATGAGTTCAGAGCATTTTGTGCTTCCCAAGGTACTCGAGTCGACTACGCTTCAATCACCTACCCCTAGTCGAATGGACAAGCTGAGAGAGCAAACATATTGATTCTCAAAGGACTGAAACCCCGATTGATGCTGATCTCAAACACGCAGTAGGAGCCTGGGTCGATGAACTTCCGTTAGTGCTGTGAGGAGGATTGTTATTATTAAGTCACCTTATTATCTTCTCCATCATCATGAGCATATTTATTATGAATGCAACAATGAGCATGCAGCATACACATGCATGAACAAAATAGTAAACTTTTCAATTGAAAAGTTATAGCTTATGGGACAAATCGAAACAAAGCACTAGCATATCAACGATGTAACAAAATCATCATAACATCAATACTACATGCATGAAACAAATCCACAACAGAAGCATGATATTAACAATAAATATATCTAGCATGCAAAAAATATAATAGAGGACAAGCATGACATGGCAAGCAATACAACATATACCCCAACTGAAATAACTGCAGACGAACCAGATCGGAAACAACTGCAACTACACACACAAGGTGCAAGCAAAGTCAACATGCAAGTTCGGGGCTCATGATAAGAGGTTGGCTTGCCTGGGGGTTGACAAATACTCCGGGAAGAAGTGTGAAACTATCACGGAAAGATTTGCCGGAGAATGGTTCTCTCTTAGAGGGGCTGGAGTAGGGCAAGGGTAAAATAGGTATTTTCAGAATGTAAAAACATCGAGAAAATAGTCCCATCAGAAAGAGCTCAGCGAACAGAGAACATGAGCGCTGTAATCACCTAAGTCGGAGTCACGGTTGCAAAGTTGTGGCCGTTCGTTCGTTAGGCAGGAAACAAACAGAAAACTATCCATTTCTGGCCTTAACGGGTGAACGCTCACAATATAGCCACTTCGGCCGGCGGGGCTTAAAACAGAAAGCACATTTGAGAAAATATGTTTCCAGTGAGTAGAAAGTGTATTTCAGGCAATACATTTTCAGTTACCAGAAAACGTATAACACCTAATACGTTTACAGAGAACAGAAAGTGTATTCTAGCCTGGGCGTCTCCACTTACGCTGACGTGGACTCGGCTGAGTCGTTGACAGGTGGGGTCACGCGAGGAGGGGCCCGTCTGGCATGGCCTTCTTCTTCCTCCCGCTCGGGCGCGGGCATGGCTGAGGGAGGCGGCCATCCCGATGGCGATCGCCGGTGCGTCTGGCCACCACTCGCGACGGGTGACCTACCCAGATGCTCAGGAGGAAGAGGCTCATCTCGCGGTGGTCTCCGTTTCCGGCGAGGAGCACTAGGAAGGGAGCAGTAGGGCTCGCGGCGGAGATGGGCTTCGACCGCCAGCGAGGTAGGTGCTACGGTAGGGGAGGGGAAGGGCCGAGGCAACTGGGAGGCTCGCCGGACCTTGGGGAATGCTCTAGTGGTGGAGGAGCCGAGGGGGAAAGCATGAGGTCGTTGGATTTGAGATGGACAGAGACGACGGCCATGGTGGTGGTGGAGGTCGGGCAATGGCTACGGGAGGATATGAGGAACATGTCGAGGCGTGGGGAGAGGCAGAGGGGCTGCTGGTGATCTCCAAATGGTCACGGGTGGGCTATTTACACTACAAAAAAAAGACACATCCGTGACATTTTGGGTGGAACGAAATTTTTTTCTATCATACTTATGACACTTCTATGACGATAATTTTGACCAAACCCGGTATCATCATAGATGTGGTGGGCTCCTACTTCTATGACAAAAAATCATGACAAAAAATGGGCTTTTTGTCCTGGGCGGGTCGGAGACACAGCTCCATGACATGCTTTGGGCCGTCCATGACGGAAAAAACCATGGTAGAAGAAAGGGTGAGGAAAATATCAAGGGAGTTCCCGGTTACGGTGGGTGGTTCGGGCCGAGCGATGCGCGTTTCTCTCATACGTACGCGCGTGTGTGCGAGGCGTTGGGCTCTAACTGAACCCGAGCGAGGCATTGGGCCCTAACTGAACCCGAGCGATGGCAATAGCTACGTTACTGAACCCGAGTGATCGATCCCTTGCTGTTAACTGCACCCGAGTGATTCCTTTGCTACTGCTACTAACTGAAGCTGGTCGATGTTGCCTCTGGATAGTGAGCTTTGTTGGGGGGTTTGGATGAACAGTTCCCGGTGGGGGGTTGGATGAACAGGAACCCGTGGTAGTAGAGGTCGTTGCCGCTGGATGAACAGTACCCCGATCGATCGAGCCGGTGGATAAACAGGACCCCGTGGACGTCAGGATGAACAGGAGCCCGTGGTGGGTTGGATGAAAAGTAGCCGGTGGAGGGCTGGTTGAACAGTAGCCGGTGGAGGGCTAGATGAACAGTAGCCCGTGGAGGGGTGGTTGAACAGGACCCCCTAGAGAGGGCTGATTGAACAGTAGCCAATGGAGGAGTGCATAGTGGAGGCTGGGTGAACATGAGCCCGGGGATGAACAGTCCGAGGTGGAGGCTGGAGGAGGTCGACGGTGGATGAACAGTAGCCTATGGAGGCAGTCAACGGTGGAGATGAATAGTATCCCGTGGAGTCCCGTTTTGCGGTACGCCACACCCCTCCTAATGAACAGGAGCCCGTTTCGACCGTAGCGCTCCAACACAAGTCGGTTTCCGCCGTTTTGCGGTATGCCACACCCCTCCCGATTAACAGGACCCCGTTTGGACCGTAGGAGGTCTGTTTCCTTCATTTTGCGGTACGCCAGACCCCTCCTAATGAATAGGATCCCGTTTCAACCGTGGCCAGTCGAACACAAGGCCATTTCCTCCATTGTGCGGTACACCAGGCCTCGTTTCCATCGGCTATTCCATCCAAGCCGGTTGCTCCTGATGAATAGTGTGCGTTCCGTTGCCTCGCGATGAACACGACGCATTACGTTGCATCCCCATGAACACGACGACGACACAGTTTCTCTGTTCTGACCCAGCCATGTACACGAGCCCTGGCTGTACGTATGCATGAGTAGGCGTTCGAGACCCCGCCCGTATGTACGTATGTGGCCGTATTTACTTTCTTGCACCCTGGCCGCTGTACGTATGTGTACATGCTACGTGCGCGCCTCTACTACGACACGTGCGCGCCTCTACTACAACACGTGCCCTTCCTTACACGGCCTCGGTTCATCACTGCAGCCTGCAGATAGACCGATCGACCAATATGTACGTACACCTTCGACACCAGAATGAAAATGCTACGTACTCTTCGACCAGGTGGTTCCAACTGTCAGGCACTTCCTTGAGTGCGAAGATGTAGCTGGTGGGTCCCAGCAGTCAGGGGGCGAATAATTTTTTTTCCTATAATATGGACAAACTTCCTTACATGTGAAGATGTAGCTGGTGGGTCCCCACAGTCAGGGGGAAATGTTTTTTTTGTGAAATACGGTAGCCCGTCCAGTGGGTCCCTTCTGTCAGGTGGATGAATCATTATTTTCCGCGTTATAAGGAGGCACTTCCTTGTTGCGGCCGTGGACCCACCTGTCAGCATCTCTATGTATAGTACTCTTCCGATAAAAGTCGTTCCTTGACCAAGTTGACACCGCCACGCCGAGAGCACCAGGGCGGTGGACGACGCGACAGTGGTTTCCCACACAGAGAGGAGTACGAGGGTTCACTGGTTCGGCTGCGGTGTGAAGCCGCCATCGCCGTAGAATAACAGGGGGTGTGGGTGAGTAGAGGGATGGCCTCGCCAGCGGTGGGAGTAGCAGAGGCGGTGAGGACTCTGCGGCATCACAGCCGGCCACGAGAAGCAACGCGGCATGACCGGCACTGGTTTGGGCGGCTGGAGTGTGGGGACCCCGACTCATAAGTCGTGATCACCGAATGCACGTGTACAGTGATCCCAAAGATCA
Organism: Aegilops longissima; assembly: GCA_021605205.1. NCBI lineage: Eukaryota > Viridiplantae > Streptophyta > Magnoliopsida > Poales > Poaceae > Aegilops > Aegilops longissima. Next base: position 211,600,246 of record CM038679.1, on the reverse strand, counting down.
ATGCTCACTGAACACACAGAAGCTGAATAACAAGAGGCTTACATCCATACATACCGTATTACACAAGTAGGACCATTATGGTCAAGTCTTGAGTATAACATTGCAGCGAAATCTTCGCCGATAACTTGGACCCATGCCATCCGCCTTAACCCTACGGGCATTACATTGGGAAGCGTCCTAGCTAGCATGTTGGTCACCGAAGTATTCTTCATCATATCCTGTTCATTCATGCTCGCCAATAAAATAACCGATGGCAAGCCAATGAGTACTTTGAATGTACTACTTAAGCAACCCATATTTTGGTTCAAGATACAACAATGCATGATATAGGTAAATTTTTGCAGAAAGCTAGTTTTGAGTGCAATGACATGTTCAACAACTTTTAAGACATACATCAGGAGAATTCAAGTAACCACGAGGACAGGTTACAGATATCAACATAAATAGAGTGGGCACCAACCCAACTCAATCATGTCAAGTCCTTTGACTCGACCCAAGTAGGTCTTCCCACTTATCCAAACACACACACGGTTTGTAAACTCTGGACGTAGTTTAAGCAGCACCGCCCAACTATCCTTGACCGTGGACACGGCTATTCTAATAGTTTTACACTTTGCAGAGGTTGCACACTTTACCCACAAGATCCGGGGAACTTCCGTGTCATCCACGACCCGCGATACCTCAAGTACCCGGGGTAAGCACCCGATCACTATCTTTCCCTAGACGACACTAACAAGGAGTCCACTCGTTGCTCCGTATCCTCACGATGTACATCATACGAGACTCTCTCGAGATTGTAACAGCCGAGAGGGGACACAACGGTGTATCCGGTGCCCTGTGAAAACAGTCATGGCCGCCCTACCTGGCACGACCCCGTCCCGAGAGAGAGCACCAACTCTCCCCCGTCACTAGTAATGCGGGCTCCAAGCTAGTATCGGCCTAGGTAATCAATAATGCCCTTCCCCATACAAGGGTAGAGTGTTTGCGCATGTAAGGTTGGGACATTCGACAAATCTTAAATCTAATCCATTTTCGAAAACAACACACACTTGCCTCGGTACACCACTTCGTCATCAAGTGGTTACCCATCTCATCATCTCCCTCGGGCATAAGTGGCACCCGACGGGGTTTTCGAAAAGTCTTTTGAAAATGCTTTGACTCCTTCACCATGCATATACCCGTCCCTTTTTGCGTAGCATCTACTTTAGCATCCTATCTACTCCCACCGGCATAACCCTCATAAGAAGGTAGGGTCATGCACAATGCAAGTATCAACGAGGAAGTACGGTGGCAAACCATCGAAGTGCTTACCACCTCATCATGATTCCATTGCAACAACAATATGGTGCTATATGACATGCATAAAAAGGGTTTCATAGACATGGTCAAAGGGCTGCTTGCCTGTTTTAACAAAGTCTTCGAGGTCTTCAAATATCCCTGGTCCAACTTCGAGCATTTCGTCTACTTCTTCAACTATCGTCGAAAGCAACCATAATAAGCAACACGACAAGGCAGAAAATAAAAGTGCTCTAAAAAATTAAGTTGGACTTTTCTAGGATACCTTTGGTCATATGAGGGATGACCAAAGTAGTTTCATTGGGATTTGATCTATGGATATCTCTGAACATTTTGATGTGATGGAATCAAGGGGTTTATGGATTTGTAAGAAGTGTATAGAAACATATTTTTTGAAAAATGAGCAAAGGCACCCATTTAGCAAATCATTATTTTAGAAGCATCTGGTAGTTGGTTTCACTGGATTTGGAGTTCAAATGAATTTCCTATGAATTCGCAAAGTTGACAAATATGAAGAAATGGCTCATTGTTTTATGTGGTACAGAAAGTATTAAGAAAAATGTTCATAAACTAAGTTATGAACTTACAAACATCTAGGAATTTGAATCATGGCATTTGGATCAAATTTGAGCTCTCTGTGATTTCATAAGTTCATCACAGAAATGGAAAATGGGGTTTTGATAAATATTTATGAAGAGAAAGTTTCTGGAAAAATGTGCAAATAGCACCATGTGATAGATCATGATTTGTGGAACCCCTAGAAATTTGAATCATCAAATTTGGAGCTCTGTTGATTTATTTATGGGTTTTTGAAGTTGACTGGAAAAAGAAAAAGACAAAGGATTTACCGAAAGGGGCCAGATATGGGTGGCGGCGGCGCACGCTGGGGCGAGGTTTAGCAGTAGGGCGCCACTGGGCCGGCCCAGCGGCTCGGCCGCGCGGCGACAGGGGCGACGTCGATGGCGGATTCGGCGAAGCAGTATCCACTTAAATGGCGGGGCCCGGTGCTTAGGCCGTCTCCTACCTCCCGCTCGAACACAGCAGAGGCAGGGGAGGCGAGGGCGAGCAGGCGCTGGCGTTCCCCCGGCGGTACCGGCCACCTCCGGCGACGCCCGACACACCGGCAGAGTCAACGCGCCGCGACGCACCCGTCCATGTGCTGCACGCCCACGGGGGAGCCCGGCAAGAGAATGGCTTCGGGTGCGGCGGACCGGGGCTGACGGCGGGGTTCGGCAAGGCGAGGAAGGCACGAGGAGGAGGGGATGGAGCACGGGGGGAGTTGCAGGTGGTGATGAGAGGGTGCGGGTGTGTTCATGGGGACGAGAGAGGGGTCGAGGCCCATGAATTTAAGCGGCGGCCGGCGGCACTGCTCCGGCCATGGAGGTGCAAGGAGAACACGGGAAGAGCAGTGGGTTGGTCTAGGGAATGCACGGGAGGGAGAGAGGGCCAAAGGAGTAGAGAGGGGGCTCGGGGTGGCCTTAAATGGCGAGGCCGTGGCTCTCCGTGGACGTGGCCTATGGGCACCCGCGGGAATGGCCGTAGTGGCCACGGGAGGAGGCCCGGGGCAATCTATGTCGTTCGTGGGAGTCAAGTAGGGTGCCAGGAAGAGAGAGAGGGAGCGGGGCAAGGCTCTGGTGCTCGCGCGTGCGACGCCGGGCATTGGCCGAGCCGGGCGGCTCTTGGCACGCGCCGCAGGAGGTGAGAAAGAGAGGGAAAGGAGGGGGGCAGCACGGTGGCGTGTTGCGGACGTCGAGGCACCTCGACTGGTGCAAGGGGGAGGCTCGAGGTGGTCGGGGGACGCGGCGTCAACGATCGGGAGCATGCTGATGTGCTCCAGAGCGCGTAAATGGCCGGCACCCGCGGCTTTTCCTCGCGTCCTCACGCGCCCACTTGTGTCTGGCAGCTGCAGGGGGGAGTAAACAATGTGATAATGGCATTGGATGCTCTGGGGATCCACTGGAGTGAGGAGGGAGGTTGAGAGAGAGAGAAGTGGTGCTGTCCAAAGAGGGAAAAAGAGCTTTTCACCCCCATCATCATGGCTCCTCGGGCAGGGAAAGATGCAGGGTTTAGAGGAGGACCAGATGATGCTGTGGGAGAAAGCTTAGCTCATGGAGATTAGTGGAAATGGCCAAAACATGCATTTTAAATTTCTGCCAAGAAGGTGTTTGATGGTGGTTTGAGCAAGCAAATGAATTCCAAATGATATGAAGATTAACAGGATCAAGTGTCATATAGAAATGAGGTTGATCACCAAGTTGGAGCTCATTTGAAGAAAGTTGACAATGCAACTTTGGTAAACCCTAGAAATCAACAGAAATGGACTTCCCAAGATTTATTCATGCAAACCTATTCTCCTTGACGCACCACTTGGTGTAGTGTCCTCATTTGAGGTTCTGAACATGTCCACAAAAGTAGAGATCAAAAGGAGAAAGTTTCCAATGTAGAGTTGTTCAAATTTGGTTCTGGACAGGAAGGGTTTTGGGGCACTTTGATCAAGTTAACTTGTTCTCCAACTTGGGCAATTTAGTCTAGATGAATTATTAGACCAGTTGAGCGTGTACACTAGTGGATCCGCGATACCTCAAGTACTCGGGGTAAGCACCCGATCACTATCTTTCCCTAGACGACACTAACAAGGAGTCCACTCGTTGCTCCGTATCCTCGCGATGTACATCATACGAGACTCTCTCGAGATCGTAACACCCGAGAGGGGACACAACGGTTTATCCGGTGCCCTGTGAAAACATTCATGGCCGCCCTACCTGGCACGACCCCGTCCCGAGAGAGAGCACCAACTCTCCCCCGTCACTAGTAATGCAGGCTCCAAGCTTGGATCGGCCTAGGTAATCAATAATGCCCTTTCCCATACAAGGGTAGAGTGGTTGCGCATGTAAGGTTGGGATAGTCGACAAATCCTAAATCTAATCCATTTTTGAAAACAACACACACTTGCCTCGGTACACCACTTCGTCATCAAGTGGTTACCCATCTCATCATCTCCCTCGGGCATAAGTGGCACCCGACGGGGTTTTCGAAAAGTCTTTTAAAAATGCTTTGACTCCTTCACCATGCATATACCCGTCCCTTTTTGCGTAGCATCTACTTTAGCATCCTATCTACTCCCACCGGCATAACCCTCATAAGAAGGTATGGTCATGCACAATGCAAGTATCAACGAGGAAGTACGGTGGCAGACCATCAAAGTGGTTACCACCTCATCATGATTCCGTTGCAACAACAATATGGTGCTATATGACATGCATAAAAAGGGTTTCATAGACATGGTCAAAGGGCTGCTTGCCTGTTTTAACAAAGTCTTCGAGGTCTTCAAATATCCCTGGTCCAACTTCGAGCATTTCGTCTACTTCTTCAACTATCGTCGAAAGCAACCATAATAAGCAACACAACAAGGCAGAAAATAAAAGTGCTCTAAAAAAGTAAGTTGGACTTTTCTAAGATACCTTTGGTCATATGAGGGATGACCAAAGTAGTTTCATTGGGATTTGATCTATGGATATCTCTGAACATTTTGATGTGATGGAATCAAGGGGTTTCTGGATTTGTAAGAAGTGTATAGAAACATATTTTTTGAAAAATGAGCAAAGGCACCCATTTAGCAAATCATGATTTTAGAAGCATCTGGGAGTTGGTTTCACTGGATTTGGAGTTCAAATGAATTTCCTATGAATTCGCAAAGTTGACAAATATGAAAAAATGGCTCATTGTTTTATGTGGTACAGAAAGTATTAAGAAAAATGTTCATAAACTAAGTTATGAACTTAGAAACATCTAGGAATTTGAATCATGTCATTTGGATCAAATTTGAGCTCTCTGTGATTTTCTAAAGTTCATCACAGAAATGGAAAATGGGGTTTTGATAAATATTTATGAAGAGAAAGTTTCTGGAAAAATGTGCAAATAGCACCATGTGATAGATCATGATTTGTGGAACCCCTAGAAATTTGAATCATCAAATTTGGAGCTCTGTTGATTTATTTATGGGTTTTTGAAGTTGACTGGAAAAAGAAAAAGACAAAGGATTTACCGAAAGGGGCCAGATCTAGGCGGCGGCGGCGCACGCTGGGAAGAGGTTTAGCAGCTGAAGGAAATATGCCCTAGAGGCAATAATAATGTTATTATTTATTTCCTTATATCATGATAAATGTTTATTATTCATGCTAGAATTGTATTAACCGGAAACATAATACATGTGTGAATACATAAACCTACAGAGTGTCACTAGTATGCCTCTACTTGACTAGCTCGTTAATCAAAGATGGTTATGTTTCCTAACCATGAACAAGGAGTTGTTATTTGATTAACGGATCACATCATTGGTTGAATGATCTGATTGACATGACCCATTCCATTAGCATAGCACCTGATCGTATAGTTTGTTGCTAGTGCTTTTCTTCATGACTTATACATGTTCCTATGACTATGAGATTATGCAACTCCCGTTTGCCCGAGGAACACTTTGGGTGCTACCAAACGTCACAACGAATCGGGTGATTATAAAGGTACATTACAGGTGTCTCCGAAGGTACATGTTGGGTTGGCATATTTCGAGACTAGGATTTGTCACTCCGATTGTCGGAGAGGTATCTCTGGGCCCTCTCGGTAATGCACATCACATAAGCCTTGCAAGCATTGCAACTAAATGTGTTAGTTGTGAGATGATGTATTACGGAACGAGAAAAGAGACTTGCCAGTAACGAGATTGAACTAGGTATTGGATACCGACGATCGAATCTCGGGCAAGTAACATACCGATGACAAAGGGAACAACGATGTTGTTATGCGGTCGACCGATAAAGATCTTCGAGAATATGTAGGAGCCAATATGGGCATCCAGGTCCCGCTATTGGTTATTGACCAGAGAGGTGTCTCGGTCATGTCTACATAGTTCTCGAACCCGTAGGGTCCGCACGCTTAACGTTTCGATGACAGTTATTATGAGTTTATATGATATTGATGTACCGAAGGTTGTTCGGAGTCCCGGATGAGATCACGGACATGACGAGGAGTCTCAAATGGTCGAGACATAAAGATTGATATATTGGAAGCCTATGTTTGACTCGGAATCACTCCGGGTGAAATTGGGAATTTTACCGAGTACCGGGGTTACGGAACCTCCCGGGGTCAATGGGCCTTGATGGGCCTTAGTGGGAAAGAGAAAAGGGGCCATAGTGCTGGTCACCTTCCCCTTCCCTAGTCCTATTAGGACTAGGAGAAGGCGCCTCTCTCTCCCTTCCCACTTGGGGAAACCTAGTTGGACTAGGATTTGGGGGAATCCTACTCCTAGTAGGAGTAGGACACCTGGCGCACCTCTCCTTGGCCGGCCAGCCCCTCCCTTCCCTCCTTTATATACAGGGCAGGGGCACCCCATGACACACAAGTTGATCATTGAGATCGTTCCTTAGCCGTGTGCGGTGCCCCTTCCACTAAACTACACCTCGAATATACCGATGCGGAGCTTAGGCGAAGCCCTGCGCGGTGGAACATCATCATCGCCACCACGCCGTCAGGTCTTTAAACTCTCCTCAACACTCGGCTGGATCGGAGTTCGAGGGACGCCATCGAGCTGAACGTGTGCAGAACTCGGAGGTGCCCGACGCTCGGTACTTGGATCGGTTGGATCGGGAAGAAGTACGACTACTTCCTCTACGTTGCGTCAACGCTTCGCTGCTGGTCTCACGAGGGTACGAGACAACACTCTCATCTCGTTGCTATGCATCACCATGATCTTGCGTGATCGTAGGAAATTTTTGAAATTACTACGTTCCCCAACAGTGGCATCCGAGCCTGGTTTTATGCGTTGATGTCATGTGCACGAGTAGAACACAAGTGAGTTGTGGACGATACAAGTCATACCGCCTACCAAAGCATGTCATACTTTGGTTCAGCGGTATTGTGAGATGAAGCGGCCCGGACCGACATTACGCAGACGCTTACGCGAGACTGGTTTCACCGCCCGAGCACTCGTTGCTTAAAGGTGACCGGCGGTGTCTGCTCTCTCACTTTAGTTGAATCGAGTGGCTACGCCCGGTCCTTGAGAAGGTTAAACGGAGTCTATTTGACGAAATATCGCTGTGGTTATGATGCGAGGTAAGAACGGTTCTTGCTCAGCCCGTAGCAGCCACGTAAAACTTGCAACAACAAAGTAGAGGACGCCTAACTTGTTTTTGCAGGGCATGTTGTGATGTGATATGGTCAAGACGTGATGCTATATTTTATTGTATGAGATGATCATGTTTTGTAACCGAAGTTATCGGCAATCGGCAGGAGCCATATGGTTGTCGCTTATTGTATGAAATGCAACGCCATGTAATTGCTTTACTTTATCACTAAGGAGTAGCGATAGTCGAGAAGCAATAGTTGGCGAGACGACAACGATGCTACGATGGAGATCAAGGTGTCGCGCGGTGACGATGGTGATCATGGCGGTGCTTCGCGATGGAGATCACAAGCACAAGATGATGATGACCATATCATATCACTTATATTGATTGCATGTGATGTTTATCCTTTATGCATCTTATCTTGCTTTGATTGACGGTAGCATTATAAGATGATCTCTCACTAAAATTATCAAGAAGTGTTCTCCCGAGTATGCACCGCTATGAAAGTTCTTCGTCTTTGAGACACCACGTGATGATCGGGTGTGATAGGCTCTACGCTCAAATACAACGGGTGCAAAACAGTTGCACGCGAATACTCAGGTTAAACTTGACGAGCCTAGCATATAACAGATATGGCCTCGGAACACAGAGACCGAAAGGTCGAGCGTGAATCATATAGTAGATATGATCAACATAGTGATGTTCACCATTGAAACTACTCCATCTCACGTGATGATCGGACATGGTTTAGTTGATTTGGATCACGTAATCACTTAGATGACTAGAGAGATGTCTATCTAAGTGGGAGTTCTTAAGTAATATGATTAATTGAACTTTAATTTATCATGAACTTAGTCCTGGTAGTATTTTGCAGATTATGTTGTAGATCAATAGCTCGCGTTGTTGCTTCCCTGTGTTTTTATATGTGTTCCTAGAGAAAATTGTATTGAAAAATGTTAGTAGCAATATTACGGATTGGATCCGTGATCTGAGGTTTATCCTCATTGCTGCGCAGAAGAATTATGTCCTTGATGCACCGCTAGGTGACAGACCTATTGCAGGAGCAGATGCAGACGTTATGAACGTTTGGCTAGTTCAATATGAGCAGATACAGACGTTATGAACGTTTGGCTAGCTCAATATGATGACTACTTGATAGTTTAGTGCACCATGCTTAACGGCTTAGAATCGGGACTTCAAAGACGTTTTGAACGTCATGGACCATATGAGATGTTCCAGAATTGAAGTTAATATTTCAAGCAAATACCCGAGTTGAGAGATATGAAGTCTCCAACAAGTTCTATAGCTAAAAGATGGAGGAGAATCGCTCAACTAGTGAGCATGTGCTCAGATTGTCTGAGTACTTCAATCGCTTGAATCAAGTGGGAGTTAATCTTCCAGATAAGATAGTGATTGACAGAATTCTCTAGTCACCATCACTAAGTTAGTAGAACTTCGTGATGAACTATAGTATGCAAGGGATGACGAAAAAGATTCTCCAGCTCTTCGCGATGCTAAAATCGCGAAGGTAGAAATCAAGAAAACATCAAGTGTTGATGGTTGACAAGACCACTAGTCTCAAGGAAAATGGCAAAGGGAAGAAGGGAACTTCAAAAGGAACGGCAAGCAAGTTGCTGCTCGAGTGAAGAAGCCCAAGTCTAGACCTAAGCCCGAGACCGAGTACTTACACTGCATAGGAAATGGTCATCGAAACGGTAATACCCCAAATATTTGGTGGATAAGAAGGATGGAAAAGTGAACAAGAGTATATTTGATATACAGGTTATTGATGTGTGCTTTACTAGTGTTTATAGTAGCCCCGAGTATTTGATACTTGATCGGTTGTTAAGATTAGCAACTCAAACGGAGTTGCAGAATGAACAGAGACTAGTTAAGGGTGAAGTGACGATGAGAGTTGGAAGTAGTTCCAAGATTGATATGATCATCATCGCACACTCCCTATACTTTCGGGATTAGTGTGGAACCTAAATAAGTGTTATTTGGTGTTGAGCATAAATATGATTTGATCATGTTTATTGCAATACGGTTATTCATTTAAGTAATAGAATAAATTGTTGTTCTGTTTACATGAATAAAACCTTATATGGTTACACACCCAATGAAAATGGTTCATTGGATCTCGATCATAGTGATACACATATTCATAATATTGAAGCCAAAAGATGCAAAGTTAATAATGATAGTGCAACTTATTTGTGGCATTGCCGCTTAGGTCATATTGGTGTAAAGCGATGAAGAAACTCCATGCTTGATGGACTTTGGAATCACTTGGTTATGAATCATTTGATACTTGCGAACCGTGCCTTTTGGGCAAGATGACTAAAACTCCGTTCTCGGAACAATGGAACAAGCTACTGACTTATTGGGAATAATACATACCGATGTATGCGATCCAATGAGTGTTGATGCTCGTGGCAAGTATCGTTATTTTCTAACCTTCACAAAGATGATTTGAGCAGATATGGGTATATCTACTTGATGAAACACAAGTCTGAAACATTTGAAAAGTTCAAAGAATTTCAGAGTGAAGTGGAAAATCATCGCAACAAGAAAATAAAGTTTCGCGATCTGATCGTGGAGATCAATATTTGAGTTACGAAGTTTGGTCTTCAATGAAAACAATGTGGAATAGTTTCACAGCTCACGCCACGGAACACCACAATGTTATGGTGTGTCCGAACGTCAGAATCCGATTTTATTTTGATATGGTGCGATCTATGATGTATCTTACCGATTTACCACTATCGCTTTGGGGTTATGCATTAGAGACAGCTGCATTCACGTTTAATAGGGCACCATCTAAACCGCTGAGATGACACCGTATGAACTATGGTTTAACGAAGAAACCTAAGCTGTCGTTTCTTAAAAGTTTGGAGTTATGATGCTTATGTGAAAAGTTTTCAACAGATAAGCTCGAACCCAAATCGAGAAGTCTTCATAGAATACCCAAAGGTAACTATTGGGTACACCTTCTATCACAGATCCGAAGGCAAGTTATTCGTTGTTAAGATGGATCCTTTCTAGAGAAGGAGTTTTCTCGAAAGAAGTGAGTGGGAGGAAAGTAGAACTTGATAAGGTAATTGTACCTTCTCCCTTATTGGAAAGTAGTTCATCACGTAAATCAGTTTCATGATTCCTACACCAATTAGTGAGGAAGTTAATGATGATGATCATGAAACTTCAGATCAAGTTGCTACCAAACCTCGTAGGTCTTCCAGAGTAAGATCCGCACTGAGTGGTACGGTAATCCTATTCTAGAAGTCATGTTACTAGACCGTGATGAACCTACGAACTATGAGGAAGCGATGATGAGCCCAGATTCGCGAAATGGCTTGAGGCCATGAAATCTGAGATAGGATCCATGTATGAGAACAAAGTATGGACTTTGATTGACTTGCTCGATGATCAGCAAGCCATGTTAAATAAATGGATCTTCAAGAGGAGGACGGACAACGATAGTAGTGTTACTATCTACAAAGCTTGACTTGTTGCAAAAGGTTTTCGACAAGATCAATGTGTTGAATACGATGAGATTTTCTCACCGTAACGATGCTTATGTCTGTCCGAATCATGTTAGCAATCGCCACATTTTATGAAATCTGGCAAATGGATGTCAAAACTACATTCTTTAATGGATTTATTAAAGAAGAGTTGTATATGATGCAACCGAAGGTTTTGTCAATCCTAAAGGAGCTAACAAAATGTGCAAGCTCCAGCGATCCATCTATGGACTGGTGCAAGCATCTCGAGTTGGAATAAACGCTTTGATAGTGTGATCAAAGATATGGTTTTATACAGACTTTTGGAGAAGCCTGTATTTACAAGAAAGTGAGTGGAAGCACTACAGCATTTCGATAAGTATATGTGAATGACATATTGTTGATCGGAAATAATGTAGAATTATTCGTAAAGCATAAAGGAGTATTTGAAAGGAGTTTTTCAAAGAAGGGCCTCGGTGAAGCAACGTATAAATTGAGCATCAAGATCTATTGAGATAGATCAAAATGCTTGATAAGTGTTTTCAATAAGTACATACCTTGTCAAGATTTTGAAGTAGTTCAAAATGGAACAGTGAAAGAAAAGTTCTTGCCTGTGTTGCAAAGGTGTGAAATTGAGTAAGACTCAAATCCCGACCACGGCAGAAAATAGAAAAGAGAATGAAAGTCATTCCTATGCCTCAATCATAGGTTCTATAAAGTATGCCATGTCTGTGTGCGGATCTATTGCATACCATACCACTAAGATTGGCAAGGAGTGCAATAGAGATCTAGGAGTAGATCAATGGACAGCGGTCAAAATTATCCTTAGTAGAATAAGGATATGTTTCTCGATTATGGAAGTGAAAATAGGTTCGCCGTAAAAGGTTACGCCGATGCAAGTTTTAACACTAATCTAGATGACTCGAGTCTCAATCTGGATACATATTGAAAGTGGGAGCAATTAGCTAGAGTAGCTCCGCAAGAGCATTGTAGACATAGAAATTTGCAAAATACTTACGGCTCGAATGTGATGACCGCTGACTAAAATTATCTCACAAGCAAAACATGATCACACCTTAGTACTCTTTGGGTGTTAATCACATAGCGATGTGAACTAGATTATCGACTCTAGTAAACCCTTTGGGTGTTGGTCACATGTCGATGTGAACTATGGGTGTTAACCACATATAGATGTGAACTATTGATGTTAAATCACATGGCGATGTGAACTAGATTATTGACTCTAGTGCAAGTGGGAGATCAAGGAAATATGCCCTAGAGGCAATAATAATGTTATTATTTATTTCCTTATATCATGATAAATGTTTATTATTCATGCTAGAATTGTATTAACCGGAAACATAATACATGTGTGAATACATAAACCTACAGAGTGTCACTAGTATGCCTCTACTTGACTAGCTCGTTAATCAAAGATGGTTATGTTTCCTAACCATGAACAAGGAGTTGTTATTTGATTAACGGGATCACATCATTGGTTGAATGATCTGATTGACATGACCCATTCCATTAGCATAGCACCTGATCGTATAGTTTGTTGCTAGTGCTTTTCTTCATGACTTATACATGTTCCTATGACTATGAGATTATGCAACTCCCGCTTGCCCGAGGAACACTTTGGTGCTACCAAACGTCACAACGAATCGGGTGATTATAAAGGTACATTACAGGTGTCTCCGAAGGTACATGTTGGGTTGGCATATTTCGAGATTAGGATTTGTCACTCCGATTGTCGGAGAGGTATCTCTGGGCCCTCTCGGTAATGCACATCACATAAGCCTTGCAAGCATTGCAACTAAATGTGTTAGTTGTGAGATGATGTATTACGGAACGAGAAAAGAGACTTGCCAAGAATGAGATTGAACTAGGTATTGGATACCGACGATCGAATCTCGGGCAAGTAACATACCGATGACAAAGGAACAACGATGTTGTTATGCGGTCGACCGATAAAGATCTTCGAGAATATGTAGGAGCCAATATGGGCATCCAGGTCCCGCTATTGGTTATTGACCGAGAGGTGTCTCGGTCATGTCTACATAGTTCTCGAACCCGTAGGGTCCGCACGCTTAACGCTTCGATGATGCTTATTATGAGTTTATATGATATTGATGTACGAAGGTTGTTCGAGTCCCGGATGAGATCACGGACATGACGAGGAGTCTCAAATGGTCGAGACATAAAGATTGATATATTGGAAGCCTATGTTTGACTCCGAATCACTCCGGTGAAATTGGGAATTTTACCGAGTACCGGGGTTACCGGAACCTCCCGGGGGGTCAATGGGCCTTGATGGGCCTTAGTGGGAAAGAGAAAAGGGGGCCATAGTGCTGGCCGCACCTTCCCCCCTTCCCTAGTCCTATTAGGACTAGGAGAAGGGGCGCTCTCTCTCTCCCTTCCCACTTGGGAAACCTAGTTGGACTAGGATTTGGGGGGATCCTACTCCTAGTAGGAGTAGGACACCCTGGCGCACCTCTCCTTGGCCGGCCAGCCCCTCCCCTTCCCTCCTTTATATACAGGGGCAGGGGGCACCCCATGACACACAAGTTGATCATTGAGATCGTTCCTTAGCCGTGTGCGGTGCCCCCTTCCACTAAACTACACCTCGAATATACCGATGCGGAGCTTAGGCGAAGCCCCGCGCCGGTGGAACATCATCATCGCCACCACGCCGTCGGTCGACGAAACTCTCCTCAACACTCGGCTGGATCGGAGTTCGAGGGACGCCATCGAGCTGAACGTGTGCAGAACTCGGAGGTGCCGTGACGCTCGGTACTTGGATCGGTTGGATCGGGAAGAAGTACGACTACTTCCTCTACGCTGCGTCAACGCTCGCTGCTGGTCTCACGAGGGCACGAGACAACACTCTCATCTCGTTGCTATGCATCACCATGATCTTGCGTGATCGTAGGAAAATTTTTGAAATTACTACGTTCCCCAACAGCAGCAGGGCGCCACTGGGCCGGCCCAGCGGCTCGGCCGCGCGGCGACAGGGGCGACATCGACCGCGGATTCGGCGAAGCCGTTTCCACTTAAACGGCGGGGCCCGCCCACCGGGTCGCTGACGAGCGGGGCCCGGTGCTCAGGCCGTCTCCTACCTCCCGCTCGAACAGAGCAGAGGCAGGGGAGGCGAGGCCGAGTAGGCGCCGGCGTTCCCCCGACGGTACCAGCCACCTCCGGCGACGCCTGGCTCACCGGCGGACTCAGCGCGCCGCGGCGCACCCGTCCATGTGCTACACACCCACGGGGGAGCCCGGGAAGAGGATGGCTTCGGGTGCGGCGGACCGGGGCTGACGGCGGGGTTCGGCAAGGCGAGGAAGGCACGAGGAGGAGGGGATGGAGCACGGGGGGAGTTGGAGGTGGTGATGAGAGGGTCCGGGTGTGTTCATGAGGACGAGAGAGGGGTCGAGGCCCATGAATTTAAGCGGCGGCCGGCGGCACTGCTCCGGCCATGGAGGTGCAAGGAGAACACGGGAAGAGCAGTGGGTTGGTCCAGGGAATGCACGGGAGGGAGAGAGGGCCAAACGGGTAGAGAGGGGGCTCGGGGGTGGCCTTAAATGGTGAGGCCGTGGCTCTCCGTGGACGTGGTTTCTGTGCACCATGGGAATGGCCTTGAGGGCCACGGGAGGAGGCCCGGGGCTGTCTACGGCGTTCGCGGGAGTCGAGTAGGGTGCCAGGAAGAGAGAGAGGGAGTGGGGCGAGGCTCTGGTGCTCGCGCGTGCGAGGCCGGGCATTGGCCGAGCCGGGCGGCTCTGGGCACGCGCCGCAAGAGGTGAGAGAGAGAGGGAAAGGAGGGGGGCAGCACGGTGGCGTGTTGCGGACGTCGAGGCACCTCGACTGGCGCAAGGGGGAGGCTCGAGGTGGTCGGGGGACGCGGCGTCAATGGTCGGGAGCACGCTGACGTGCTCCAGAACGCGTAAATGGCCGGCACCTGCGGCTTTTCCTCGCGTCCTCACGCGCCCACTTGTGTCTGGCAGCTGTAGGGGGGAGTAAACAATGTGACAATGGCATTGGATGCTCTGGGGATCCACTGGAGTGAGGAGGGAGGTTGAGAGAGAGAGAAATGGTGCTGTCCAGAGAGGGAAAAGAGCTTTTCACCCCCATCATCATGGCTCCTCGGGCAGGGAAAGATGTAGGGGTTAGAGGAGGACCAGATGATGCTGTGGGAGAAATCTTAGCTCATGGAGATTAGTGGAAATGGCCAAAACATGCATTTTAAATTTCTGCCAGAAGGTATTTGATGGTGGTTTGAGCAAGCAAATGAATTCCAAATGATATGAAGATTAACAGGATCAAGTGTCATATAGAAATGAGGTTGATCACCAAGTTGGAGCTCATTTGAAGAAAGTTGACAATGCAACTTTGGTAAACCCTAGAAATCAACAGAAATGGACTTCCCAAGATTTATTCATGCAAACCTATTCTCCTTGATGCACCACTTGGTGTAGTGTCCTCATTTCAGGTTCTGAACATGTCCACAAAAGTTGAGATCAAAAGGAGAAAGTTTCCAATGTAGAGTTGTTCAAATTTGGTTCTGGACAGGAAGGGTTTTGGGGCACTTTGGTCAAGTTAACTTGTTCTCCAACTTGTGCAATTCGGTCTAGATGAATTATTAGACCAGTTGAGCATGTACACAAGATTTGAGAGCATTTGGACATGTTTGGCAATGTAAAGTTGCTCAAACTTCAAAATGGACAGAAATGGTTTTGAGGGGATTTCACGGGGTTATACTATTCTCCATGACATGATACTTGTCCAGATCATCAAACAAGTGATATGTGACATGCTAGAATTTTCTTGGAATTTTTGGAGAATATTTCCTTTGTGACATGCTAGAATTTTTGGAGAAAGTTTCCAATGTGAAAAGCTTGAAATATCCAGAAAGGGTATTTGAGGGATTTGACCAATATTTTGAACATGTCCATGTGTTGAAACTCTTATATATGGGAAATATATGCCCACTGAGTTTCCCTGATTTTTGTCAAATATTTGTAAAACAATAAAAATAATTTTAACCTATTAAAGACCATTTCTGGACTAAAGAAAAAGCCTTTAAATAAAATAGGAAAGTAACTTTTAAAAATATATTTTTATGGTTTATGGGTATCCTATATCTAATAGGAGTCAAATATAGTTTTGGAAAGATTTTCTTTGCCCTTAATTAAGTACTTGCAAAGGCAATTCTCAATTCGGGGTTTTTGGAAAACTAATTTTGAAAATACTATTTGGCCAAATTATTTTTTTAAGAAATTATTTTTATGTCCTATACACATGGCATGATCATTGGGCAAGGTCTTTGGATCAAGGAGAAGGAGTATAAGAGTTGGAGGATTTATTTGATTTTTAGAGCACTTGCCAACAGCAGACAAAGTCAAATCAAGCAAAGACCAAAACACACAAAAGTTTTTGTCAAACCACAATTTATCATGATTTATTAGCTTAAGTTTTGTGCCATGAAAATCAGGGTGTGACATGGAGCAAGAAGACCAGAGGTTGAAGAAGTACTACGGCCGTTGGATGGACATCGTACGGTTACTGGAGCTAGAATCGTTCATATTGACTAAGTTGACAAAGCCCTCCGTCCCCGTCATCTTAGTAGGCCCACAAGTCAGCCTCCCACTATGGTGGGTCCCAGCTAGCAGGGGGAGTATTCATTTTTTTGTGCGTAATAACGAGGCATTGCCTTGCGTCCGAAGATATAGCTGGTGGGTCCGACCTGTCAGCGGGGGAACGTTTTTTCGCGAAATACAGAGGCCCTTCTGGTGGGTCCCAGCTGTCAGGTAGAGGAATCATTATTTTGCGCGTAATAAGGAGGCATTTCCTTGCGTGCGGCCGTGGACCCAACTGTCAGCCTCTCCACATACAGTCCACTTCCCATGCATGTCGTTCGTTGACCATGTCGACCACGCCATGCCGAGAGCACCAGGGCGGTCGACGACGACGAGGCCCAGGAAGGGAACGACACGGAGCCAGGGAAAACTTGGCAGGTTTTTCCCATGCGGAGGGGAGTGCGAGGGTTTACTGGTTCATCTGTCGTCGCTGGAGAAGAACAGCAGGTGTGGGTGAGTAGAGGGATGGCTAGGCCAGCGATGGGAGAATTATGGGGTGGTGAGGCCTACACGACAGCATAGCCGGCCAGGGGAGGAGAGAGCAGGCAGTCCCGTCGGCGCTTGTTAGAGTGGCTGGAGCAGGAAGAGCAGAGATTGAAGAAGCACGACGGCCGTTGGATGGACATCCAACATTCACTGCTCTCGTGTGTTGACTAAGTTGACACAGCGTTGCGTGTTAGTCAACCTTATTTTTTAGGAAAGCATACGCATCAACCTGTAGTAGGCGCACAAGTCAGCCTCAAATGTGTGGAAAATAGCATACAACCCATCTGCCATTATTTCTAATAATCTACAGCCCATTTGCGAATTCTTAAGAACTTTTTTGGAACCCATCTTCTTTTTGTTAGCATTACACCCCATATTGTGTCCACGTTTAAAAATTATATGAAATTTTGCATATTTCTATGCGGTCAACTATTTTTAATCCGAAATATCGAGTCACATTCAAACTATTTTGAAAAATAATTTATATAAATATAAAATCCAAATAATTTTCCATGCATAAAAATCAATGGAATTTAAAATCTTGTAATTAAAAAAATTGGAACTAATTCCCGGTTTGATGTGTCTTAAAAACGTACAACCCATTTCTGGTCAAACTGAATGAAACTCTCCTCATCCTGAAAGATTTGCAGCCCATCAGGGCTGATAAAGCAAGTAGGCCTCGTTTGGGTATTTCTTTAAAAAATAAAACTGGGCTAGCCATTTTTAGCAAGAAAAAAACACAACTGTGCTCATGATGTGGTAAACATAAATAAAACCATGGCTAGACGGGCCACAGCCCCCGCACAGCCCCGTTGTTACCCTGATCCGTCGCTAAAACTAGTATAAATAACAACTGCTTGTTCCTAAAAAAAAGTAAATCACAACTGCGCGACCTGCTGGGTCCCTGGTGTCAGCCGCTCGCTGTGTAATTCTCTCGTTTATTGACTACGTTGACAATGGCGTGAGCCCCATATGTCCAACCATTAGGATGAACCATTTTTTTGGGCTTACAATAACGAGGCACTTGCTTGCATACTGCCATGACGCTGGTGGTTCCCTACTGTCATCCTCTCCACGTACAGTCATATCCTTGTTCCTCTCAGTCGTTGACGGCATTGACAACGCAAGAGGGCGGCGCACCGCGCAAGGCGAGCGAACTAAGGCCGAGGACTACGGCAAGGCCTCGGACGTAACGCACAGGAGCCGTGGAAGATATGCCGGTCCAGTCGCAGGCGAAGGGGAGTATGAGGGTTGAGTAGTTCGGGTGCGGGTGCGTGTTGGGGCTGACATCGTTGGAGAATAACATGACTTGTGGGGGAATAGACGGAGGGACTGGCCAACGTTGGAGGGTACGGTAGGGCGGCGGAGGCGCAGCCAGCCATGGGAGGTAGGAGCAGGCGGAGCCGACGGGGTGGTTTGGTTTGGGCGGCTGGAGGAAGATGACCAGAGATAGAAGATACATGACAGATGTTGGATGTCAATCCAACGGCTGGTAGGCAGAATCGTTTGTTGACTAGCTAGTAAGTCGACACCACCTTGGATAGGCTATTTCCTCGTGGGTCGCAAATGTCAGAATCTAAATCTATCATAGTCATGCAGCCTTTCCTATGAAAATTTACTGCCCATTTGGTGTGCTAGTTCAAAATAAGTTTGTGGGTGCTGGTGGGGGTTAATTGATACGTCTCTAACGTATCTATAATTTTTGATTGCTCCATGCTATATTATCTATTGTTTTGGGCAATATTGTGCTTTATTTTCCATTTTTAGATTACTTTTGGGACTAACCTATTAACTGGAGGCCCAGCCCAGATTTGTTATTTTTTGCCTATTTCAATATTTCGAGGAAAATGAATATCCGGCGGAGTAAAAACGGAACGAAATCAACTGGAGAAGTTATTTCTGGTCGGAAAGCTACTGGATGGACTTGGACCCCATGTCAAGGAAGGAACGAGGAAGCCACGAGGGTGGGGGGCGCGCCCACCCCCCTAGGACGCGCCCCCTGCCTCGAGGGGCCCTCGTGGCTCCCCTAACGTGCTTCTTCCGCCTATATAACTCCACGTACCCTAAAACTTCCAGAACAGAGATTAGATCAGGAGTTCCGCCGCTGCAAAGCCTCCAGAGCCACGAAAAACCAATCGGGACCCTGTTCTAGCACCCTGCCGGAGGGGGGAATCCTCACCGGTTGCCATCTTCATCATCCCGGCACTCTCCATGACGAGGAGGTAGTAGTTCACCCCGGGCTGAGGGTATGTACCAAGCTAGTGTATGTGTTTCTCTCTCTCTCTCTCTCTCTCGTGTTCTTGATTTGGCACGATCTTGATGTATCGTGAGCTTTGCTATTATAGTTGGATCTTATGTTTCTTCTCCCCCTCTACTCTCTTGTAATGAATTGAGTTTTCCCCTTGAAGTAATCTTATCGGATTTAGTCTTTAAAGATTTGAGAACACTTGATGTATGTCTTGCCGTGCGTATCTGTGGTGACAATGGGATATCACATGATTCACTTGATGTATGTTTTGGTGATCAACTTGAGGGTTCCGCCCATGAACCTGTGCATAGGGGTTGGCAC
This sequence comes from Aegilops longissima, assembly GCA_021605205.1. NCBI lineage: Eukaryota > Viridiplantae > Streptophyta > Magnoliopsida > Poales > Poaceae > Aegilops > Aegilops longissima. Next base: position 211,580,643 of record CM038679.1, on the reverse strand, counting down.
ACGTTTTCGTCGTGATTCTCCGGTAGAAACTTTGGGGCACTCTTTGAGGTTCTTTGTTTTGGTTTGAATAGATGAATTGAGATTGTGTGATGCATATCGTATAATCATGCCCACGGGTACTTGAGGTGACATTGGAGTATCTAGGTGACATTAGGGTTTTGGTTGATTTGTGTCTTAAGGTGTTATTCTAGTACTAACTTGTCGAACCCCGATTCCAAGTCACATCGACCTAGCCGGTAACACCTCATATCACTTTGCGGCCTCACGACGGTATTCTACGGTGTCGCCTTACCATGGCCGGGACCGCTTGGCGCCTTTTGGCTCACGATATGATAGTGTCGCTAGCATCCACATGACAAAGAACCCGGCCGACATGGCTAGTCGTGAACCCAAAGCGGCGCTAACCTATGGGGACAGGCATACATGAATCACATCGAGCATGTCGGTCATCAACGATATATTCGGGCTGTAGCACTGGGCTAACAGGACTCGGTATCCCGGCTGTAGCAAAGCTAGGCAGGACTCGAATACCACCGCGTGACATTTCCCGAAGGGACGACATAGGAACAAAGTGAATCACATGCCGCCAGTCAAGTGTCCAAGCAGAGTCTTTGGGCTAGCAGACCCCAGTATTCCGGGCTGTAGCGGACTACTATCGCCGTAAGCACGAGACTACATTTCCCCATAAGAGAGGCTGCCAAGGATAGACAACTAGTTTGTCGGATCCCACTCATACCAAGCATTTCAATCATACACTAATATGCCCGATATGAGTAAATACAACAAGGCATCACAACAAAACTCTACAACTCAAAGTACTTTATTTAAGAGGCTCCGAGGAGCCATACATGACATATTCATACAGGTGGGGTCACATGACCCAACACTCAAGTCATACAAGCATACAAGCACATGCGAAGCAAACTAGTCTGAGTACGACTCTAGAAAGAAAGAAAGCTTGTTGGAGCCTTTCTATCTACAATGGCCCTTCACAAGCCCGAGATCACCACCAGGTGGCTAGCTCACTCGTCAAGTCGAGATCTACATAGAATCCATCGGAGGGGTAGTGTTGTCCTCTGAAAAACATTAATTAAGCAAACATGAGGACGGAGGTACTCAGCAAGTCTTACCACAGAATCCTATCATACATGCACATTCTCAAGAAGGTGGTGGAGTTATTTGCAGCAAGCCAGCTTTGACTCTTGGCTAAACTATCCTATGTGACACCACTTTGTAAAGCATTTGTCGCACATGAGTCCACTAATCACCATCACAATACTCCACCGTCGATCCTCTCTCGTCATCCCACGAGAGGGCCATCCGCGGTACTCACACTTATCTTGAGGCTTTTAGTAGTATCCATTTACTTGTCTATGAACTGATATAGGTAACCCAGAAGTCCTTCTCCGTGGACACGGCTATTCGAATAGATCATATTAACCCTGCAGGGTGTACTTCTTCACACACGCTCTCACCACTTACCGCCGTTTACACGACATGTACTCGGCAACCTTCAAGCGGAAGCCCAACGTGGGTGTCGGCCACAGCCTACCTAAACACTCAAGTCCCTAGTCCAGGTTTATCGCCTATTCGGGTTCCATCCGCAGGGAGTCCGGCCGAGGTTTCCCATACAGCCCCGAACGATGTGTGCAGGGTTCCCGAGATACCAAACGGGCACTCGGTACACCGGGCCACGTGCCTACCGCAACACAACCCACCCCTAAGGTCAGCGTTGCGTGCGGCCCCCAGCATGCTACAAACACCAGAAACTACTTGCAACTCCCGGACTAAGAACAAGGGTGGTTAAGAAGCCGAGAGGGTCCATTGGTTTCGGGCCCAATGCGTGGTAGTAACTATTTCATGGATCACAAACACAGATCTCAGTTCTTAGGATCGGCTTCAATGAAACAACCCACCATGTACTCCTACATGGCCTCTCATCGATACCTTTACCAAAACGTGTTCAACACTTTCACTCTCGAACCAACACAACCTTTCACTCCAGTTCATCATCCCGATGAGCCGACTGACACAACTCTAAGCATAGCAAGCATAGCATGGTAGGAATCACAAACATGGCTCAATCAACTCCTACACATACTAGTGGGTTTCATCTAGTTACTGTGGCAATGACAGGTCATGCAAAGGAAGTGGGTTCAACTACTGCAGCACACAACAGTTTGAATCGCGTTGTCTTAATGCAGAAACGAGAGCGAAGCGAGAACATGGGTTTGTATCAGAATGATCAATGAGTTGCTTGCACGATGGAACGGGGTAGAGTACGCCTTCAGATGGATAGTCGAGGTTATCCTCAAGCGTAACCTATCACTTAAAAGCATACCGAAGTAAACACACATGACAATATGCAGCAATATGATGCATGCTATGACATGGCAATATGGATGTGTGTTGGCCTAATGCAAGCTAAACAGGAGGGGATGAGCCCATTTGAATCAAAGATTCAAATGCTAGCTCATTTGAAATAGCCCTAAAGGTGCATTATCTTATTCTGGTTAAACAGCAAGGTTAACTTGTTTTAACATGCATGAGACCTGTACCAATGGATAGAATGGATTTTTCTGATCATTTTTCATATATAACTCTTTGCATTTGGAGTTACAGATTAAAAGTTATAAGCATTTGAAATTTGAATTATATTCTGGAATTTACTATATTAGAATAAATCCAGAAATTAGATTATTGCGTCAGCCATGCGTCAGCATGACGTCAGGGTCAACGGAGACGTCCAAGTCAAACCTGACAGTGGGTCTAGGGTGTCAGGGTAATTAGTTTAACTAATGTTTAATTAAAACTAACCCTATTTAATTAGCAGGGCTGGGCCCTACCTGTCATTGACTCATCAGAGTCAACCAGGGCCCACCCGGGTCAAAGTACACGTCGGCTGTACCGGCGCCTAGCCGCCGGCGAGCCCGACACGGCGGCGGAAGTGCGTTTGGCCATTCCGGCGACCAAACGAGCCGCGGAGGGTGGCTATAGGTAGCTGGGGACAAGCCGCGGCTACTGGTGGAGTCGGTTGGGGTCGGGGTGGCCGGAATCGGCGCCGGCGACGAGCTAGGCGGCCGCTGGAGTTCGGCCGAAGACGAACTTAGGGCTAGAGGGGTCGGTGAGGTGCGGGAAGTGCATAGTTAGACTCCATGGGGTGCGGTGAGTGTGAATGACAGCAAGGGGTGGCCGGAGGGTGACCGGGAGCACGTCGGCGACGAGCTCCACAGCGGCGGGTGCGGGTGAGCTCCGTTCGGTTGCTACGATGCTCGAGAGCGAGAGAGAAAGGGAAGGGGAGGTAGATGAGCTCACGGACAACTCGTAGAGGCACTCGTTGAGGTCGGGGACGAGCCGGAGCGACGACGGCGTTGAAGGGGTTCTCCGGCGACGGTGGACTCGGTCGAGGTCGGTGTGGTGGATTCGGTTCACTTGAGCAGGCGGGGCTCGGCTAGTTAGAGGTAGTGGAGAGCGGCGGAGCTCCTAGACGAGGTGAGGAGGAGCACGTACGGCGGGGAGCGCGGTTACGGCGATGGTGCGGCGGCGACGGCGTCGGCCAAGGCGGGGGAGCGCGAGAGAGAGGGACTGGGGAGGAGAAGAGGTCTCCAGGGGGTTCGGGGAAGGGATAGGGGGTGATCCCCGTCGGCAGCTGGCGAGAGGAGCGGCGAGGCAGCGACCAGGTGCGTGGCACCCATGCGGTGCCTGGCCGAAAGCACTGGCTGCCTGCTGGCCGAGCCAAGCAGCTGTTGCTGGCTGCTTTGGGCTGGGCCGGCAGGTGGGCCGGGTAGGGAGGCGCCAGGTAAATTCTTTCCTGTTTTATTCTTTTCTATTTTTTCTGCAACTTTGTGGAGTTTTTAAAAATACCAAAACAGTTTTAAAATTCACCAAAATGCTCCTGGTCCATTGTTGAAATATTTCCAACATGAAACATTTTGGTTTGGCACTATTTGGACATTTGAAATATTTTATATAATTTGAAATGCTCAAGTTCAAATGCCAATGATTTAATTCAAGGACCTTTGGATGACCTAGAAAATGATGCATCACTTTTGACATGGGCTCTGAACCAAAGCAAAGATGATGAGCATTTTGAAGGGCATTTCAGGTTCATTGAAATAATTTTAGTAAACCCTAGTTGAATTAAGGGGGGTTTCGGGGTTTCGTGTCTTCCCATTTCAAATTCAAATGAAATTTAAACATGATGCACACCCTAATGCATGGTCTAGCTGGGATGTGACAACTCACCCCACTCAAAAGAATCTCGCCCCGAGATTTAGGATCTGTTGCTAAAAAGGTGGGATACTCAAGTTGTAGACGATCCTCCCTTTCCCAAGTTGCTTCTTGCTCGGAATGGTTTGACCATTGAACCTTTAGAAACTTGATATTCGACGCCGAGTGGTACGCTCGGCTTGATCGAGAATACGAACGGATATTCTCGATAGGTGAGGTTATCTTGGAGATCAAGCGTTTAGTGGTCCACTCCACGGATAGGATCCGAGAAGCAACGCGCTGAGTTGGGAAACGTGGAAGACATCATGGACTCGAAAGATGCGGAGGTAGTTCCAATTGGTAGGCAACTTCTCCTCGCTTGGCAAGAATGCGAAAGGGTCCAATGTAACGAGGAGCCAACTTGCCTTTGATACCGAATCGATGGGTTCCTTCAAAGGAGTAACCCGAGGTCAGCCTTTTCGCCAATTTCATAAGCCATAGGCTTATGCTTGCGTCATATTGGCTTTTTGACGAGATTGGGCTGTTTTCAATTTCACGAACAACACGAACTCTGCTCTTCGCTTCCGGATCATATCCGGCCAAAGAGTTGTCTCTCCCGGTTTCGACCGTTAAGAGGCGCTCACATTTCCGTCCATAAAGAACTTCGAAGGAGCTTTGCCCAAGCTGGCTTGATAACTATTGTTATAGGCTAACTCGGCGAATGGAAGGCATTTCTCCCAATTCATGCGAAAGAGATGTGAAGCTCAAGCATATCCTCTAGGATTTGATTGACTCGCTCTACTTGACCACTTGATTGAGGATGGAAGGCGGTGCTAAAGGAGAGACGAGTTCCCATAGCATTTTGGAAACTTTCCCAAAATCGAGAGGTGAAGAGACTTCCACGGTCTGAGTTAATCTCCAATGGAACACCATGAAGAGACACTATTCGAGAGATGTACAAATCAGCTAGCTGGCTAGCGGTTATACTCTCACGAACGGGTAGGAAGTGGGCTACTTTGGAAAGACGATCGACGACAACGAAGATAGCATTATTCCTCTCTTGGTCCCGGAAACCCGTAATGAAATCCATACCGATTTTATCCCATTTCCATTCAGGAATTTCCAAAGGTTGAAGAGTACCAGCAGGCCATTGATGCTCTGCTTAACTCGACGACGACGCCGCAATTAGCAATGTATTGAGCGATTTTCTCTTCATCCTACTCCACCAAAACCTCGGCGCGAGGTCTTGATACATTTTAGTACTACGGGATGAATGGTGAGAGGAGAGTCATGAGCTTCCTTAAGGATCAATTGCCGTAGCTGTTGTTTCTTGGGAACCACCAAGCGGTTTTCAAAGAAGACAACACCTGCTCATCTATGGAGAAACACTTAGCAGCTCCGCTAGCAATTTTCTCCTTGATCCGAGATATCCTCTATCATACCGCCGAGCAGCTATGATTCGATCCGTAAGGTTAGGTTTCGCCACCAGGGTGGAAAGGAATCCTCAAGGAACAATGTGGAGATTAAGCTTACGAAATCCCTCGTGGAGAAATGTTTGACTTTGTTGTAACATCAGGTTGTTACTGTAAGATTTGCGACTTAGTGCGTCAGCCATGACGTTGGCCTTGCACAGGGTGTAAGATATTCCTAAGTCGTAATCTGTAATCAACTCAACCCAACGCCTTTGCCCGAGATTCAAACCGTTGGGTGAAGATGTATTTCAGACTTTGGTGATCGGTGTAGATTTCGAACGATTACCAAGAAGGTAATGTCACCAGGTTTTGAGTGCATGAACCATCGCCGCAAGCTCTAGATCGTGTGGGGTAGTTATCCTCAAGTGGACGAATCGCCGGGAAGCGAGGCAATCACATGACGATCTTGCATGAGTATGCAACCTAGTCCTTGTCGCGAGGCGCCGCAATAAATAATAAAGTCCTTAGAAAAATCTGGTGGAACAAGCACGGAGCAGATGTCGCGCCTTTTCAGCCTCAAAGCTGAACTCGACTGTGGTGTCCATTCGAACTTTTTATCTTTCTTGAGGAGTTCGGTTAGAGGTTTAGCAACTTTAGAGAAATTCTCGACGAAGCGGCAGCAATAGCTCGCTAAACCGAGAAAACTCCGAACTTGCTTGACCGATTCAGGTGGAGTCCAGTCAAGGACGGCTTGAATTCGCTCGGGATTGACAGCAATGCCCTTACCAGAGATTACATGGCCTAGATAGGTCACTTCTGGTAACCAGAATTCACACTTGGAGAATTTGGCATAAAGGCGGTGCTCTCGAAGTTTCATCAATATTAGCCGTAGATGTTCGGCATGTTCTTCCTCATTCTTGGAGTAGATGAGTATATCATCGAGGTATACCACGACGAATTTATCCAAATACTCCATGAAGATTGAGTTCATTAACCGAGAGAAGGTGGCTGGAGCATTGGTTAAACCGAAGGACATGACGGTGTACTCGTATTGGCCGTAACGGGTAACAAAGGCCGCTTTTAGGAATGTCCCTCGTCTTGATTTTGATTTGATGGTAGCCCAACCTCAAATCCATCTTGAAAGGATCGAGGATCCAGCGAGCTGATCATATAGATCGTTGATCCCGGGAGCGGATACTTGTTCTTGATAGTGACCAAGTTGATGTGTCGGTAATCTACAACCATCGATCCGCTCCATCCTTCTTCTTGACGAAGAGGACGGGCAGGCCCATGGGGATGAACTAGGACGGATGAAACCCTTTTGCAAGGACTCATCGAGTTGTTTCTTAAGCTCAGCTAGTTCTAGGGGTGCCATCTTATAAGGTCTTCTAGAGATTGGGACGGTTCCGGGAACAAGATCTATCACTTAACTCGACATCCCCGCCGTGGAACACTGGCAGTTCCTCCGAAAGACATCCGGAAATCACGGACTCACCGGAATATCTTCGAGGTCTGGAAGGGGGTTGGCATTTAAGGAGTATAGCTGACGTTTCGACACTCGGGTTAAAACATTAACTGTCTTGCCCGAAGGATGGGTGAGCTAAACAGTTCTAGTAGAGCAATCAATCTTAGCATAATGGGCTGACATCCATTCCATACCTAAGATGATGTTTATGTCCGAGGACTTGAGGGCTATTAGAGAAGCAAGAAAGACTAATCTGTCGATAAGAATTTCATTCCCATGACTTATTCTAGAGGTTTGCCATCTAGAACCAGGAGTTTGAATTTCCATGGAGGTATGCATGTCACGTAATGTGTAGGTTGTGCAATCGAGCATAGCTCTCGTAAATAAATGAATGAGATGCTCCAAGATCAAAAAGAACAGTTGCGGATGACAATTAACAAGGAGCGCATCGAGAACGACGCTAGATCCTCATAAGTTTCTTCAGCAGAAACATAGTTGACGTGGCCACGAAAGCAAGGCACTGGTTTACCATAGAGTACCTTTCCGCTGGCTTGCCACGGCCAATGACTTTCCAACTTGACGGGTTGTTTTGGGGACACTCACGGATGTAGTGGCCTGCCTCTCCACACTTGAAGCAAGTTATCACATTTGGGCGTGGAGCAGCATTAGCAGTGGGGCCTCCATAAGTCTTGGGCGGAACATACTGCTGGTTGGGGCGAGGCGCCTCAAGGGATGGCCTCGGGTGAACTCGGGTGGTAGAGCAGTATTTGAATCCAAACCCGCGCTTCGGGATCCAGAGCCGGATGAAGATCCGAGTCACGGATGTGCTTGCGTGAAGCTTCAAAATCAGTCGCCTGGCCAAGCGCCGATAGCCTTATTGACTAGCTTTGGAAAAGAAGTGCACTCATGCGACGAAGGTCTCAACAGTAGCTCGTGGCTAAGTCCCTTGCGGAACCTTGCTCGCTTCTTGGCGCCGGTAGAAACTTCCTCGAGCATAACGTGATAACTTCCCAAATTCACGGCCGTAAGCATCCACCGTCACCTACCTTGGGTGAAACTGCAGAATTCCTCCTTTTGCGATCCATAAGACCTTCGGGATATGATGTTCACTAAGGCGGCACCGAATTCAGCCCAAGTTGTAATTTGTCCAACGGACGATAGCCTCATAATTCTCCCACCGAGACTAGCAGGGCCTTCAAGATGATAAGCGGCAAAGGTAAGCTTGTCAGCCTCAGCCACGCTGGCGTAACGCAGCTTGTGGTAGATGCCGGCCAATCATCGCGCCGAGAGGCTCAACGGAATATTTGAACTTTGGTGGATACAGCTTGACGAAGTCATTAAGTGAAACCAAATCATTTCTTGGCTGGCGGTGGTGTTTTGTTCAATCCGCCCAAAGAAGTTTATTGGTCTCACGCTTATTGTGTTCTCGCTTCAAAGATAACCTCGCCAAAGATGGCGGTTGAGGCAGATTCACATTCCTGGCTGCACTAGCTTCTCCCCGCCCGGGCAGCAGGATTGTTATGGTGTTGACCATCCTAGGAGACAAAGCAAAGGTTTAAACCAGGATGGCAGAATTTAACAAGGAAGTGCGGAATGTAATGGATAACACGGGATGCAAAGATGTTCACCCGTATGACATGGTAATATAAAACTGCCATATATATACCAACGGTCATACACACCATTCATAGTTTAGTACAAGCCTGACGGAGTACAACTATAAGGAAAGGCGTTACATCTCATCGGAAGCATTCCAACTCCTATACATTATTTTTCTACACTTCCGGAACGATACACACTAAGTCATATTCCACAAGTCACGCAGGACGGTGGAAATATAACTATTACAACACTAGGAATACTACTACTAACTGTGCAGCTCCATAGTAGTCCTCATAGAAGTCACCACCCAAGCTCGAAGTGGAACATGATCATCCGGAAATGCAGATAATCTGTGGGGCCTGTGGACCATAAGGACTCGGATGTGGCCGTGGTCCATCAAACGGTGGCAGACGAGGCCCACGAGGAGGAGTGATGCCTCCAACCTCACGCCACTCCATAAAGTCTGGCAGACCAGCCCGCATAGGGTACAAGTCCCTCATGTCCATATATCCGGCTTGCACGGCAGGTGCAAACCGAGTCAGAGTAGCCCAGTGATCAGAACGGGCATTAAAAAGCTCCATACGCAAGGCCCGGTTCTCACGGTCCTTGTCTTCCAGCATCTCGGTAGTAGTGCGAAGGACTGAGTTCTCATGGGATGCATCGCTATACAATCCCTGAAGGTAGCCATGCGCCCCAGGGAGGGATGCTGGCATGTAGCGGAAATCGGTGTTGCCCAGCAAGGCAGTTCTGGCTCGAATAATAGTCATCATAGAATAGGCTGCATCTTGCACGGACATTCCAATAGTGATCCCGAGCCCATAAGAACAGTGAAGTGGTTCAGTAGCTCCGGGATAAGATGGATAAATCCTGACCGTGCATAGATATTGGCTTTGATTGAAATCCCTAAACTGCTCCTCGACGGTATATTCAGGATACCATAGGTAACCAGTCTCAATCATCACCCTAACCAACATTGCCGTGTGACCACACACACCAATGCAACGGGTCGACGAACCACTTGGTTCGGGGACGGTGGCCATCCGAAAGCACAGCCACAATGCAAGACATTAGAATTTCTAGGGAAAATCGGGCAGCATAACATCTGTAAATGCTCAAAATTAGATTTGAGACATTCAAAATCAGATTGCAAAACCACTCAACAACATTATATCAAGGTTCTGGTTCAACTGATAGTATACTAAAAATTAGTATAACTGAACTGAGGAGGTAACCAACAATCCTATAAGTTACTACGGATTAGTAACACGTGAACCTGATAGAGAGAAGAGAGCCTAGTCCTATACCCACGTCGAATGACAAGAGGATGACTCAGATCAGAGGGTATAAGGTAAAGAAGTAAAAGAGCCTTACGTTCCCTCCCACAATCAATTCCCCTACATATAACTAAAGCATTTCTAGACTCAACATCGACCAGTTTGGCTTAGCGAACCTACAGGCAGCCCTGCTCTGATGCCAACGCTGTCAGGACCCCGATTCCAAGTCACATCGACCTAGCCGGTAACACCTCATATCACTTTGCGGCCTCACGCACGGTATTCCCATGGGTGTCGCCTTACCATGGCCCGGGACCGTTTGCGCCTTTTGGCTCACGTATATGATAGTGTCGCTAGCATCCACATGACAAAGAACCCGGGCCAACATGGCTAGTCGTGAACCCAAAGCGGCGCTAACCTATGGGGACAGCATACATGAATCACATCGAGCATGTCGGTCATCAACGATATATTCGGGCTGTAGCACTGGGCTAACAGGACTCGTATCACGGGCTGTAGCAGGCTAGGCAGGACTCAATACCACCGCGTGACATTTCCCGAAGGGATGTATATAGGAAGAAGTGAATCACATGCCGGCTAGTCAAGTGTCCAAGCAGTAGTGCTGGGCTAGCAGGACTCCGGTATTCCGGGCTGTAGCGGACTACTATCGCTCAGAAGCACGAGACTACATTTCCCCATAAGAGAGGCTGCCAAGGATAGACAACTAGTTTGTCGGATCCCACTCATACCAAGCATTTCAATCATACACGCAATATGCCCGATATGAGTAAATACAACAAGGCATCACAACAAAACTCTACAACTCAAAGTACTTTATTTAAGAGGCTCCGAGGAGCCATACATGACATATTCATACAGGTAGGGGTCACATGACCCAACACTCAAGTCATACAAGCATACAAGCACATGCGGAAGCAAACTAGTCTGAGTACAGACTCTAGAAAGAAAGAAAGCTTGTTGGAGCCTTTCTATCTACAATGGCCCTTCACAAGCCTGAGATCACCACCTGGGTGGCTAGCTCACTTGTCGAAGTCGAGATCTACATAGAATCCATCGGAGGGGGTAGTGTTGTCCTCTGAAAAACATTAATTAAGCAAACATGAGGACGGAGGTACTCAGCAAGTCTTACCACAGAATCCTATCATACATGCACATTCTGAAGAAGGTGGTGCAGTTATTTGCAGCAAGCCAGCTTTGACTCTTGGCTAAACTATCCTATGTGACACCACTTTTTAAAGCATTTGTCGCACACGAGTCCACTAATCACCATCACAATACTCCACCGTCGATCCTCTCTCGTCATCCCACGAGAGGGCCATCCGCGGTACTCACACTTATCTTGAGGCTTTTAGTAGTATCCATTTACTTGTCTTTGAACTGATATAGGTAACCCAGAAGTCCTTCTTCGTGGACACGGCTATTCGAATAGATCATATTAACCCTACAGGGGTGTACTTCTTCACACACGCTATCACCACTTACCGCCGTTTACACGACATGTACTCGGCAACCTTCAAGCGGAAGCCCAACGTGGGTGTCGGCCAAAGCCTACCTAAACACTCAAGTCCCTAGTCCGGGTTTATCGCCTATTCGGGTTCCATCCGCAGGGAGTCCGGCCAAGGTTTCCCATACAGCCCCGAATGATGTGTGCAGGGTTCCCGAGATACCAAACAGGCACTCGGTACACCGGGCCACGTGCCTACCGCAAAACAACCCACCCCTAAGGTCAGCGTTGCGTGCGGCCCCCAGCATGCTACAAACACTAGAAACTACTTGCAACTCCCGGACTAAGAACAAGGGTGGTTAAGAAGTCGAGAGGGTCCATTGGTTTGGGCCCAATGCGTGGTAGTAACTATTTCATGGATCACAAACACAGATCTCAGTTCTTAGGATCGGCTTCAATGAAACAACCCACCATGTACTCCTACATGGCCTCTCATCGATACCTTTACCAAAACGTGTTCAACACTTTCACTCTCGAACCAACACAACCTTTCACTCCAGTTCATCATCCCGATGAGCCGGACTGACACAACTCTAAGCATAGCAAGCATAGCATGGTAGGAATCACAAACATGGCTCAATCAAATCCTACACATACTAGTGGGTTTCATCTAGTTATTGTGGCAATGACAGTCATGCAAAGGAAGTGGGTTCAACTACCGCAGCACACAACAGTTTGAATCGCGTTGTCTTAATGCAGAGAAACGAGAGCGAAGCGAGAACATGGGTTTGTATCAGAATGATCAATGAGTTGCTTGCTCGATGGAACGTGGGTAGAGTACGCCTTCGATGGATAGTCGAGGTTATCCTCGGGGCGTAACCTATCACTTAAAAGCATACCGAAAGTAAACACACATGACAATATGCAGCAATATGATGCATGCTATGACATGGCAATATGGATGTGTGTTGGCCTAATGCAAGCTAAACAAGAGGGGATGAACCCATTTGAATCAAAGATTCAAATGCTAGCTCATTTGAAATAGCCCTAAAGGTGCATTATCTTATTCTGGTTAAACAGCAAGGTTAACTTGTTTTAACATGCATGAAACCTGTACCAATGGATAGAATGGATTTTTCTGATCATTTTTCATATATAACTCTTTGCATTTGGAGTTACAGATTAAAAGTTATAAGCATTTGAAATTTGAATTATATTCTGGAATTTACTATATTAGAATAAATCCAGAAATTAGATTATTGCGTCAGCCATGCGTCAGCATGACGTCAGGGTCAACGGAGACGTCCAGGTCAAACCTGACAGTGGGTCCAGGGTGTCAGGGTAATTAGTTTAACCAGTGTGAAATCGGGGCACGAGGATTTGCCTCCTCGAAGACAAAGATGTGGGAGCGGACGACGAGACCCCGCCGTGGATTGAAGTCGCAAGAATTGGGTGCTGCTATGGTCAAGAATCTTTTTAAATTCGGAGCCGGCGAGAGCTCACCAATAACTACCACACATCAACAAGCATGTGCGAAGACCACCACCCCGCCCACGCAATTACCAGCTCCTCAGAGTGCCGGGTGAGAGAGGCGGACGACATGATGAAGGGGTGCAATAGTATGGCTGATGTAATTTCTCTGTAGAGAATGAGAATGGATGATGAGACGGAGGTCGACCCTATGGATTACCTCAATACAAATGCGTATGACTGTGACATAGATATGATGAGTCAACCATATGATGAATCGGGCTATCAGCTTGCTAATGAGGATATGGATGATATGCCCGCAGAGTCGTACCATGGATTGCAAAAATCTCTTCATGAAATCCTCACAGACACGCTCAAGATGCCGCCAACACAGGCTCAACTAGCCGGCGCGAGGGTCGTCAGAAGATTTAGCCCGGGAACTTTGGGGCAGGGGTTAAGGAAGGGTCGGAAGGTGTGCCCAAGAAAAGGAGAGGAAGAGATCGGGTAGGTAATCGCCTCCAAACAAGCGAGCATATAGCAGCCAGACGATGCATTTCAAGAGCGTGTACCCGTGAAAAGTGCGGTCATGTTCCATCTCACGGCGAGCCGATGCTACCGCTGAAACCACTGGAGGCACTATCGGGGATCTCGAAGACTGCACGACCATGTGCCGTCGACGAGAAAAGCCTACTAGCCTCAAAGGATCCAGGATATCCGACATACGCTGCTCGTGTGCTCGAGGGAAGTGCTATGTCGACACACAGCCCATGGAGGTGTTCTTCCTGCGGTTTTACCATATCTTTGAGATGTTTCTAACAAGGCGGCTTGATTTTACTATCGTCCGCCTTTTTGCGCTACATATGAGCTCCGTCATGAAGAGTGAAGAAGTCTCGCAAATCTGTGTGGAGGATCCCTATTACATGCACGAGTCTTTCTTGTGTCTCGCGACTTTGAGAGTGAAACTTCTAGGGAGTACCTCCAAAACTTCATGGTACAGAATAAGGACCGGGAAATTGTCCTCGTGCCTTATCATCCAAAGTAAGTGAGTTCCGGACAACCCTTTCGTACATTTCAATCATTCCTTCTCTCTCATATGGGGAATAATTTGAGGTGTCTTTTCCCCGCAGCAACGGGCGCGCCGTCCTTATCGTTCTTTACCCGCAAGTCTCCCACGCCGTGTATTTTGACCCTTCCAGAGACTACGAGAAAAAAGACTACACCCACATAATGAATATTCTAGATGATGCTCTCCAAGGCTTCAGCTTTAGAGGTGGCCACGTGCAGATCAAGAAACAAAGGAACAAGAAGATGGGTTTCACGCATAAAACTAACTTCTCCTGCATCCATGTCCCAAAACCAAGCAAGAAGGATGGATTCTACATCGTCCATCTCATGATTCAGTTCAACATGGATAACCAAAAGCTTCGCATTAACAGCAGAAATGATGATCGTATCCACAAGTGGCTAGAATCTCATGGAGAAGCGGATTATAAACTTAGAGATGACTTCTTTCGCATCCAAAGCAACATTGCGACGATCATCATGAAAGAAGTCGTCGATGAGAAGGGGATGTTCCACCACGGCCCTATATCGCGAGCTGACGTCCGAACTCGCATAAGCATGCAACGTCTAGACCTCACGCCGTTCAAGAAGCTAGGGTTCGTCCTTGATGATATGGAAGGATGGAACTTCTAGTGATTTATGATGCCAATGATGATGATATGTGTCGGTTGAACTTGTATACTTCTTGTAGCGATGAAACTTTGTGATGTCCACGGTCCATGTGCCGAACTTGCGTAACGCTACTTTGTTAGTTTGCGTACGATGACCTGCGTACCTCTAGTTAAATAATTTGAGTACTGTATGTTGCATCTAGTTGCTAACGCTTTCTTTTTCGGTGTTCCTCTTCATGAACATGCATCTCTAACAGGTACCTAGTTTCTTGATGGCGAGATGGAATTGCTATGTCGTGTACAAAGGGAAGGTTCCGGGGGTGTACAACGAGAGGCATGAGTGTCAGGCGCAAGTGAATGGGTTCACGGGCGCCAGCCATAAAGGCTTCAAAAGCAGACAAGAAGGAGAAGCTACTTACTTGAGGTTCACGCTAGCGAGAGAGGACTCAGAATCGCCACCTCATGTATGCATAGTTCCGCCTCACTCATAGTGATAGCACTTCTTGCGATACCTTTGTTTAGATGGATGACGTTGTTGTAGTTGCAAGTATTCGAGACTTGCATGTATCGCTATTTTCGAGATGATGACAAGATATCACTTTGTGTTGGATGATGATTATGATGAGACTATTTGTATGTACATGCTATGATTACATTTGTGGTCTCGCAGATATCTGTATGTGTATCATGATGACATTTCTATGTGCTAAAGATTCTTCTATAAAGCCTGTTCAAATACAAAACAAATATGCCAAAAAAAATTACAAAAAAACCTACTTAAATTAGTAGTAGCGAGTGTACAAAAGTTAGCAGTAGCGCCGCGATAGCAGTAGCACGTCAAGGTAAAGCGCACTAGAGCTACTAGCAATAGCAAGCTTCCGCAAACAGCGCTGCTGCTACACTTGTGTAGCAGTAGCGCCGGTGAGCACGAGCTACTGCTACATGTTAGCTGTGGCGCCTTATGAGTAGCGCCTAACCCCGCGCTACTGATACATCTAAAACCCGCGCTACTGCTAGCCTTTTCCCTAGTAGTGCTAGCTTGCCTTCCACGCCAAGGAGAGCCCAATTCGGACACAGGTACAGTCTTCGGTCTTCATGTCTTCACAACCCATCAGTCCGGCCCATGGATAGCAGGCCGGACGCCGGAGGACCCCTTAGTCGAGGACTCCCTCAGAGGCCCTTATCACCGCCGCCAGAGCTTGCACACGCCCTCTTCCTCTCACCATGGTGTGAGATGGACACGACAAGAAGAAGGAGAAGATGCATGGGCCAGCCCTCCCATTCACCTTTGTGCTCCCCCTTTATAGCTGGGCGTGGCAGGGGCGGGCTCCCACCACCCTATAGCAACCGCCTTGCTTCACCAATCTGGTTTGTCTGCATCACTGACGATGTCCGGATTCGTCGACCGCCTTCCTACACCAATCCTTGGAACCATGCTTTCTGTCATGGCACTCATTCCCACACCCTGCGCATCCGCCACCAACCCTGCGCACCGCATGCAGCATACATGGCAGAAACAGCAGGCGTAGTGGGATGGGTAGAATGACAGTTACCCCCTGAATCACGCAGACGCTTCAATTAACCTCCCGTGAACGTGGGCGTCCTCTGGCCCGCTACGTGGGCGAACCCACGTCATTCGGCATTGCATGACTTGCGGGGAACCCGAGAGTTGATTCAAGTTCAGGTTAATGAAGAAGCAAAGAAGATCTCAAAAACATGGATCCTACTGTGGCATGGTCACGGTGCCCGCCTGTGCATTGTTAGGGCCTACCCCAACGATGCCCGGAAGCACATGTGGGCCAGGCCTGGGTGCTTCTGTCATAGCAACAAACATTCATGTGTGCTGACCGGACTCATGCACAGGCGTACTGACGATCGTACATCGAAAGCTGCACTTCGTGAGATCAAGGAGAGCATTAAGAATAACAATATAGCAGAGGAGCACCTAGGGAAGGCCTCCCTTGTTGGGCAGGAGAGCCTGGCCGGGTCGAGGCTGCACTCGAGGACAAGTCCAGATTTTCCCTGGCAGGGTTGCCAGGGCCACCAAGATCAAACCCCGCCAAACCCCTCCAACAAGGAACCGTCACCTAGACACCACCGTTCCACCTGACCGCTCCCAAGTCACTAATCAGTGCGGAGTCAGGGTGCTAAGCAACCAGGTGGATCCTATCAAACACGTGGCAACATCAAGGAGAAGAGATTAGCTTTATTGACACCTGTCCATGAGGCATGTCAAGCTGACAAGAAGAGGAAGATAAGCGGCACAATAGACTTGTCCGGTTTCACCCTCAGCACAACACCTAGCAGTGCATTTAATGAATTTGTCCTAACTGCCAAAGTTAGGTGTGATAGCACCGTTAGCTATCTAAACACACCCGAATGACTGTTTTGCCACTATGGTGACCCCTTAACCTCTAAAAGGAGGCCCGAGGCAACCTAGCAAAGGGTTCAGACATTTTTAATCCCAACACACTTGTAAGCTCACACCGCTCTCCCCAAGGCACGTTCCCGGGCCAGAGCGCGTCGAGCCTTAGTGTTCCTCTAGATCAATACACCACAGCAGGAGTAGGGTTCTATGCTACAAAGCGGCCTGAACCTGGGTAAAAAGAGGGAGTCCGTCGCTGTGTTGTCCCTCACTTCTTCTACTCTTTGTGCAACGTGGTTGTCCCCATGCCAAACCACAAAGGGGCACACATGCCCATAGGTGATCGTGCTGCTTCCACGCCGACGCCGCCTGTCCCATAGAGATTCCTAAACTTCATCAGATTGGTGCCACTGAGTTTACTGATCAGTGCCACTGAGATGAGTCAAAAATTTGTAATGGTTAGATTTTGTGTGGAGGCCATATATACCCCTCCACCCCTTCTTCCTCATAGAGGAGAGCCATCAGAATGCGCCTACACTTTCACCATTCATTTTCTGAGAGAGAACCACCTACTCATGTGTTGAGATCAAGAGATTCCATTCCAACCATTTGAATATTGATTTGTAGCCTTCCCCAAGTTGCTTTCCACTCAAACCCCTCTTCCACCATAGCCAAATCTGTGAGAGAGAGTTGAGGGTTGGGGAGACAATCATTTGAATCACAAGAGAAAGGAGTTCATCATCAGCAAACCGACTATTACCTCTTGGAGAGTGGTGTCTCCTAGATTGGTTAGATGGCACTTCGGAGCCTCTGTCATGATGTGGAGAAGTTTGTAAGGGCAAGGAGATAGCCTACTTCATGAAGATCAACCCGAGTGAGCCAAGTCCTTCGTGGGCGATGGCCATGTTGGGTTAGACAAGGTTGCTTCTTCACGGACCCTTCGTGGGTGGAGATCTCCATGGACTCACGCAACCATTACCCTTCATGGATTGCTCCATTGTGTTTGCTTCTCCAAACCCTTCCCTTTAAGTTCATATGCAATGTTTTACTTTCCGCTGCTATACTCTTAGAATTGCATGTGTAGGTTGATTACTTGAATTGTCATAATTGCTAAAATCTGCCCACAACTAAAATTGGGAAAAGGAAAGACTTTTATTTGGTCAAGTAGTCTAATCACCCCCCCCCTCTAGACATACTTTCGATCCTACACGTGCCCAATGTCCCATACAATTATTGAGCTATTTTTAAACAAATAATGCCCTTGGAAAATTGAAGCAATGTGTACATTTTCAATGAATGTTATTTTAAGATAATGTCTCTATTAATATGTATCGATGCCATTGATACATCCATTTTGCATCATGCTTTTATATCGATATTTATTGCATTATGGGATGTTATTACACATTATGTCACAATACTTATGCCTTTTCTCTCTTATTTTACAAGGTTTACATGAATGGGGAGAATGCCGGCAGCTGGAATTCTGGGTTGGAAAAGGAGCAAATATTAGAGACCTGTTCTGCACAACTGCATAAGTCCTGAAACTCCACGAAAGTCGGTTTTGGAATAAATTAAAAATATTGGGCAAAGAAAGCACCAGAGGGGGGCCACCCACTGTCCACGAGGGTGGAGGGCGCGCCCTACCCCCCTGGGCGCGCCCCTGCCTCGTGGGCCACCTGGAAGCCCCCCGATGTCCATCTTCTGATATAAGGTGTATTTTGCCCTGAAAAAATAAGAAGGAAGCTTTCGGGATGAAGCGCCGCCGTCTCGAGGCGGAACCTGGCGAAACCAATCTAGGGCTCCGGCACAGCTGTTCTGCGAGGGAAACATCCCTCCGGTAGGGGGAAATCATCACCATCAACATCACCATCGATCCTCTCATCGGGAGGGGGTCAATCTCCATCAACATCTTCATCAGCACCATCTCCTCTCAAAGCCTAGTTCATCTCTTGTATCTGATCTTTGTCTCAAAACCTCAGATTGGTACCTGTGGGTTGCTAATAGTGTGGATTACTCCTTGTAGTTGATGCTAGTTGGTTTATTTGGTGGAATATTATATGTTTAGATCCTTTAGGCACATTAATACGCCTCTGATTATGAACATGAATATGATTTGTGAGTATTTACGTTTGTTCCTGAGGACATGGGAGAAATCTTGTTATAAGTAGTCATGTGAATTTGGTATTCGTTCGATATTTTGATGAGATGTATGTTGTATTTCCTCTAGTGGTGTTATGTGAACGTCGACTACATGACACATCACCATTGTTTGGGCCTAGGGGAAGGCATTGGGAAGTAATAAGTAGATGATGGGTTGCTAGAGTGACAGAAGCTTAATCCCTAGTTTATGCGTTGCTTCGTAAGGGGCTGATTTGGATCCATATGTTTCATGCTATGGTTAGGCTTACCTTAATTCTTCTTTCTTAGTTGCGGATGCTTGCGAGGGGGGGTTAATCATAAGTGGGATGCTTTTCAAAGGAAGGGCAGTACCCAAGCACCGGTCCACCCACATATCAAATTATCAAAGTAACGAACACGAATCATATGAGCATGATGAAAACTAGCTTGACGATAATTCCCATGTGTCCTCAGGAGCGCTTTCCTTTATATAAGAGTTTGTCCAGGATTGTCCTTTTCTACAAAAAGGATTGGGCCACCTTGCTGCACCTTGTTTACTTTTGATACTTGTTACCCGTTACGAATTACCTTATCATAAAACTATCTGTTACCGATAATTTCAATGCTTGCAGAGAATACCTTACTGAAAACTGCTTGTCATTTCCTTCTGCTCCTCATTGGGTTCGACACTCTTACTTATCGAAAGGACTACGATAGATCCCCTATACTTGTGGGTCATCAGCCACCATTTTAGAAATGCTACTGTCCTACTTTGTTTTCTATTAAGGTAAGGTAGATGCTTCTTTTTGTGGCTGTATGTTTCACCCTCCTTTATTGGCCAGTAATTGTTTCCTTTTTTACCTGTGAAAAAACAGGGATATTTATTCAACTCGTTGCTATTGTGACCTTTTGCTTCACTACCGAAAACACCTTTTTTTAAGAGTGTATTGTGCAGTTCAACAAAAATGTCACACCGGCAACTTTACTTGATTTAGTGGAACTACAAAAAACGAGATTGGATTTCCTATTCATGTTGGGAGATTTGTATTTCATCTTGAGGTCTTTCAAGTCTGCCTCACGAAAGGTCTGTATCGTCCTTCATCCACGTGATTGTGTAGTGTGCTTTGAGATGTTGTGCTACTTGTATGGTACTGTTTTAAATAAATGTTGAATTAAGCTATTATATTATTGTATTTTCCAATTAAGTGAACTAAAATAGGATCAACCCAGACATGATGCTTGTTTCTTTGTTTCAACAAACTCTGTATCACCCCTTTATACATCAATGGAAGCACATGGTGTTGTTGCACCCACTCTCCCCGCAACTATGTTTTTTGTTAATCTAAAGCCACTAGAAATTAAGCAATGTTAGCCTTAGAATTAACTATAACCTTGGCCCAAGACTACAACACTTATTACGGATCAGCGGGAGTTCATGTTTAACAAATGTATTGTTGAGATAATGTCTCTGTTAATATGAATCGGTTATAGTGTTTTAGAAATGGCATTATCATACTTTGTTGTTCTTTCTACATGTTTAACCTAGGTATTGTTAAGATGATGTCTCTGTTAATATGAATCGGTTACACTATTTTAGAAATGGTACTTTCCTACTTAGTCGTTCTTTATACATGTTTGACCAAGGTATTGTGAAGATAATGTCTGAGTTAATATGAATGAATGACCTGTTTGAGAATTGCTATTGTCCTGCTTTGTTTCCCATTAAGATAAGGTAGATGTTTTTTCTTGTGGGCGTATAAGTCATCAAGCATTATCGGTCAGTAATTGTTTCCTTTATTACCTATTTGTGCAAACAAGGATATCAAATTTTTTGCTCATTGATATTTCGAATTTAATTTTAGTTCAACTACACAAAAGGAGGCAATGTGTCTTAAGGAAAACTGTTGCATTATTGGGCCCAGTTGATCTTTCCACTTTGCAGAAACAAGCTGTCACTGTTTGTGGTACATTATAGAAGAAATAATCAAGAAGCTTTATAGAGTATTAGTAGATGCTGGTGACACGACTAGTCTGTAGAGATAATGTGGCAACTCAACAGCACGTGAAGTGCAAAATTATACAACAAGGAAAGGTATGACCAAGTCAGTGGCGGCCGCAGCTGTAACAAACAAGGTCAGTATCAGCCTTCATCCACATGATTGTGCTTTGTTATGTTGTGCTACTTATATTGTGGTACTATTTTGAATAAATGTTTAATTGAAGTTATTGTATTGCTATCTTTTCCTATTAAGATAACGAAGATGATTATATTTGTGAGCACATTTTTAATCAACTAGTACCACTATTATAATAATCATGTTTTTTCTGTATTTATGCAGATAGGGGTGCTCAGCCTGATTTAAGTGGAACTTCAAAAATGTTCAGATGGTTCATGTCCTCCATAATACTTCATCATGTACAATACATCAAATGGTTCTCTAATCATTCATTGTCACCTTGAGCCTCCGGACTATCTACATGAAAGGAAATGCCAACGCGTTCATTGCCTTGCAACATATAAATACGAAATCCACCATACTATGCAAGACATTGGTTGATTTCAGTGGAACTCCACAAAAATATCAGCTTGTCAATCCAGGTCCCATGTTACATTTCAGTGTGCAAACTGATGACGAACCCCGCCCGTTCCACAATCATAGGCATTACATATTTTGAATGGGAAAACCTTGTCAAAGTTTAATCATTGATGTTAGCAAGAAGATATTCGTTTGATATTTTGGATTTGGAAAACCTCGTCGAATTTGGCTCATTGATTTGAGCCAGAAGACATGCATTTGATATTTTGGAATTAGACGCCCTTTGCCGTGAGCATCATTGTTCATTTTTCCCTAACCATGTTTGCAGTTTGGAAGTGAATAGTGCCTCTGATGAGATGCGTAATCTTTAATGTTGACTTCTATATGCTATTTTAAGAGCGTGCTCTGAATGTTGTCTATGAAATGCTAGGTCTGTGTCGGTGTACAAAAGTAGGGGCTCTCCTTTTGACCCCTTTACTTGTGCAGGGCAGTCAGAGCCGCGCGCCGCGGCCACACTTAGCAGGGCAGAGGAGGGAAGCCGGAGAGAAGCCGAAGCACAAGACAACCAAGGCAACACCAAGACTAGAAACGCAGGAGAGCAAGAGGGTGAGGTGGACTCCCTCAGCAAGATCCTTGCCGAGGCATCCTCCGCAGCCCTGGCAAGAGCCTTGCCGGGGCGACTTGCCCGACGCCAGCAAAGCAAGCGACCCTTGAGCCCACGGGTTCCAACACCACAAACCATCCATGTTAGGACCAAGGCTCGGGAGGCGCCTCATGCAGATCGTTGTCAAGATCATGGACATGTGAGATTAGATGAGAACGAGAAGACGGCGACCCTCAGCGGGATCCTAGCCGAAGAAATCCACAAGACCCCCGGCAAGCGCCTTGCCGGGGACAACTGCAACGCCGAGACCCTTGCCGGCCCCCCCGCAAGACCCTTGCTGATGGCATCAGCGGGGCCGTTGCCAGGCCCGCGCCTGCTGATGTCTACTACGCAACCTTCTTCTTGTATACGTTGTTGGGCCTGCAAGTGCACAGGTTTGTAGGACAGTAGCAAATTTCCCTCAAGTGGATGACCTAAGGTTTATCAATCCGTGGGAGGCGTAGGATGAAGATGGTCTCTCTCAAGCAACCCTGCAACCAAATAGCAAAGAGTCTCTTGTGTCCCCAACACACC
Organism: Aegilops longissima; assembly: GCA_021605205.1. Classification (NCBI taxonomy): domain Eukaryota; kingdom Viridiplantae; phylum Streptophyta; class Magnoliopsida; order Poales; family Poaceae; genus Aegilops; species Aegilops longissima. The sequence continues at coordinate 211,557,873 of CM038679.1, read as the reverse complement.
CAATACAATGGTAAATTGTATAGGTCCACTAGTTCGGCGAAGAGATGGTGATACAAGTGCAATATGGATGGTAGATATAGGTTTTTGTAATCTGAAATAATAAAAACAGCAAGGTAACTAATGATAAAAGTGAGCGTAAACGGTATTGCAATGATAGTAAACAAGGCCTAAGGTTCATACTTTCACTAGTGCAAGTTATCTCAACAATAATAACATAGATATATCATATAACAATCCCTCAACTTGCAACAAAGAGTCACTCCAAAGCCACTAATAGCGGAGAACAAACTTAGAGATTATGGTAGGGTACGAAACCACCTCCAAGTTATTCTTTCCAATCAATCCGGTGGGCTATTCCTGTAAGTGTCACAAACAGCCCTAGAGTTCGTACTAGAATAACACCTTAAGACACAAATCAACCAAAACCCTAATGTCACCTAGATACTCCATTGTCACCTCAAGTATCCGTGGGCATGATTATACGATATGCATCACACAATCTCTCAGATTCATCCAACCAACATAAAAGTACTTCAAAGAGTGCCCCAAAGTTTCTACCGGAGAGTCAAGAACGTGTGCCAACCCCTATGCATAGGTTCATGGGCGGAACCCGCAAGTTGGTCACCAAAACATACATCAAGTGGCACATGATATCCCATTGTCACCACAGATAAACACGACAAGACATACATCAAGTGTTCTCAAATCTTTTAAAGACTCAATCTGATAAGATTACTTCAAGGGTAAAACTCAATCCATTACAAGAGAGTAGAGGGGGAGAAGAAACATAAGATCCAACTATAATAGCAAAGCTCGCGATACATCAAGATCGTGCCAAATCAAGAACACAAGAGAGAGAGAGAGAGATCAAACACATAGCTACTGGTACATACCCTCAGCCCCGAGGGTGAACTACTCCCTCCTCATCATGGAGTGCGCTGGGATGATGAAGATGGCCACCGGTGAGGGTTCCCCCCTCCGGCAAGGTGCCGGAACAGCGTCCCGATTGGTTTTTGGTGGCTACAGAGGCTTGCGGTGGCAGAACTCCTGATCTATCTTCAGTTCCGGAAGTTTTACGATACGTAGGTATATATGGGTGCAGGGGGTACGTCGGTGTATCGAAGGGGGAGCCACGAGGCAGAGGGCGCGCCCTAGGGGGGTGGGCGTGCCCCCCACCCTCGTGAGCACCTCCCTTCTTTCCTGACGTGCACTCCAAGTCCATCGGGTGGATTTCCTTCCAAAAATAACTTCTCCAGTTGATTTTGTTCCGTTTTGACTCCGTTTGATATTCCTTTTACTCGAAATACTGAAATAGGCAAAAAATAGCAAATCTGGGCTGGGCCTCCGGTTAATAGGTTAGTCCCAAAAGTAATATAAAAGTGTAAAATAAAGCCCAATATTTCCCAAAACAGTAGATAATATAGCATGGAGCAATCAAAAATTATAGATACGTTGGAGACGTATCAAGCATCCCCAAGCTTAATTCCTACTCGTCCTCGAGTAGGTAAATGATAAAAAAAGATAATTTTTGATGCGGAGTGCTACTTGGCATAATTTCAATGTAAATCTTCTTAATTGTGATATGAATATTCAGATCCATAAGATTCAAGACAAAAGTTCATATTGACATAAAAATAATAATACTTCAAGCATACTAACAAAGCAATTATGTCTTCTCAAAATAACATGGCCAAAGAAAGTTATCCCTACAAAATCATATAGTCTAGCTATGCTCTTTCTTCACCACAGAAAGTATTTAAATCATGCACAACCCCGATGACAAGCCAAGCAATTGTTTCATACTTTAACATTTTCAAAACTTTTTCGATCTTCACGCAATACATGAGCGTGAGCCATGGATATAGCACTATATGTGGAATAGAATGGTGGTTGTGGAGAAGACAAAAAGAGGGGAAGATAGTCTCACATCAACTAAGCGTATCAACGGGCTATGGAGATGCCCATCAATAGATATCAATGTGAGTGAGTAGGGATTTCCATGCAACGGATGCACTAGAGCTATAAGCATATGAAAGCTCAACAAAAGAAACTAAGGGGGTGTGCATCCAATTCGCTTGCTCACGAAGACCTAGGGCATTTTGAGGAAGCCCATCATTGGAATATACAAGCCAAGTTCTATAATGAAAAATTCCCACTAGTATATGAAGGTGACAAAATGAGAGACTCTCTATCATGAAGATCATGGTGCTACTTTGAAGCAAAAGTGTGGTAAAAGGATAGTAGCATTGCCCCTTCTCTCTTTTTCTCTCATTTTTTATATTTTTTATTTGGGCCTTTTCTCTTTTTTTATGGCCTCTTTATTTATTTATTTTTTATTTTTCATCCGGAGTCTCATCCCGACTTGTGGGGGAATCATAGTCTCCATCATCCTTTCCTCATTGGGACAATGCTCTAATAATGATGATCATCACACTTTTATTTTTCTTACAACTCAACAATTACAACTCGATACTTAGAACAAAATATGTCTCTATATGAATGCCTCCGGCGGTGTACGGGGATGTGCAATGACTCATGAGCGACATGTATGAAAGAATTATGAACGGTGGCTTTGCCACAAATACGATGTCAACTACATGATCATGCAAAGCAATATGACAATGATGAAGCGTGTCATAAGAACGGAACGGTGGAAAGTTGCATGACAATATATCTCGGAATGGCTATGGAAATGCCATGATAGGTAGGTATGGTGGCTGTTTTGAGGAATATATATGGTGGTTGTATGATACCGGCGAAAGGTGCGCGGTATTAGAGAGGCTAGCAATGGTGGAAGGAAGGGAAAAGTGCGTATAATCCATGGACTCAACATTAGTCATAAAGAACTCATATGCTTATTGGAAAAATCTACAAGTTATCAAAGCAAAGTATTACGCGCATGCTCCTAGGGGGATAGATTGGTAGGAAAAGACCATCGCTCGTCCCCGGCCGCCACTCATAAGGAAGACAATCAATAAATAAATCATGCTTCGACTTCATCACATAACGGTTCACCATACGTGCATGCTACGGGAATCACAAACTTTAACACAAGTATTTCTCAAATTCACAACTACTTAACTAGCATTACTCTAATATCACCATCTCCATATCTCAAAACAATTATCAAGCATCAAACTTCTCATAGTATTCAACGCACTCATAAGAATTCTTACAAATCTTGTATGCTTAGTGTTGAGGATATAGCTACTAAGTATAAACCGGCCAGGAGGGCCCGGTTCACCTTAGACTGTGCTGAAGCCCATGAAGGTCTTGAAGATGGCGTTCAACTGGTAAAGCTTGGAAGCCCATGGCCCAAAGGTGGATTAGGGCCCGTAGTGGTAAACCGCCATGATTATGTAAACTTGTAATATAAGTTAGAAAGGAGAGAGACCGAGCCGGACACTTTGTATAGGTCGGCTCGGGACTCTGTAGACCGGCCGGGCATCAACCTGTGTATATAAAGGGACGACCCGGCGGCGGTTCAAGACAGACAACAACAACTCGAGGCCTAGGCGAAGCTTATTTGCTCCCTAGTCATCGAAACCACATCAATCCCATCACAACTAGACGTAGGCTTTTACCTTCATCGAAGGGGCCGAACTAGTATAAACTCTTGTGTCTTTGCGTCCGCTTTAACCCCTTCAAGTTAACCCGTAGCGATGGCTCCACGACTAAGTCCTTTCACGAGGACATCTGCTGTGACAAAGCCACGACAATTGGCGCCCACCGTGGGGCTATCGAACGATGGTTTGATGATCTTGGAGGGCAAGTTCGAAGGACTCGAAGGCTATGCTGTGGGCCGGATGACCAAGAGTCGTCGCGGCAAGCTCTACATCGACGACGCAGGATGGGGCCCCAAGGCCGGCTCAATCGAGTACGGATACCTGGTCCCCTTTGGTGGCATACACGTTTTCATCGGCAAGATTGGTGAGCCAGGGCCTGAGCCGGACATCTGCACCGACCTCGTCGAGATGGCTTAGCGTACGAGATCTGCCCAGGTTAAACCGACCGTGAAACGTTCCTTTGTGGGAGTCATCCACGGAGGAAGTTATGAGGACGGGTCAGAATCTGGTGGCGAGACCGTCGTCTATTCCGGTGATGAGTCCTCGACCGGAGAAACCGAATCGTTGCACCAGTTGCAAGACGACCAGATGAGGGGCTGTTCCGATGGCGATAGTATTCCGGACCCCTCCGATCAGCCCAACCGGTTGGAATATTTATGGCGGTACACAAGCGGCGCTTCACTCCTCGATCGCGGCGGCGATGCTCTCCGGACCATCAGCGGCGGCAAGAACCGGGCAGGAGGTCCTGTGCACCCGCCGCTCAAGTTTTATCTCGACCTGTTCGACGACTAGCTGTGCTTATGGCGAGGCCAATCCGGCGGATCAAGATGCCCACAACGCAGAAGTTGCAAAGGTGAGAGAGCAGATCGCGCAGGCCAAAGCAGACTGGCAGCCGAGAACGCACAGATGGTCACAGAGCGGGCCGCTTTGGATGCCCAGCCTATAAGCTTATGTTGGACCAGAACGCGTCGCATGTGGTCTAAAAGCAGAAACACAGGTCCCGTTTGCCTTCAGTATTCGACGCTAGAAACCTCTTTCACACCCCAGGGGCGGGAACCAGTAATCCGCCAGAGGTAAACCGGGCTTAGGCGCCAGGGCCAGGCGCGCCGATCCAACCCCGCCTCATGGAACCCCCTCGGCAGAACAATATGATGCCTCCGCCGGTCCAGTCACCTCCGGGTCATTATTCTAACCCTATGGACAATCTTGTCGCTACCGCTTCACGATTGGAGGCCATCCTGATCGAAGGAGATTCTCCGCAGGCAGTAGAGACACGCCGAGTTAAGGAGCTTCTTCGAACCACTTTGATCCAACAGGAAGCATACTCGTACAGCCGTGACCGGATTCATTCCACCCCACGTCCGAGCAGGAGCTACAGCAGGCGTATGGATGAACCGGCTGTATGGAGGAACGCACGGCACCATGAAGCGTCCCATGGCCATAACCCGACAGGCGGTATTCGCGATGCTCAGGAAGTGGTGGACCGGGCCCGGGCACGAAGGGAGGCCGAGTTAGCAGCACAGAACGAGGCGAGTCAGCTTAAGCCGGTTCACCCCACCACCTTAGTCTAGCAAGGGGTCGCTTCTAGCTTGGGGGTGCCCTGTTTGATCCCGCTTTACGCAACGTGCGCTTGCCCAAAGACTTCAAGGGTCCGCGCAAGGTGCCAAAATACACTGCTGATTTACCTCCAGAAGCATGGATAGAGAGCTATGAGATGACCATGGAGATGCTAGATGTGGATGAGGCCGCGTGTGCAAAGTATTTTACCATGATGCTTGAAGGGACGGCCCGTACTTGGTTAAAGAGCTTGCCGCCCAATTCTATCAGTTCATGGGCCCGCCATAACCCGGTTTATCCAGAATTTCAAGATACTGTAAGCAGCCCATGTCCGTAGTGGACTTGGCGGCTTGTGTCCAGGGGGAAGGGGAGTCAACAACCCATTGGGTACGCCGCGTTTCAGAAATCTTGCACTCGTCAGACCGGATCAATGCTGACTCTGCGATCTTAACCCTGGAGGGCAATTGCCGGTTTCAGCCTCTGAAGTTAAAGTTGGGGCGCATGAATCGATTTTGTAATGACATGGAAACTCTCATGGGCGCTTTAGTGAAGTATGCTGATTCTGATAGTACCAAGGATCCCGAGTCTGACGATGACAAGATAGGGAAGGGAAGGAAGAATAGCAACTCCAAGGGCCAGCAACAGCACTCAGCAGGTAATGGCAAGCGTAAAGCGGATGGCAACATGGACTTTGTAGCTAATACCAATGCACAGGACAAGGGCCAGTGGCGCAAGGGTAAACAACCGAATCAAAGTGGAGCGCCTAATCCCAATCCGGACCGCTTGAACTATCTGTTGAATCAACCCTTTCCGAAGCATGGGACGAGGGAGACGCCAGCAAACCACCTCTGGAAGGATTGCTACATTATGCAGGAGTTCAAGAGTTCTAATGCTTTCCGGTATGATCACAGCTCTGGCGGCGGTTCAGGATCCGGGCTGGGTTATGGTGGAGCAAATTCCGGTTCAGGATTTAATGGTAATCCGGGCGGACAATCAGAATAACCAAGGTGGTTACAACCAGCAGCAGCAACAGTTGGGTTATCAGAGCAACCCAAAGCAGTTGAATAGTGGGCAGTACCATGTCTTCACCACTAGCTTAGAAAAGAGAGACCGGAAGGTTCAGAAGCGGGCAGTCAACGCTGTTGAACCGGCCGTGCCCCATTACCTACGCTGGTCGGAGCAGCCCATTATATGGAGTAGAGAGGATCATCCTCCGGGTCGATAATCCGGTCAGCTAGCCCAGTGGTGGTGCCTCGGTTGGGAGGTTATAAGTTCACCAAGGTACTCATGGATGGAGGGAGCAACATTAACATCTGTATTATGAGACCTTCCGTCGTATGGGACTAACGGATAAACATCTCAAACTGTCCAATACAAAGGTTCCATGGTGTGGTACCGCAAGTCAGCATATCCTGTTGGTAAAATAACTCTGGAAGTGGCTTTTGGTGATGATTATGACTCCAAATCGGAAACATTGACATTTGAAGTAGTAAAAATCGAAAGTCCATATCATGCCCTGTTCGGGCGACCGGCTTACGCCAAATTTATGGCACGGCCCTGTTATGTTTATTTACAGCTCAAGATGTCGGGTCACAAGGGGGCCATAACGGTTCATGGAAGCCGTAAGGTCGCTTTGGAGTGCGAGGAAGGAGATGCAGCTTACGCAGAGTCGGTTTGTGCCACCGAGGAGCAGAAATACTATAAGGACAATGTTGATCCGGCGGACATGACTCCATTGAAGAAGCCAACTACAGAGCATGATCTGGCCCTGAAATTCAAATCGGCAGCTGAGATTAAGCTTGTTGACTTCGTGCCTGGCGATTCGTCCAAGCAGTTCAGCATCAGTGCCAACTTGGATCCGAAATAGGAAAGCGCGCTCATCGAAGTTCATCCGTGAGAATCGGGACATTTTGCATGGAAGCCTTCGACATGCCGGGTGTACCAAGGCAACTCGCTGAGCACACTCTTAATGTTGATCCCAAGCACGAACCGTGAAGCAGTTTCTCCGCGGTTTAACGAAGAAAGGCGCAAGGCCATTGGAGAGGAGGTGGCGGGCTCTTAGCAGCTGGTTTTATTGTTGAAGTCTTCCATCCGAGTGGCTTGCTAATCCGGTGCTGGTTCTTAAAAAAGCGGCACTTGGCGCATGTGTGTGGATTACAGATCTTAACAAGGCTTGTCCAGCAGATCCTTTGCTCTCCCCGCATTGACCTGATTATTGATGCCCATTGCGGGTTGTGAGCGCTTGAGCTTTTTGGATGCATATTCTGGGTATCATCAGATCAAGATGGCAGTTAAGGACCAGGAGAAAACAACATTTATCACTCCCTTTGGAGCCTTCTGCTATGTATCTATGCCTTTTGAGCTCAAGAGCGCCCAAGCAACTTATCAACGCTGTGTACAAAATTGCATGCATAAACAGATCGGCCGTAATGCGCACGCCTATGTTGATGATATTGTGGTCAAGTCAAGGGAGAAGGAGACACTGATTGACGATTTGAAAGAAACCTTCGACAACCTGCGGGTTTACAAGATGATGCTCAACCCGGCCAAATGTGTCTTTGGTGTTCCGGCAGGCAAGTTATTGGGTTTTCTCGTGTCCAACAGGGGAATTGAAGCTAATCCGGAGAAGATTACGGCTATTACCTCCCTGGCTGAACCGAGGTGTATTAACGATGTCCAGTGTTTGGCAGGCCGGATTGCCGCGCTGAGCCGGCTTATCAGCCGCCTCGGAGAGAAGGCCATCCCTTTGTACCAGATGCTGAAAAAGACAGATCAGTTTGTCTGGAGTCCAGCCGTCGATGAAGCGTTGGAGGACTTAAAACGGCAGTTAGCCAATCCGCCCGTTCTTGCAGCCCCAATCGACAAAGAACCATTATTACTATATGTAGCGGCTAATGCTCGCGCAGTCCGCGTGGCTATTGTGGTAGAGCGCAAAGAGGCAGGAAAGGAATATCCGGTTCAGCGGCCGGTTTACTATATTAGCGAGGTGCTTATTGAATCCAAGCAATGGTACCCGCATTGGCAAAAGCTAGTATACAGAGTTTTTATGGCGAGCCGGAAGCTTAAGCAATACTTCCAGGGCCATCCGATCACAGTGGTCAGCTCTGCTCCTTTGGGTGATATAATTCAGAACAGGGAAGCGACTGGCCGGATTGCCAAGTGGGCTATAGAGCTTGGGCCGCACGGTCTGAAGTATGTGCCTCGGACGGCGGTGAAGTCTCAAGCACTTGTGGATTTCATTAATGATTGGACGGAGTTGCAAGCACCTGAAGAAAAGCCGGATCACACATATTGGACCATCCATTTTGACGGATCCAGGCAATTGGAGGGCTCGGGGGCTGGAGTCGTATTAACTTCCCCACGAGGTGACAAGTTCTGTTATGTTCTCCGCTTAATGTTCCCTTGTACTAACAATGCAGCTGAGTATGAAGCCTTGCTCCATGGTCTCCGGATGGCTAAGGAGATGAATCTAAGACGGGTTAAGTGCTTCGGTGACTAGGACCTAGTGGCTCAACAGGTGTCAGGAACTTGGGATTCAAAGGACCCACTCATGGTTGCATATCATCTTGAGGTGGATATTGTTGCAGGTCATTTCAAGGGCTATCAGGTGGACCACGTGGACTGTCGGAAGAATGAAGCGGCGGACGATTTAAGCCGGTTGGGCTCTCAACGTAAACCGGTCCCGCCCAATGTTTTTCTGGATGTGCTGCACACCCCGTCGGTCAAGCTACCTGGTGAAGCAGATTTGGCTATTCCTTATTCGGAGGCTCAATTGGTGGCAGCTCTTCACGTCACTCCGGATTGGACGCTTCCTTATCTTGCGTACATGAACCGGGGCGAGTTACCAGAAGATGAGACGTTGGCCCGACAGATAATCCGGCGATCCAGGTCTATGACCATTGTTAATGGCGAATTGCATCATTGCAGTGTGTCAGGGGCGTTTCAACGCTGTGTGTCCCCTGAGGAAGGCTGTGAAATATTGCGTGAGATCCACGAAGGAGATTGTGGCCACCATGCGGTTCAAAATCCTTGGTGGCTAAAGCGCCCGCCACGGTTTCTATTGGTTGACCGCTCATGCCGATGCGGAAGATCTGGTCGACGATGTGATGGTTGCCAAAAGTTTTCAGACGCGTGCTCATGTACCGGCCCAAGAATTGAGGATGATTCCAATTACTTGGCCGTTTGCAACCTGGGGGCTGGATATGGTTGGACCTTTCAAAAGGTACAAGGACAAGAAGACCCACCTCCTGGTGGCGGTTGACAAGTTTACAAAGTGGGTAGAGGCAAAACCTGTTAGCAAGTGTGACGCGGCCACGGCGGTACAGTTCATCAAAAAGATGATTTTCCGGTTTGGCTTTCCACACAGTATCATCACAGATAATGGTACCAATTTGTCCAAAGGTGCCATGAAAGAGTTATGTGAACGTGAACACATCCGGCTTGACGTTTCTTCAGTAGCCCACCCACAGTTCAATGGTCAAGCGGAAAGGGCTAATCAAGAGATCTTGCGAGGCATCAAACCCCGGCTTATGGTTCCTTTGCAGAGAACACCGGGTTGTTGGGTAGAAGAGCTACCGTCTGTGTTATGGAGTATCAATACTACGCCAAACAGATCCACAGGATACAGACCGTTCTTCATGGTCTACGGAGCGGAGGCGGTTCTCCCTAGCGATATCCGTCATGACTCACCTCGTGTGGCGGATTATGTTGAAGCGGACAACGAGACGGCACGACAAGATGCTTTGGACCTATTGGATGAAGAACGTGACATAGCAGCTGCCCGCTCGGCGATTTACCAACAGGATCTTCGTCGTTATCCACGATCGCGAGTCGAACCGAACTTTTCAAGAAGGAGATTTGGTGCTTGACTCATCCAAGACCAGACTGATATGCACAAGTTATCCCCACCTTGGGAAGGACCTTTTTTGGTCAGCAAGAATCTGCACAACAGGTCGTACTATCTGATCGATATTTGAGAGCATAAAGACTCACGCACGTCAGAGGAGCAGACCAACATGCCGTGGAACATAGCTCATCTTCGGCCTTATTATACCTGAGCCATCGGCTCTACTCATGTACATATTATGACAAAGTGTATATATTATGAATAAAGTAATAAACCGGAGCATCAGCTAAAGCGGGTATCTGTTACATTACATCATGCGTGGTTACATGGAGTTGTTCTGTCTTAAAGCGGCCTCGGTTTACCCCTTGAGTTTGCTTTTCAAAAGCTTTATGATATCACTTTGGGGCTTGGTCGTGTCGAACCAATGCAACACCTTTTGATAGGCGTAAAGCCACCAGATCACTTGGGGACATGGTCAAGTCTGAACCAGATCACGCCTCTTGATCGCCTAAGGCCATAGAGTCACTTGGGGCTTTGTCGAACCCAAACCATTGCCACGCCACTTGATCGGCATAATGCCATGGTTTCAGCTTGGGGACTGGCTGACTTGAACCATGGCTACACCTTATTGGGAGCTTGGTCGTGTCCGACCATGGTAACACCATCTGATCGGCTCAGTAAAGCCTCTTTTTGCAAACGGTTTTATCATTGCCTTTGCTTCCATATTTTTCATAACTATTATTTGATTTTTGTTGCGTTTTTTAAACCGATAACATTTTTAAACCGGTTCAAACTGTCAATTGACGGAATTCGGTCCATTTTTAATCCGGAGATAATTTTTCCAGTTTGACTTTTTTTGTTAACATCCCATTATGGAGTAACAGGGGGCTTGTCATGACCCGGCACGGTTTACATGGTAAGCCAGCATTATAAACACAGGAGCTATTTTCTCCTTTGACGGTAATGGTTTATACAACCTCCGCTTCAAGATTGGCTAAGCCAACTTCATGCCCAGCGATGGCAGGTATTTTGTATCACAAATTTTGATCATATACCTCAATATTTCATTGCATATATATATATGAACGTCACAAGCCGGCTGGCGGCACAAACCGCCGTGGCAGTTTAAGATTCTCGCTGCAGGTAATAGTTTATCATTGGCAAATCAAAAGGAGGCATCAGTTGCAAAACGTATGCACGAAGGCATATAAACGCCAAAGGTGGCAGCTAGTTTTATTACAAGGCATTCAGAGGCCCAAAATTTGGAGTTGCTTCATAGCGGGCAGTTTCTGACGTATCAACCGACTTGATGGATTAAGCTTCATTGCCGGGTTGACGTGAAGTAGATGGGTCGTCTGGCGTCGGTGCAACTTCTTCCTCCTCACCATCCAATGGCAGGAAGTCATTGGTGGTCCAGTCAATCCGGGTTAAAGCCTAAAAGACAGCCTCTTCACTTATAAGCTCAGCCGATCAACGTCAGGGGCGTAAGTGTGCTTACGAGTTGGTGGAACAAAGTTCTGCACTTCCGGAATAACAGCTTCAACCCGTCTGTTGTTCGCATCATAGAAGGAGCGGTGAACCGTCAGGTTGGCCTCTTCTGCCAATTGACTCACCAGAGGACGCATCTCCCTTGTTACCCGTTTGAGAGCATCATTATCAAATACTTCGCCATTTTCTTGAGCACTGGGGAAGCCTTTGGCTATGTCAGCCGGATCAAGGTCAGCTATCCATGCTTTGGCGCGAGTTAGTGCCAATAAGGTGCCAGCCCGGCAGCGGATCGTTTCAATTCTTCTATCTCGTCTTTGGTATCATAGATAGCGGTCCAAAGGTGTCCTTGATCGATGTCGGAGTTGCATTATCATAAGTGGCGCAAATAACTTCGCTAGGTGCGGTATACAGCTGTTCAATTAGCGATACGTGGCCTTGAGTTTCTTCCGCATGTCGAGCCGGATGAGCAATGCGCCTACCTATACCGGTTTAAGAAAGTTCAGGTTAAACCGGAGGAAATTTCAAAACGGAATATTCATCACAACCTTGGTGAAACGTTGCTTACCAAATATTGCAGAGGTCATGGCATTGATTTGGCGCTTTAATCCAGTGAGCTCTTCCGTCGCCGGTTTAAGAGCTGCTTCAGCATCTTCCGCCCGTTTTAGCAAGCCCACCTTTTCAAGTATATCAGCTGGCCCGCTCAGACTTGAACCACTCCTTGAGCTGCTCCATGGTAGTCAAGGCGGTTTTCAGCTCATCCTTGGCCTTGGAGGTTTCTGCTTGTTGAGATTTCAGATTTTCTTGAAGATAATTGATTTGTGAGACTTGTTGGCGTATCTCACTCTGCAACAAATAGAGAGCATGTTAATATCTTCATTAGAAGTCCCAAGCGCATAACCAGTCATACACTTGGCACTTGGGGGCTAATGCGGATCATTTTTTATACTGATTATTGAAGTCCCATGGATTAATACAAGTGTTAATCATGGCACTTGGGGGCTAATGTGTGTTTGATCAGAAATATATAAGACAAAGTACTATGAACTTTGCAAAGTCCCAGTTTGACTTTCTAGGGACAAAACGGCCCTTGGGGGCTACTATGCAACGAAGGTACAAGACAAGGGCACAACTATTTACCTCATAGCGCTCCTTCATAAGATTTACTAAACCGGCTTCATAATCACGGCTTGTGTAGAGCCGGTTCAGGAAGCCAGAGTGAAGGTCTTGGGCAGAGAGATTGTTATAAGCTGACAGATCAGTTTTTTCCTTCCCTTTGCTCATGGCAGCAAATTCTTCCTTGGCAGTGTGCTTTGATAGAGCAACCGGATTGCCAGGGGCGGTATATGCGGTGCCCGTAACTACGACATCATCATCTTTGGTCGGACTGGCCGAATTAGCATTTTCAACAGGGCTTGGCGTTTTCATACCCGGGCTTGGCGGATCAGCAGTTGAGTCCCATTGTTCTGCTGCAGGACTCGGAGGAGCAGGAGGATGTGAAGTCTCAACTTGGACATCCGGTTCAACCTCTGGCGGATTAGCATTGGCATCTTGATTTTTCCCAGCAGAGTTGTCTTTAGTAACTTCGGGATTTTCACCATGATGCTCTGGAGTCTTCTCCGGATCAACATCCACAGTAGGGTCGAGGGTCTTGGCCTTTTTACTAAGTCGAGCCTTGGTGCTGTAACATCAAGGGTTAGAATATGATAAACCGACAAATACAAGGAACAAATTAAGGAGTAATATACTTACCCAGCAGCAACTTTGAGAGGAGGCAGCTGAGTGGTTGATGAACCGCCAGACGAGTTGGAAGAAGCCTGGTAATTCGGGTCAGACAGATTGAGAGGGCATCGGAAGAAACCTTTCAAAGTATAACGCTTTTCAGGAGAACAAGTCACCTCTGGACGACGTTTCCGGGTTGGTGTGTCAGCTAAACCGGACGACATAATTTGTTGACCGTTATGCCGGGTCGTACGGTGTTCTTCAGTTTGCTGTGTCTTCAAAGAAATTTTTGGATCCAAATGAGCATAGGAGTGAGATTGTTTCACTTTCCGGACCGTGCGGCGAATTCTTTTAACCGGTACAAGATCAGAATCAGAAGAGAGAAGGATTACCTCAACAGGTTCTGCATGGCTGGCCTCAGGGTCATCCTGGGAATTGTAACTGTCAATAAAATGAATGAAAAAAGAACCAAGTGAGTCAAGCTCTACCTCAGCATCTGATTCTTCATCTTTTGGCGGTTCAGAAGACTCGGCGGTTTTCCTCTTGCTAGTTTTCTTGGTGGTCTTGGTCTTTGCATGAGGAACCCGGGCCGATTTAGTTCGTTTCCAAAAGGAGCTGTTAGCCTGAAAATTAATACAGAGGGATTAATACAATCAATATGGAATCAAAGTTAGTAGAGTAATTAGAGGAACCTTACCGCGGGCGGTTTGTTGGAGATGCAGAACGGAGCCAACCCGGTTTGGCTGCATGCGGAGATCGGTTCATCGAGCATTTTCTTCCTTGTTTGGTAACTTCAAGCTCGATTATTGATAGTTCATGATGTCGTTGAGGATCTTTAGCGTCACCGGTATATTCGTGCATCAATCCGGGCGGCGGCTTAATGGCAAGATGCCCCAAGAAACCCAGCAGCGGACAAGGTCAATACCAGTTAAACCGTTGGCCATCAGAGCCCGGAGCTTGGTAATTTGAGGTGCAAAATTCTTCCGTTCTGCGGCGGTCAAGCGCGAGGGCAATGGGTGGCTGTTGCTAAGCCGATGAGGGCGATAACCCGGCAAGGGATTTTCTCCGTTGGGAGCAGTGTTCCGGCAATAGAACCAGGTTTGATTCCAATCCTTAGGATGGCTATGATGTTTGGCATGAGGGAAGTCCACTTCCTTCCTTTTCTGGATTGAAACACCGCCAAGTTCTGTGTTAGGACCGTCCGAGAATTCTGTACGGCGGTTCAAATGAAAGAAATCTCGAAATAACTCCACGGCTTGTTCTTCTTGAAGTTAGATTTCGCAGAATACTTGAAAGTTGCATATATTGGACACAGAGTTCGGACCAATATCTTGTGGATGGAGTTGGAAGCTTGCGAGGACATCCCGGAAATTTTTTGATCCGGGCGGGCTGAATCCCCGGTCTAGGTGTTGCATAAAAACAATCACCTCTCCTTCTTGAGGTTCAGGTGGACATTCCGATTCCGGAACTCGCCAGTGGAGAACATTTTTTGAGGCTAAAACGCCAGTGGTGACGTAGCCGTTGAGTTGTGTTTCCGTGATCCGGGACGGAACCCAATTGCAAGCGGCAAATTGTTTCGCCATTCCAGAAGGGGGGAGCTGAAAGAAAATCAAACAGGTGCCAGTTTACTGTCTACGGTTTGTAAGTGAAAAATTCAGTGTTAAACCGGTGAAAATACAATGCAAGGTCCAGTTGGCGGTTTCAGAGAGGGCTAATGTGTGACGCCCCCGATTCAATCGTACACTAATCATGCACACAAATGTGTACGATCAAGATCAGGGACTCACGGGAAGATATCACAACACAACTCTACAAATAAAATAAGTCATACAAGCATCTTAATACAAGCCAGGGGCCTCGAGGGCTCGAATACAAGTGCTCGATCATAGACGAAGTCAGCGGAAGCAACAATATCTGAGTACGACATAAGTTAAGCAAGTTTGCCTTAAGAAGGCTAGCACAAACCGGGATCAGATCGAAGAGGAGCAGGCCTCCTGCTCGGGATCCTCCTAGCTACTCCTGGTCGTCGTCAGCGGGCTGCACGTAGTAGTAGGCACCTCCAGAGTAGTAGTCGTCATCGACGGTGGCGTCTAGCTCCTGGGCTCCATCGTCTGATTGCAGCAATCGAGTAGAGGTAGGGGGAAAAGGGGGAACAAGGCAACCGTGAGTACTCATCCAAAGTACTCGCAAGCAAGGAGCTACACTACATATGCATGGATATATGTGTAAAGGGCCATATCGGTTGGTGAAGCTGCGAGAAAGCGAATAAGAGGGGATAGCTAGTCTTAACGAAGACTACGCTTCTGGTCACCTGTCTTGCAACAGGTAGAAGAGGACAGTCTGAAGTCCTCCAAGTAACATCACATAGCAATAATCCTACCCGGCGATCCCCTCCTCATATCCACAGAGAGAGAGCGACCACCGTTGTATCCGCACTTGGAAGGGTGTGTTTTATCAAGTATCCGGTTCTAGTTGTCATAAGCTCAAGGTACAACTCCAAGTCGCCCTGTTATCAAGATCACGACTATTGAATAGATTAACTTCCCTGCAGGGTGCACCATCTTACCCAAAGACGCTTGATCCCATTTGGCGGACACACTTTCCTCGGTCATGCCCGCCGCTGAAGATAAACACGCCGCAGCCCCACCTAGGCACAACAGAGGCCAAGACGCCGGTCTAAACCTAAGCGCGCAGGGTGCAGGCCCATCCATACGAAACACACTGCGACGCGTGGGCGGCCGAAGCGCAGACCTAGCCTAGTGGCGTTCAGTCCAATCCGCTAGCGCGCCCGCTCGCCGACGACGTCTGAAGTGCTTGGTGATACCACGACGCCGGGATACCCATAACTACTCCCGCGAGATGGTTAGTGCGTATAAGATCATAGCCAACTCAGATCAAATACCAAGATCTCGTTAAGCGTGTTAAGTATCCGTGAACGCCGAACAGGGCCAGGCCCACCTCTCTCCTAGGCGGCCTCAACCTGCCCTGTCGCTCCGCCTCAAAGATCCACTCGCGGGTGCTCCACCAGCCGACCCGACTTTAGTCTCCACATGTATCATGTATAAGTATATAGTATATACCCGTGATCACCTCCCGAGTGATCACGGCCCGATAGTATAGCACGGCAGACGGACAAGAATGTAGGGCCACAGATGAAAATGCTAGCATCCTATACTAAGCATATAGGATTGCAGGTAAAGGTACAATGATGGTAACAAGGACAAAGCTATGAAGCAAGATAGGAGTATCTGAAAGCAGTAACATGCTACACTACTCTAATGCAAGCAGTATAGAGAAGAGTAGGCGATATCTGGTGATCAAGGGGGGCTTGCCTGGTTGCTCTGGCAAGAGAGAGGGGTCGTCAACACCGTAGTCGAACTGGGCAGCAGCAGCGTCGGTCTCGTAGTCTACCGGAGAGAAGAGGGGGAAGAAACAATGAATACCATGTAAACAGATGCATATTGATGCATGACATGACAAGTAGCGATGCTAGGCGTGCCCTAACGTGGTATGAGGTGGTACTGGTTAAGGGGGGAAACATCCGGGAAAGTATTCCCGGTGTTTCGTGTTTTCGGGCAGAGGAGCCGGAGGGGGAAAGTTGCAGGTTTGATAGGTTAGGGGTGTGACGAACGGACTGCGTATCCGGGTTCGTCTCGTCGTTCTGAGCAACTTTCATGTTGAAAATATTTTAATCCGAGTTACGGATTAAAAGATATGATTTTTTAAAGATTTTATTAATTTCTGGAATTTAATTAATTAATTAATTGATTCGAAACATGGATTTATGACGTCAGCATGATGCCATGCTGACGTCAGCAGTCAGCAGGGTTGACTTGGTCAACCAGACAGGTGGGTCCCGTTCGTCAGTGACTGTTAAGTAATTACCCTAGTTAGTTTAATTAACAGATTAATTAGGTTAATTATACATGATTAATTACGTTAATTAACTTAGTTAATTAATTAATTAATTAGCATTTTTATTTTCATTTATTCATTTTTATTAAACGTTCTGGGGGGGGGGACCCCCATGTCATTGGCACTGGGTGCCCAGTCAGCATGGCCGACCGGGTCAACAGGCCGGCCGGGCCCCTAGGGCCCACGGGTCGCTGACCTGTGGGTGGTCTGTGTCGGCCACGGCGGCGGCGTTGGGGAGCTCCGGGGAGCATTCCCGCGGCGGAGGGGCGCCGGACCTCGCCGGGATTCGTCGTCCGGCGGCCAAAATGGCCGCGGGCGGGTGCGTTCGAACGGGGAGACGACGACGCGTCGGTTGGTGGCGGTTGCGCGGGCAGTGGTGGCTGGAAACGAGCGCGGCGAGCTCATCGGCGGTGAGGTGGTTCGTCGCGAGACGACCACGGCGACTCGCCGCTTCGGGCTAACGGAAGGCTGGGGGCTGCGCGACGCGCTGAGCACAAGGGGCTCGGCCCCGTGACCTTTTGGTCACCGGAAGGGCGCCGGCGACGAGATCCGCGACGGGGGCGCTCGGGTGCTATGGGGAGGAGGAGCTACGACGGTGGAAGTCTGGCGAGGGAGGGGGAGGGGGGGCCTCGACCGAGCGGAGGAGGCGCGAGGGGAGTGGTACGCGGGCGCGGTGAGCCGGCGCGAGCCGGAGCGCGACGAAGCGCGGCACCGAGCGAAGCTCCGCCATGGCGATCGAAAGGCTGGGTCGACCTCACGGCGATCGAGCGGGCAGGGAGGGAAGAGCGGGCGATGCTCACGGTGGGGAGACACGAGGGTCTTGGAAGCGGGCTCGGGCGGTCGGGGCGCCCGCGGGAGGAGGGCGGGAGGCGCTCAGGGCGACGGGCGGTGGCGGCGGGGGGGGCCAAGGCGGCGGCGAGCGGGGCGCCGGCGTCCTCTGGGGCCGGTCGGGAGGAGGAGGAGGAGTGAGGGCGGGCGGCGTCGGGTGGGAGGAGCCCGGCGTCCGGGCCCGTCGGGATCGGTGGGAGGGAGGGGAAGGGGATCGGGGGGGAATCGGGTGCCGGCTAGGGTTTCACCGACCGGGCGGGGGGGGGGGGGGGAGGGGGGTTATGGGGGCGATGGGGTGGGCCGGATGGCCATGGGCTGGCCGGCTGGGCCAGGTGGGCTTGGCCCAGTTTGGCCTGTGGGGTTTTTCCCCCACTTCTCTTTGTTTTATTTTTATTTTTTTATTTTTCCTTTTCTGTTTTAATTTATTTAAAATATCCAGACACTTTACAAAAATGGGTGCACCCCACCGTAATTAACTTTGTAATATTTGACAACCCCCGAACATTTTGGTTTTGATTTTTTTTTGAAAACTTTTATTGTCCTCATATATTTGAATTAAATTTTGAAACGGTTTTGATTCAACCCGAGATTATCTACAGTGACAGAGGTGACGTGGCACCATCAACGTGAGATTACTGTAGCAAGATTATCCGGGTGTTACAAATCTCCTCCACTACAAGAAATCTCGTCCTGAGATTTAGGAGGTATAAGGAAAGAGTGCGGGGTATTCATCTCGAAGACGATCCTCGCGCTCCCAGGTGGCTTCGTCTTCAGATTGATTTGACCACTGGACTTTGAGGAACTTGATCGCCTTCTGACGTGTGCGGCGTTCAGCTTGGTCGAGAATGCGGACCAGATGCTCTTTATAGGAGAGGTCTGTTGCAACCGAGCACTTCATGGTCCACCGCTCGGATTGGGTCCTTGAAGCAGCGTCGGAGTTGTGACACGTGGAACACATCGTGAACCTGAGAAAGGTTTGACGGAAGCTCCAGTTGATATGCCACTTTTCCACGCCTTTCCAGAATAGTGAATGGGCCAATATAGCGGGGAGCTAGCTTGCCCTTGATCCCGAAGCGGTGAGCACCCTTCATTGGTGTAAAACGAAGATAGGCCTTTTCGCCAGGTTGATAGACCATGTCTTTGTGATGACGGTCATAATTACTCTTTTGAAGTGACTGAGCAGTCTTAAGATTCTCGCGAATAATGCGGACTTGTTCTTCGGCATGTTGGATAATATCCGGACCGAAGAGTGGACGTTCCCCAGTTTCTGACCAGTTCAGAGGGGTTCGGCACTTTCATCCATATAACACTTCGAAGGGGGCCATCTTCAGACTAGCTTGATAGCTATTATTATAAGAGAACTCAGCATACGGGAGAGATTCCTCCCATTTCTTGCCGAAGGAAATAACACAAGCTCGAAGCATGTCTTCGAGCACTTGGTTGACACGTTCAACTTGCCCTTGTGACTGTGGATGAAACGCAGTACTGAAAGATAAATGAGCCCCCATAGGTTCTTGAAAACTTGCCCAGAATCTTGAAGTGAATAAGCTACCACGGTCCGAGCTGATAACCAGTGGAATACCGTGAAGTGAAACAATTCTGGACATATAGAGCGTTGCAAGCTGACTAGCAGTGATTGTTTCTTTGACCGCCAGAAAATGAGCAACTTTAGAAAGCCGGTCAATGACGACAAGAATAGCATCATTACCTTTCTGAGATTTGGGAAATCCAGTGATGAAGTCCATTTCCACATGGTCCCATTTCCATTCAGGAATAGAGATAGGTTGCAGAGTTCCAGCAGGCCTTTCATGTTCTGCTTTGATACGACGGCAAACGTCACACCCAGCAACATAGCGAGCAATGTCTTGCTTCATATTAGACCACCAGAATCTCTGAAGAATGTCTTGATACATCTTTGTACTTCCAGGATGGTTACATAGAGGCATATCATGAGCTTCTTTCATAACCTTCTGAGTCATATTCAGGTTTTCCTTCTTACACGGCACCACTAGGCGGCCTTTGAAGTACAAGGCGCCATCATCAGCAATAGTGAAGAATGAGGGAATTCCTTCTTTGAGGTCGCGCTTAATCTTGTAGACTTCAGAGTCAAATCCCTGCATTGTCTTTATGGTGCCCACGAGATCAGGTTCAACAGCCGAGGTATAGAGGAACCACAGGAAACAACACGGAGATTCATCTTGCGGAACTCCGGAGGAGGGGAGCGAAGTGCACCGGAGGAACAATATGGAGGTTCAGCTTTCTGAATTCTTCAACAAGTGGGGCTGAACTTTGTGAACTCGAAGGTGGTTGCAGAAGACTTGCGGCTCAAGGCATCAGCCATTACATTAGCCTTGCCTGGCGTATAGGAAATACCCAAATCAAAGTCTGCAACAGTCTCCATCCATCTCTGCTGACGGAGGTTCAGGTCTAGCTGAGTAAACAGATACTTCAGACTTTGGTGGTCAGTGAAGATCTCGCAATGATTACCGAGAAGGTAATGTCGCCACTGCTTTAGCGCATGAATGACAGCAGCAAGATCGAGGTCATGAACTGGGTAGTTCTCTTCGTGAGGGCGCAACTGTCGAGAGGCATAAGCAACCACTTTGCGCTCTTGCATTAGGACACCGCCTAATCCTTGACGAGAAGCGTCGCAGTAAATGACGAAGTCCTTCTTAGTATCAGGAGGAGCTAATACTGGGGCAGAAGTCAACTTGTCTTTGAGTGCCTGGAAACTTTCCTGACATTTATCTGTCCATTGGAATTTGACGCCCTTATGCAACAGGTTAGTCAGAGGCCTGGCAATCTTGGAGAAGTTCTCGACGAATCGACGGCAATAGCTGGCGAGACCGAGAAAACTTCTGACTTGCTTGACGTTCTTCGGAGGAGTCCAATCGAGAATAGCCTGAACTCTTTCAGGGTTGACGGCAATACCATCCTTAGAGATGACATGCCCAAGATAGGTTACTTCGGGAAGCCAAAATTCACACTTGGAGAACTTGGCATATAGCTGATGCTCTCGTAGCTTTTCCAGCACAAGACGAAGATGTTCAGCATGCTCTTCTTCGTTCTTAGAAAATATCAGGATATCATCCAAATAAACCACGACGAACTTGTCGAGGTAATCCATGAATATATAGTTCATCAGGCGAGAGAAGGTGGCTGGAGCATTGGTTAAGCCGAAAGACATGACGGTGTACTCGTATGAACCATAACGAGTCACAAAGGCGGTCTTGGGGATATCCTCTTCACGAACACGGATCTGGTGGTAACCCAACCTCAAGTCGAGTTTCGAGAACACTGACGAACCAGCCAGTTGATCATAAAGATCATTGATCCGAGGAAGAGGATACTTATTCTGAATGGTAGCTTGATTTATAGGACTGTAGTCTTGGACCAATCGGTTTGTCCCATCCTTCTTCTTGACAAAGAGAGAAGGTGCTCCCCAAGGAGAGCAACTTGGGCGAATGAAACCACTTTGAAGAGATTTGTCGATTTCCTCCTTGAGCTCTAGGAGTTCATGCGGCGGCATCTTGTAGGGTCGCTTGGCTATAGGAGTGGTGCCTGGTTTCAAGTCGATGACGAATGCGACAGCCCTAGCAGGGGGAATCCCTGGAAGTTCTTCAGGAAAAACGTCCGGAAGTCGCGAACACGTGAATGTTTTCAATACCCTCGAGTGGTGCAGCGTTCAAGGCATTCAATGCATAGAGCCTTGCCTCGCATTTTGCACCGATGAGCTTGGTAAGTGACTATTTCATCGAAGGGTGTAGCAGATGGACGGTCTTCGTGGCGCAAACTATGGAAGCGAGATCGCCTTTAACCAATTCATTCCCAAAATGAGGTCAATGCTACAAGACTTCAGCACGATGGGAGAGATAAGGAATTCCAGTCCTTCGATTTCAACGGGGACGTCGTTGCAAATCATGGAGGTTCGACATTGGCCCGCGGGGGTGTGTACTAATAGTGAAGCATTCATGTCTTCACATTTAATGTCGTGCATGCATGCAAAATCTTCTGACATGAAAGAATGCGATGCACCTGTATCAAATAGAACGCATGCTGGTACTGAATTTACGAGAAGTGTACCCATCACAGTAGCAGGTTGGTCTTGAGCTTCGTTCAGATCAACGTGGTTGGCCTGCACTCGACCATAAGGCTTGGCGGTGTTGTTGCGGGCTGGTGTTTCCACGGCCAGCATTTGGAAGGGCTAGCTGATTCGGTTCGGTTGCATTCTCTAGCACGGTGCCCTGGTTGTCCTTTGAAGCACAAGCCATTATTGGGGGTGGGAACAGGAGCTTGGGGTGGTGGAGCTGGTAGCTTTGGCTGCTTAGTTGAAGTAGGAAGACGAGGTGCAGCATAGCTCGCTCGGGAGCAGTGCATTAATTTGGTACATGCTGTTGGGAATCCATATCTTGCGCTTGCGAGGACGGGCCTCAAGATGAGCCGTGTCACGGTTGCGCTGTTAGAGCTCTGGTTTTCCTGCAGACCAGTTTCGACATTGATAGCTTTGTTCACCAAGGTGGCGAAATCAGCAAAGTCGTGCACTAGAAGTGCGAGCTTGATGTCAGCTTGAAGGCCGTCACGGAACTTCTCTTGTTTGCGTGCATCAGTTGCAATATCCTCTTCGGCATAGCGAGATAAGTCCAGGAACTCTCGCTGATAAGCTTCAACAGTCTTGTTGCCTTGGGTGAGGTTGCGGAACTCACGCTTCTTCCGGTCCATGACTCCTTGAGGAATGAAGCGGGCACGGAAGGCAGCTTGGAAATCTGGCCAGGAGATGAGTGTTCCAACTGGCAGAGTACGCCTGTGGCTGTCCCACCATTGAGCTGCGGGTCCCTTCAGGAAGAAGGAAGCAAAAGTGACATAGCTGGCAGGGGCTACATCAGCAGATTCCATCTCATAGGTGATGTCAAGCCAATCATCGAGCATCCGGTGGCTGGGTTGAGCTGCGGTACACTTTGGGGTTCAGCGTATGAAATCCTCGCAGAGTTGTTGTGTTTGGCTGCTGGTTCATATTGGGGCGAGGAAACTGAGCCATCATGTTCTCCATGAACTGGCGATTCATCTCAAGCTGTTGGATCATACCAGCCATGTACTCAGGCGGTGGTGGGAAGTTGCCACCACGACCACGACCAGCTGGTCTAACCATCCTGCTAATATATAACAGGGGTAGTTCAGCATTTGAGAAATTATGCAAAGGAGAAGAATCATTCATGATGAAACATGCATAATGAAAGCAGCACGATAGGAACTACATAGTAGTCGGCATATCTTACAAAAGGGATCATGCATAGAGTTCGTACACGAGTTCAATTACATAGACTAAGACATCATAGGCGGCACGCAGGCTCGCGGCGAATGCATCTAACACTAACAAGCAGGCCTACATCAGTCCCACGCGGTACTGCGGAGGTAGCTGTAGCCTGAAAGCTGGTAGTGCGGCAGCGGATAGTCCTCCACGTCAGTGACCTGGGGGCCGCGGATACTCTGGTGCAGAACCCGACGACCAAGTGGCAGAAGAGGGCCAAGTGCGGGAGAGTAGCCTCCCACGTCTGGCCAATCGACACCCCGGGCATCACGGTCCTGGCTGGGTAGATCGCAGAACGCGGCAGCTCTCCGGATCGGACAAAGGGGTGCAGTAGCGTCAGAGCATGGTAAAGGTGCTGACGGGTGATGTACAACTCGTGGCGAAGAGCTCGGTTAGCTCGATCCAGCCCATCAGCATGCAGAACAAAGTTCTGATGGCAGAAGGGCTCTCTGGTGAGAGTGGAGTAAGCAGCAGTGTAGTAACCCTCCTCACCCACATCAGACGCGATAGCAATGTGCCTGAAGGGGGAGGTGTCCAACTCCCGATACTCTCCACGAAGGCGTGTCAGAGCAGCATAGGCAGCATCGTGGACTGCCATATCGATAGTCACCCCAACACCATGTGCGGTGTGCAGCATAGTAGTGGAGTCATACTCCCGAGAGTAGAGGTGGACGATAGCTCGGTACTGCTCCTGGTTAAAGTCCTGGTACTCCTCAAAGACGGTGTACTCAGGGTGCCAGCGATAACCCAGATAGGTCATCATCTCTGCTAGCACCGCAGGTGATCCCGAGGCACCAATGGTCGTCATGAGGCGCACGACCTGCCTCGTGGGTTCCATCTGAAAACAAAGATGTTTCAAAGGAGTCAAATGATAGTGTGGAAATTGATCAAAATACAATTCCAAGAAACAACTATGGCTTTATCCAACTTTGGGGTGAATGTGGTCACGGGATCCTAGTGTTAGCTAGTAAAATCGCTTAACCCGAGTAGAAGAGAGTTCGAGTCCCGAGTAAAGGTCGAGGAGTAAAAGATCCTAGTACCACCCGATGGCGGCGTGGGCCCGTAAGGCACACAGCCAAGTTAGTAAAAGTTTTGCAATGTCTAGACTCGACTTCGCCAAGGAGTGTGGAAGGGGATTCTACAGAAGTCGGCTCGATACCAACTCAGACGCCTCGATTCAATCAGACGGTAATCATGCACGCAAATGTGTACGATCAAGATCGTGGACTCACGAGAAGATATCACAACACAACTCTACAAATAAAATAAGTCATACAAGCATCTTAATACAAGCCGGGGCCACGAGGGCTCGAATACAAGTGCTCGATCATAGACGAAGTCAGCGGAAGCAACAATATCTGAGTCTGAGACATAAGTTAAGCAAGTTTGCCTTAAGAAGGCTAGCACAAACTAGGATACAGATCGAAGAGGAGCAGGCCTCCTACCAGGATCCTCCTAGCTACTCCTGGTCGTCGCCGGCGGGCTGCACGTAGTAGTAGGCACCTCAGTAGTAGTCGCCATCGACGGTGGCGTCGCTCCCGGCTCCATCGTGCTGTTGCAGCAATCGAGTAGAGGTAGGGGAAAAAGGGGAACAAGGCAACCGTGAGTACTCATCCAAAGTACTCGCAAGCAAGGAGCTACACTACATATGCATGGATATATGTGTAAAGGGCCATATCATGGACCGAATCGCGCGAAAGCCGTAATAAGAGGGGATAGCTAGTCTTAACGAAGACTACGCTCGTCACCTGTCTTGCAACAGGTAGAAGAGGACATCCAAGTCCTCCAAGTAACATCACATAGCAATAATCCTACCCGCGATCCCTCCTCATATCCACGAGAGAGCGACCACGGTTGTATCCGCACTTGGAAGGGTGTGTTTTATCAAGTATCCGGTTCTAGTTGTCATAAGCTCAAGGTACAACTCCAAGTCGCCCTGTTATCAAGATCACGGCTATTCAATAGATTAACTTCCTGCAGGGTGCACCATCTTACCCAAAGACGCTTGATCCCATTTGGCCGGACACACTTTCTCGGTCATGCCCGTCATGAAGATCAACACGCCGCAGCCCCACCTAGGCACAACAGAGAGGCCAAGACGCCGGTCTAAACCTAAGCGCGCAGGGTGCGGGCCCATCGCCTCGAAAGCACACAAGACGTTGCGTGGCGGCCGGAAGCAGACCTAGCCTAGTGGCGTTCAGTCCAATCCGGTAGCGCGCGCTCGTCCGACGCGTCAAGTGCTTCGGTGATACCACGACACCGGATACCCATAACTACTCCCGCGAGATGGTTAGTGCGTATAAGCTCGTAGCCAACTCAGATCAAATACCAAGATCTCGTTAAGCGTGTTAAGTATCCGTGAACGCCGAACAGGGCCAGGCCAACCTCTCTCCTAGGCGGTCTCAACCTGCCCTGTCGCTCTGCCTCAAAGATCCACTCGCGGGTGCTCCACCAGCCGACCCGACTTTAGTCTCCACATGTATCATGTATAAGTATATAGTATATACCCGTGATCACCTCCCGAGTGATCACGGCCCGATAGTATAGCACGGCAGACGGACAAGAATGTAGGGCCACAGATGAAAATGCTAGCATCCTATACTAAGCATATAGGATTGCGGTAAAGGTAACTACTTGATGGTAACAAGGACGGGCTATGCAGCAAAGATAGGAGTATCTGAAAGCAAGAACATGCTACACTACTCTAATGCAAGTAGTATAAAGAAGAGTAGGCGATATCTGGTGATCAAGGGGGGGGGGGGGGCTTGCCTGGTTGCTCTGGCAAGAGAGAGGGGTCGTCAACACCGTAGTCGAACTGGGCAGCAGCAGCGTCGGTCTCGTAGTCTACCGGAGAGAAGAGGGGGAAGAAACAATGAATACCATGTAAACAGATGCATATTGATGCATGACATGACAAGTAGCGATGCTAGGCGTGCCCTAACGTGGTGTGAGGTGGTACTGGTTAAGGGGGGAAACATCCGGGAAAGTATTCCCGGTGTTTCGTGTTTTCGGGCAGAGGAGCCGGAGGGGGAAAGTTGCAGGTTCGATAGGTTAGGGGTGTGTGGCGGACGAACAGACTGCGTATCCGAATTCGTCTCGTCGTTCTGAGCAACTTTCATGTTGAAAATATTTTAATCCAAGTTACGGATTAAAAGATATGATTTTTTAAAGATTTTATTAATTTCTGGAATTTAATTAATTAATTAATTGATTCGAAAAATGGATTTATGACGTCAGCAGTGAGCAGGGTTGACTTGGTCAACCAGACAGGTGGGTCCCGTTAAATGCTGATTTGTTAACAAATTACCCTAGTTAGTTTAATTAACAGATTAATTAGGTTAATTAAACATGATTAATTACGTTAATTAACTTAATTAATTAATTAATTAATTAGCATTTTTATTTTCATTTATTCATTTTTATTAAACGTTACGGGGACCCCATGTCATTGGCTTTGGGTGCCCGGTCAAGATGGCCGACGGGTCAACAGCCGGCCGGTCCCCTAGGGCCCACGGGTCGATGACCTGTGGGTGGCCCTGTGTCGCCACGCCGTGGCGGCCGGGCGTTGGGGAGCTCCGGGAGCGTTCAGCGGCGGAGGGGCGCCGACCGCCGGATTCGCCGTCCGGCGGCCAAAATGGCCGCGGGCGGGTGCGTTCGAACGGGGAGACGACGACGCGTCGGTTGGTGGCGGTTGCGTAGGTAGTGGTGGCCGGAAACGAGCGCGGCGAGCTCATCGGCGGTGAGGTGGTTCGGTCGCGAGACGACCACGGCGACTCCACGCGCTTCGGGGCTAACGGGAAGGCCAGCGGGGGCTGCGTGACGCGCTGAGCACAAGGGGCTCGGCCCCGTGACCTTTTGGTCACCGGAAGGGCGCCGGCGACGAGATCCGCGACGGGGGCGCTCGGGTGCTATGGGGAGGAGGAGCTACGATGGTGGAAGTCCGGCGAGGGAGGGGAGGGGGGCCTCGACCGAGCGGAGGAGGCGCGAGGGGAGGGGTACTTGGGCGCGTGAGCCGGCCTTGAGCCGGAGCGTGATTGAGCGCGGCATCGAGCGAGCTCCGCCATGGCGCATCGAAAGGGTCGACCTCTGGCGACAATGCCAAGCAGGGGAGGGAAGAGCGGGGCGATGCTCATGGTGGGGAGACGCGTAGGGTCTCGGAAGCGGGCTCTGGGCGGTCGGGGCGTCCCGCGGGAGGAGGGCGGGAGGCGCTCGGCGACGGGCGGTGGCGTCTGGCGTGGCGCGCCCGGCGTCCTCTGTGACGGTCGGGAGGAGGTGAGGACGGGCGGCGTCGGGTGGGGAGGAGGCCGGCGTCGGGGCCGTCGTGATCGGGGCCGATCCCGATCCGGATCGGTGGGAGGGAGGAGAAGGGGATCGGGGGGGGGGGGGTAATCGGGTGTCGGCTAGGGTTTCACCGACCGGGCGGGGGGGTTATGGGGGCGATGGGGTGGGCCGGATGGCCATGGGCTGGCCGGCTGGGCCAGGTGGGCTTGGCCCAGTTTGGCCTGTGGGGTTTTTCCCCCACTTCTCTTTGTTTTATTTTTCTTTTTTATTTTTCCTTTTCTATTTTAATTTATTTAAAATATCCAGACACTTTACAAAAATGGGTGCACCCCACCATAATTAACTTTGTAATATTTGACAACCCCGAACATTTTAGTTTTGATTTTTTTTGAAAACTTTTATTGTCCTCATATATTTGAATTAAATTTCGAAACGGTTTTGATTCAACCCGAGATTATCTACAGTGACAGAGGTGACGTGGCACCATCAACGTGAGATTACTGTAGCAAGATTATCCGGGTGTTACATAATGACATATGGCGGATTGGCCATCAAGGATTAAACCGCCCATAGGCAGAAAGGCCAAGATTCAAAATTTCTGCTAAGTGTTGACAGAAACAGGTTTTACAAAATGTTCAAATCTATTTGGATCTACCGCACATCTATAAAGCAGTTTTTACTGTGTTCTTTAAAAGGCGTTCAAGTAGAACAGAGAAGGATGCATACTTTACAAGAAGAAAAGGAATGGCTGCTAGTATTAAAAACAGATGCGGAATGACTACCACAGGAGATCTATACCGTTTTTGGATCAAAACTACCGCGGCAGAAGGTATGATGAAGAGGAAAAATGGAGAACTGTGCGGACGAGCTTGCAAAAACTTAATGCAGATCTAAGGATGAAGAACAGAAGAAGTTTACCGCTGCAGATTACGGCGGAGGGGGGCGATGAGCCTCTGATCTAACTCATGTTGATGCAGCGGCCTTGGTTGGTGCAGTTCTCGAAGGTCGCGGACGGCGGCGGAGCTTCAGAGCTGAGGGCGTCGCGAGGAAGAAGAAGATGCAGAAGAGGAAGAGAAAAAGGAGCCCTCGGGCTTTGTTTATAAGGGAAAGAGTAAATGGCAGACGCGAGAATCAAGGCGTCCGAAGCGGCCGAGTGGGCGCGCCTGTCGCCTCGATTTTCGAGATAATCATTAACGAGAAGGGAATCTTTTTAATCCTTTTATGCAGAGATGATGTCATGACGGACCGTTGCGGTGCTCCGAAGATGACGTCACGGCGGTTTACAAAAATTCACAGGAGAAGTCAATATGGCGGTTTACGAAAATACAAGAGGATGTTTACAAGATATCTTTAGTGTTGAAGATTGACATGAATAAATTCAAATCAATCCGGGGCCTAATGTTGAGGATATAGCTACTAAGTATAAACCGCCAGAGGGCCCGGTTCACCTTAGACTGTCTTTGAAGCCCATGAAGGTCTTGAAGATGGCGTTCAACTGGTAAAGCTTGAAGCCCACGCCCAAAGGCAGATTAGGGCCCGTAGTGGTAAACCGCCATGATTATGTAAACTTGTAATATAAGTTAGAAAGGAGAGAGACTGAGCGGACACTTTGTATAGGTCGGCTCGGGACTCAGAGACCGGCCAAGGCCAACTGTGTATATAAAGGGACGACCAGCGGTGGTTCAGATGAACAACAACAACTCGAGGCCTAGGCGGCTTATTTGCTCCCTAGTCATTGAAACCACATCAATCCCATCACAACTAGACGTAGGCTTTTACCTTCATCGAAGGGGCCGAACTAGTATAAACTCTTGTGTCTTTGCGTCCGCTTTAACCCCTTCAAGTTAACCCGTAGCGATGGCTCCACGACTAAGTCCTTTCACGAGGACATCTGCCGTGACAAAACCACGACACTTAGCATATTAGGATTATTTAAGCAAATTACCATGCTAATTAAGACTCTCAAAATAATATAAGTGAAGCATGAGAGTTCATATATTTCTCCAAAATAAAACTACCACCATGCTCTAAAAGATATAAGTGAAGTACTAGAGAAAATGACAAACTACTCCGAAAGATATAAGTGAAGTACTAGAGCAAATGACAAACTACTCCGAAAGATATAAGTGAAGATCAATGAGTAGTCGAATAATTATACAACTATGTGAAGACTCTCCCATTTAATAATTTCAGATCTTGGTATTGTATCCAAACAGCAAGCAAAACAAAATAAAATGACATTGTAAGGATAGCACAACTCATGTGAAGAAGCAAAAACTTAGGCTCAACCGATACTAACCGATAGTTGTTGAAGAAGAAAGGTGGGATGCCTACGGGGGCATCCCCAAGATTAGATGCTTGAGACTTCTTGAAATATTATCTTGGGGTGCCTTGGGCATCCCCAATATTGAATTTTTATGTCTCCTTAATTCCTCTCATATCATGGTTTCTCTATTTCTCAAAAGCTTCATCCACACCAAACTCAACAAGAACACGTGAGATAGGTTAGTATAAACCAATGCAAAACCTTATCATTTTCTACTGTAACAAATCACTAAGATTATTATTCAACATTGCATACTAAATGCCTCTGCATATTTAATACTCCTATCCTCAAATAGAATCATTAAACAAGCAAACATATGCAAACATATGCAAACATAACAGCAATCTGCCAAAACAGTATAGTCTGTGAAGAATGCAAGAGTATCAATACTTCCCTAACTCCAAAAATTATGAACTAAAATTCCCACTGTAATAAATTTATCAGAGCTCAATATGCAAAAATATTTAACATTATACCACTCTCTGACTTTTTTAGGGAATTTTTGCAACAGCGGTAAACTTTCTGTTTTCAAACAGCAACATGTATAGTAGCAAAATAAGCATGGCAAAGGCTATCCTTGACTTTTTTATTGAAACTAAAGATGCAAAAATTTATTCTAACTAACAGCAATCAAAGCTAAATAAAATAAAATGACGCTCCAAGCAAAACACATATCATGTGGTGAATAAAAATATAGCTCAAAGTAAAGTTACCGATGAACGAAGACGAAAGAGGGGATGCCTTCCTGGGCATCCCCAAGCTTAGGCTCTTGGTTGTCCTTTAATATTACCTTGGGGTTCCTTGGGCATCCCCAAGCTTAGGATCTTGCCACTCCTTATTCCATAGTCCATCGAATCTTTACCCAAAACTTGAAAACATCACAACACAAAACTTAACAGAAAACTCGTGAGCTCCGTTAGCGAAAGAAAACAAAACACCACTTCAAGGTAATGTAATGAACTCATTATTTATTTATATTGGTGTTAAACCTACTGTATTACAACTTCTATATGGATTATAAACTATTTTACAAGCCATATATTCATCAAAATAAGCAAACAACACGCGAAAAACAGAATCTGTCAAAAACAGAATAGTCTATAGATATCTGTAACTAACACAAACTTATGTAACTCCAAAAATTATAAAATAAATTGGTGGACATGAGTAATTTGTCTAGTAATCATCTTCAAAAAGAATCAACTAAATAGCACTCTCCAGTAAAAAGTTCTAGCTAATCTCGTGAGCGCTTAAGTTTCTGTTTTTTACAGCATGATCACAAAGACTTCACCCAAGTCTTCCCAAAGGTTCTACTTGGCACAAACACTAATTAAGACATAAAACCACATCTAAAAAGAATCTAGATGGATTATTTATTACTAAACAGAACCAAAAAGCAAGAAACTAAAATAAAATTGGGTTGCCTCCCAACAAGCGCTATCGTTTAACGCCCCTAGCTAGGCATGATGATTTCAATGATGCTCGAATAAAAGATAAGAATTGAAACATAAAGAGAGCATCATGAAGAATATGACAAGCACATTTAAGTCTAACCCACTTCCTATGCATAGGGATTTCATGAGCAAACAACTTATGGGAACAAGAATCAACTTGCATAGGAAGGTAAAACAAGCATAACTTCAAGATTTTAAGCACATAGAGAGGAAACTTGATATTATTGCAATTCCTACAAGCATATATTCCTCCCTCATAATAATTTTCAGTAGCATCATGAATGAATTCAACAATATAACCATCACCTAAAGCATTCTTTTCATGATCTACCTGCATAGAAATTTTAATACTCTCCACATAAGCAAAATTCTTCTCATGAATAATAGTGGGAGCAAACTCAACAAAATAGCTATCATGTGATTGAAAATTAAGATCAAGATGACAAGTTTCATGGTTATCATTATTCTTTAAAGCATACGTGTCATCACAATAATCATCATAGATAGGAGGCATGCTTTCATCATAGTAAATTTGCTCATCAAAGCTTGGGGGACAAAAAATATCATCTTCATCAAACATAGCTTCCCCAAGCTTGTGGCTTTGCATATCATTAGCATCATGGATATTCAAGGAATTCATACTAACAACATTGCAATCATGCTCATCACTCACATATTTAGTGCCAAACATTCTATGTAATTCTTCTTCTAGTATTTTGGCACAATTTTCCTTTCCATCATACTCACGAAAGATATTAAAAAGATGAAGCGTATGAGACAAACTTAATTCCATTCTTTTGGTAGTTTTCTTTTATAAACTAGACTAGTGCTAAAACAAGAAACAAAAAGGTTCGAGTGCAAGATCTAAAGATATAGCTTCACTTACCTAGCTTCCCCAGCAACGGCGCCAGAAAAGAGCTTGATGTCAACTACGCAACCTTCTTCTTGTAGACGTTGTTGGGCCTGCAAGTGCACAGGTTTGTAGGACAGTAGCAAATTTCCCTCAAGTGGATGACCTATGGTTTATCAATCCGTGGGAGGCGTAGGATGAAGATGGTCTCTCTCAAGCAACCCTGCAACCAAATAGCAAAGAGTCTCTTGTGTCCCCAACACACCCAATACAATGGTAAATTGTATAGGTGCACTAGTTCGGCGAAGAGATGGTGATACAAGTGCAATATGGATGGTAGATATAGGTTTTTGTAATCTGAAATAATAAAAACAACAAGGTAACTAATGACAAAAGTGAGCGTAAACGGTATTGCAATGATAGTAAACAAGGCCTAAGGTTCATACTTTCACTAGTGCAAGTTCTCTCAACAATAATAACATAGATAGATCATATAACAATCCCTCAACATGCAACAAAGAGTCACTCCAAAGCCACTAATAGCGGAGAACAAACATAGAGATTATGGTAGGGTACGAAACCACCTCAAAGTTATTCTTTCCAATCAATCTGGTGGGCTATTCCTATAAGTGTCACAAACAACCCTAGAGTTCGTACTAGAATAACACCTTAAGACACAAATCAACCAAAACCCTAATGTCACCTAGATACTCCATTGTCACCTCAAGTATCCGTGGGCATGATTATACAATATGCATCACACAATCTCAGATTCATCCAACCAACATAAAAGTACTTCAAAGAGTGCCCCAAAGTTTCTACCGGAGAGTCAAGAACGTGTGCCAACCCCTATGCATAGGTTCATGGGAGGAACCCGCAAGTTGGTCACCAAAACATACATCAAGTGGCACATGATATCCCATTGTCACCACAGATAAACACGGCAAGACATACATCAAGTGTTCTCAAATCTTTAAAGACTCAATATGATAAGATTACTTCAAGGGGAAAACTCAATCCATTACAAGAGAGTAGAGGGGGAGAAGAAACATAAGATCCAACTATAATAGCAAAGCTCGCGATACATCAAGATCGTGCCAAATCAAGAACACGAGAGAGAGAGATCAAACACGTAGCTACTGGTACATACCCTCAGCCCCGAGGGTGAACTACTCCCCCCTCGTCATGGAGAGCGCCGGGATGATGAAGATGGCCATCGGTGAGGGTTCCCCCCTCCGGCAGGGTGCCGGAACAGGGTCCCGAATGGTTTTTGGTGGCTACAGAGGCTTGCGGCAACGGAACTCCCGATTTATCTTCTGTTCTGGAAGTTTTACGATACGTAGGTATATATGGGTGCAGGGGGTACGTCGGTGGATCGAAGGGGGAGCCACGAGGCAGGGGGCGCGCCCTAGGGGGGTGGGCGCGCCCCCCACCCTCGTGAGTATCTCCCTTCTTTCCTGACATGCACTCCAAGTCCATCGGGTGGCTTTCCTTCCAAAAATAACTTCTCCAGTTGATTTCGTTCTGTTTTGACTCCATTTGATATTCCTTTTCCTCGAAATACTGAAATAGGCAAAAAAAACAAATCTGGGCTGGGCCTCCGGTTAATAGGTTAGTACCAAAAGTAATATAAAAGTGGAAAATAAAGCCCAATATTGCCCAAAACAGTAGATAATATAGCATGGAGCAATCAAAAATTATAGATACGTTGGAGACGTATCACCTTCCAAGACTCCACTGCCGTCCCCAAGCAGCTGCTAGCTCAACCAGCTGAGCAGGCACCTGCGTGGCGATGGGTGGCGCCTACTCCGACTCAACAAGCACCTGCGTGGTGGCATGCGACCCTTCGCGAAGGCTCCACCACCGCGCTAGCCCAGCAGCCAGCGAACGTGGCGCTGCAATGCCTCGTCAGCTCGGACGCGCATCAGAACCGGGCAAGGCGGCGACAGCTGGGACGTGCTTCCTTGTCGTCCCCGATAAAACAAGAGGGACATGTCGGCAGAGCATTAAATGCATTTGTCCGAGGGTGCCAGAGGATAGACTCATCCACTGTCCACCTTTCCACCTCATGTGTGCCACTGTGGCAACCCCTTTTCCCTATAAAAGGAGGCCCGAGGCGACCAGGAGGAGGATTCGGATCTTTTGGGCAGATTACGCCCCGTAGCTAGCTCAAGAACACTAGAACACTCAATACATCCACCAAAGCAGGACTAGGGTTTCACGCATCCTCGCGGCCCGAACCTGGGTAAACGATCCGTGTGCTTCCTGTCAGACCCGCTCTTTGAACAACCTCGCGCCCGCCAACCATAGAAGGGATCTCAGTGACTCCATAGGTGTCGATTTGCCCGACATCTTTGGCGTGCTAGGTAGGGGGCGTAGTTGTGAAAATCTGGTCTGATTGAAGCAGCGTCTTCGTCCTGGCTGTCGTTCCAAGGAAGAAGATGACCAAGCCTGACGACACCGTCTGCAGATGCGGTGGGCGCCCTTGCAACGACAGTAAAGCTAAGTCATGTGAAACTTTGAGCAATTTCTTTTTATATATATGGTTATTATCCTCAAAGGTCCTGGCCTATGTATGGAAAACCTGCACGCGAAGGGGCCCTTCCGCAATTGGCAACGCCATGTTCTGTTTTGAGTCTGCTCAACAGCTCAAGAGGCCTCGTCGAGAGCGGCAGGGTAGCCTTCCGCAATTGGCAACACTCTCGATTCTGACTCGAGTCAAGCTCGACAGCTCGAGCAGCCGCGTTGAGAGCTGCAAGGTGGTTCGCTCGGCAGCAGGCACACCCGGTAGGACGTCGGGGCTCCGTCCTCCAGGCACCGTGCCCTGGGTTTACGCGCCGGCGAGCCCACCCGATTAACGTAGGGTGAACATACAAATGGGGGATTGAACAGGTAAATACCATGCATTGTATCAAAAGTACTACAGAGTTATATTACATCAGTTGTTGTCGCGGTTCTAACTAAAGATAGAAATTGTCTTGGTCATGAACCTGCAGCAGCAATGAGAAACGGGGTGCCTAATCCAGGCGCTGGCCCTCCACCCTCTGGATTCCATCGATGCGGCTGATGATGGGCTTGATACGCTCCTCGAGTACGGCGATGTCCGCATCCTCTGGCAAGCTCGCCAGCGCGGTGTCAAAGTCGAGGTCAGGATTCCAGTGCACCACCTTGGTGAGGACCTTGGTCATGGCACCCCGGCAAAGCCTCCGGGCCTCATCGGCCAGGGAGGCCGCCCGATTGGAGTGGAGCTGCTCCAGGGCCCCGAGGACGCCCTCGAAGAAGATGGTCCGCTTGGCGTTGGGGCTCACGTTGTGCTCCGGGGTATACCTCACGTTTGGCATCCCCATGGTAGCCAGCTGCGTGGTGACCCTGCCGGCGACGCCTTCGAGGTGCCCGATCCAGCGATTCTCACCCTCCACAAAGTCTTTGTGTTTTGCGGTATCGTTCTTACGCAGCTGCTTCTCGGTCTCCAAGTCCTTGGCAAGGGCCTCCTCCCAGGCCTTGCCCTCCGACATCATCCCCTCGAGACCCTCCATCTTCAGCTTGAGGTCTCTGATGGAGCTGTTGGCCTCGGAGAGCTGCCCAGGCCTGCTGAGGGCTGTGCTCTGCGCCTCAACCAGAGCACTATTGAGCATGTCCTTCTCCATGGACAGCTCCAGGACCTGGTCCTTCAGCTCGTCCCGCTCCACCTCCAGCTCCTTCACCTTGCCGGTGTGAACCAGATCCTGGGCATCAAGTGCCTCCTTGTGCCTCTGCTCCAGCTCTTGGGTCTGCTGCACGATGAGTTTTTTCACCTCCGCGTCCTTGTCGCAGAGCGTAATGGCGAGCCTCTCCTCATGCGCGGCAAGGTCCTCCTCCTAGGAGTTTAGCACAGC
This sequence comes from Aegilops longissima, assembly GCA_021605205.1. NCBI lineage: Eukaryota > Viridiplantae > Streptophyta > Magnoliopsida > Poales > Poaceae > Aegilops > Aegilops longissima. The sequence continues at coordinate 211,521,863 of CM038679.1, read as the reverse complement.
CTGCTGCTGGTGCCGAGCGGCCTCCTACTTCGCCAGTTCCTGGGCCTTCTCGATGTCGGCCTGCTTCATGACGAGCGCCAAGTCGCGCTCAGCCAGCGCGTCCTGGGCGGCCTTCAGGTCACTGTGGGCCTGGCGGAACCAAGCATGCGCCTCAGCAACATGCCCCCTGAGGTCTGCCTCTGCCTTGTCCACCACCACCATCCTGGACTTGGCCTTGTGTAGGCGAGCATGGTGAAGCACCCGAAGCTTCTGGAAGTTGGCGCCCATGGCCTGGAGGAGCCGCTCTTCCTGCGAACCGTCGCCACTAGCACTCGGCTAGTCAACAACCTCAAGCCCGGTGGCGGCAAGCACTTCATCATCAAACACCCCCCCCCCCTCGACGGGCGCCCCGGTGCTCACCGTCCCTTGGAGGTGGACGAACAGGTCATCGCTCACCCTCAGGTACCTGCCTGAGCCAGAGGCAGCGGAGGAGGAAGGTTGGTCGTCAACCACCTCCTCCTCGGCAGCGGCCTTGCCGGCCTCCTCGGCAGCAGGCTTGCCGGGCTCCCCGGCAGGCCCCTTGGCGGCTTCCTCAGCGGCAACCCTGGCGGCCTCCTCGGCGGCGATCTTGTCGGCCTCCACCGCGGCGTCCTTGGCGACACCCTCGATGACGGTATCTATGTCCTCCGGATCCGCTGAAGGAGGATCTGGATACCAAGAAGGGGATGAGGAGAAGCCGAGACCAAGATTCAGAAAGAACAGAAAAGGAACAGGGACAGAAGGCGAGTGACTTACCCGTGCCTGGCTGGGAAGAAGGAGCACCTTTGTCGCCAGCATCTGGCGCCGAGGTGGAGCCACCGGCGCCCAAGTTTTCCTCCTCCTCCCCCATCTGCATGGGCTCGGTACTTGACGCCCTTGCCATGGACGCCCCTCGGGGCTACGTGGTCGATGGGGGCGGCGCGTCGGGGGTGGCCCTTAGTGGCTCCTCCTGCTGCCGTCCTCCTCCTGTGATGTCGGCAAGGTCAGCGCTTGTGACTCATACCCCCCAACAAACACGTCGACGAGGGGCGAGTGGCGAACTTACGCTAGGGGCTGCTCCAGGGGCTGTTGTCCGGGCTGCTCACCAACACCAGTGGCGCCCTCGAGGTGCCCGCCGGGGGCTGGCCGCCCACCGAGGACCTGGCCCTCTTTACCCTCTGGGCCAGCATCTCCACATCCCTGCAAAGGTGAAAACCATCAAAGATAAACGACACAGTTTGAGGAGATGGAGATGACAGAAAGGGACAAGATACTTACTGATCCTCCACCTCCTCCTCTGCTGCCTTCCTCTTCCTCCTTGGGCCGAGGGACCCAAAATCGAAGACGAACTCCGCGTCGACATCTGCCGGAGGGGGGAAGCTGATGGAGTCCGAGAGCGCTTGGACGAAGAGGAGGCAGTTGCTTTCTTCTTCGCCACCGCGGCCTTCACCAACTTCTTCGCTGCCGTGGCCCTTGTCTGGTGCGCGGACCCCTCCTGGACTTGCCGCGGTTGCATGGCCCTGCCGGGCCGGACCGGCTCGCCGGAGATGGCCCACCGCAGGACTCGCCCTCTCCCCATGATCGGAGGGTCGACAGCCTCGGCCTCCTCCAACGACGACTCGTCGACGACATCATCGACAAGAGGGGCCCCGGTGTCGGCACTGCTGGCTTCCCCAGCGGACTCCACCCACTGGGCAAGCTCCTTCTCCTCCGCGGCCGCTGCGGCCTTATCCTCCACGCCGACGGCGCTGCCGGCCTCCTTGGCGACCTCCGCCTCCCGCCGCCCTGGTGGCAATATAGTCCAGCTCCGCTTGGGTGGTGTCCTGGACGAGCCGTGGCTCTTCGCAGACGTACTTATCCTCCAGGGTGTCGAAACATTCCTGCACCTGATCCTCCGGCGGCTTGGCCCAATTTGGGACGAGGCCGTGCATGTTGAACTCCGGCATCATGGTGATGATGTCGTTTCGACGCGAGTTGTTGCTCAGCCGGACCACCCCTGCCGGCAACTTAAACAAGGGCCCCTTGGCGACCTTGCCGGCCTTCGTGGCGGCCTTCGCGACCTTGCCGGACCGCTCGACCTTGTCGTCGCGGTTCACGTCGAGCTGAAAGAGCTGCTGGCAAAAGTGGGCGTGCCCCATCACCGTGAGGTTGTGGTCGAGGCCAGGGCGAAGCCTCATGACGTCAGCCGCATTCGTGAAAAGCCAGGCCGGCCTCCCCTTGTTGTGCAGCGGGGCGATTGGGCGGCGGATGAAATCCGCCCCGATCATCTCAAAGGTCAGCCCGGCCTCGGTGAGGCAAATAATCCTGGTGGTGGCGACCGTGAGCTTCGCATCGTCGGCATCAACATCGGTCCAGCCACTTCGGCGAACCGCCGGCGCCTGGCGAACCTCGCAGAATGCTGGTGGATCCTTCTCCTCAATCCAGCACCACCGGCCCCGCCACTCCTCCCACCTCTCCTTCTGAGCACCCTCTGGGTATGTCCCATTGGACCTTGGGATCTAGGTGACACAACCGGACATGGTGCCCCCCTTTTGGATCCGAGGGAAGAAGTAGTGGCGGAAGAGCACCGTGTTGGGATGCACCCCGACGAAGCCCTCGCAGAGGTGCACAAAAAGAGCCATGCACGCCACGGCATTTGGGGTAAAATCCAGAAGGTGGAAGTCGTAGGTGTGCATGATGTCGCTGAAGAAATCAGAGAAGGGGGGCAGAGGCCGCAAAAAAAGTAGTCGACGAAGAACGGGTACTGATTCGGGCCGGCCTCGGTGAAGGCAGTAGGGATGACGCGCGTGGTCGGGTGACCCGTCGTCTCCCCCCCCCCCCCGTCTTACACCCCCACAAGTGCTTGAAGTAGTCCCGTAGGGGGACTGCGTCAACCTCCATGGGGAAGTAGGCAGACTGCATCCACCGCACCGCCAACTCTCTCTCCGGCGGCTCGTTCATCCCGGCATCCTTGGCCACTCCCTTGCCTCTGCTAGTGTTGGGTGCCATGGTGGCTGCAGGAGGCGAGGAATGAAGGATGGCGAAGGCGCAGTGGCGGCGAGCGAAGGCAAGAACTTGAGAGGGAGGAAGAAGGGTACGGCAGTTCCAAGATTGGGGAAAGCACGGGGGTAAATGAGCAGCCCACCCGCGGTTATTCCTTTTTACGGGCAAGGAGTGGGCCGCCTCTCTTCCCATTAACTACGATGTGACGCATGTGTGCGGGAACCGCCCCACGCATGACCCCCACATCGCACACGACCCCCCCAGGTCGCGCGTTTAATGTGGGTCGTGGGGAAGCGCAGCAGACGAAACAGTTACTACGGTAAAAATCCGCCCCACCTGCCCGTGCACTGTTCTGGGCCTGGCCCAACAACGCATCACGCTTATGTGTGGCCCAGACCCAGGGGATCCTGTCGGTGTACAAAAGTAGGGGCTCTCCTTTTGAACCCTTTACTTGTGCACGGGCAGTCAGAGCCGCGCGCCGCGGCCACACTTAGCAGGGGAGAGGAGGGTAGCCGGAGACAAGCCAAAGCACAAGACAACCAAGGCAACGCCAAGAACAGAAACGCAGGAAAGCAAGAGGGCAAGGTGGACTCCCTCGGCAAGATCCTTGCCGAGGCAGCCTCCGCAGCCCCGGCAAGAGCCTTGTCAAGGCGACTTGCCCGACGCCAGCAAAGCAAGCCACCCTTGATCCCACCGGTTCCAACACCACCAACCATCCACGTTAGGACCAAGGCTCTGGAGGCGCCTCTATGGTGGCATGCAAATCTTCGTCAAGATCATGGACATGTGAGATCATAGGAGAACCAGAAGAAGGCTACCCTCGGCGGGATCCTAGCCGAGGAAATCCACAAGACCCCTGGCAAGCGCCTTGCCGGGGACGACTGCAATGCCATGACAAGACCCTTGCCGAGGGCATCAGCGGGTCCACTGCCAGACCCGTGCCTGCCAAGACTACACCGCCGTCCCCAAGCAGCTGCTAGCTCAACCAGCTGAGCAGGCACCTGCGTGGCGACGGGCGGCCTCTACACCGACTCAGCAAGCACCTGCGTGGTGGCATGCGACCCTTCGTGAAGGCTCCACCACCGCGCCAGCCGAGCAGCTGGCAAACGTGGCGCAGCAATGCCTCGTCAGCTCCGATGCCCGTCGGAACCGGGCGAGGCGGCGACAGCTGGGACGTGCTTCCTTGCATCCCCGATAAAGCAAGAGGGACACGTCAGAAGCGCATTAAATGCGTTTGTCCGACGGTGCCAGAGGATAGACTCATCCGCTGTACACCTTTCCACCTCTTGTGTGCCACTGTGGCAACCCCTTTTACCTATAAAAGGAGGCCCGAGGCGACCAGGAGGAGGATTCGGATATTTTGAGTAGAATATGCCCCGTAGCTAGCTCAAGAACACAAGAACACTCAATACATCCACCAAAGCAGTACTAGGGTTTCACGCATCCTCGCGCCCCGAACCTAGGTAAACGATCCATGTGCTTCCTATCAGACCCGCTCTTTGCACAACCTGGCGCCCGCCAACCATAGAAGGGATCTCAGTGATTCCATAGGTGTCGATTCCCCCGGCAGTTTGTGAGTTTAATTGCAAAGTTGAGCTTGGAATGTCGTGTCACACGGCATGACGATGCAGGGTGCAGCCACACTTAAAAGGTCCTCAAAGTGTATGGTCGTGCGTGAAACTGCGGCAAACAACAATTCACCGTGCCTACTGAGAATAATGCTCTGTATTGTTATGCATGTTGATCTAATGCTAGTGATTTATGTGTTATTAAAAATAAAATTGAAAGCTCCCATGTAGAACAATAGCATCATCAACCGTACTAGTAGGTCTAGATGATGGCGTCGTTTATGTACTTAAGAAGTTCATTGTCTTATGTTTCATTCATATCCTATACAACAACAAGTTCGGGTAGGCTAGAGGTGAAACCATATGATCTTCCGACCAAGTCACCGTCTTACTGTTTCATGCATAACATATGTTATAAAGTATAAATGCACAGAATAATTTAAATTCTCCATCCTTGCAATCGTATGAGCATCTACCGCATTTTTGGAGAAACTAGAGCATCTAAAGTCGGATGGCCCAAACCCGCCTCCGACCTAGACGGGCTCCTCAAATGGGCCTCAAACGCCCGGGCTAACGGGAAACCCTTATATATAGCCCAAATATGGGGCGGATATGGGGCGCCCGGGCGCGTCTGCCGTATCATACTAACGTTGGGGTCCCACGCAGGATCGCCCGAAAACCCGGCGGTCCAACGAACTTCTCCTCTGGTGGGTGGGTGATACGTCTCCAATGTATCTATAATTTTTTATTGTTCCACGCTGTTATATTATCGTTCTTGGATGTTTTATAGTAATTTTATATCATTTTTTGGTACTAACCTACTGACATAGTGTCAAGTGCCAGTTGCTGTTTTTTGCATGTTTTTTACATCGTAGGAAATCAATACCAAATGGAGTCCAAACACGGCGGAACTTTTTGTGGAATTTTTATGAACCAGAAGACATTCAGTGGGCCGGAGAAGCGCCTGGGGGTGCTCCAAGGGGGTGATTCCCTATGCAAGCACGAAAGTCAATAGTCATGCAATGAAATTATATCCTACTTGTGGTGCATTATTTGGTATTAATTATGCTTAATCCTCGCTTATGAGATTATTCGTTTCTTGGTTGGTCGCTTCTCAATATTTTTCTAGCCTTCATTTTGCACTAAGTACGATCACTACTTGTGCATCCAAAAACCGTTAAACCAGTTTTGCCACATGAGTCCACTATATCTACCTATATGCGGTATTCTTTTGCCGTTATCAGCAAATTTGTATGTGCCATCTCTACTTTTCAAAATAAACTTCTTTTTTGTGTGTTCATACCAGTCGTGAGGCGGTGAGGGGTGGCTAATATTTTTCCATGCTAGATATGTTATTCTCAGGATGAGTGTTTATTCACTTGTCATTGCATGAGAGTAAGGCAAAGGTATTAGGGATCCCAGTCCCGAAATGAAAAATGAATTTACTTTATGTTGTCAAATAATAAATTCCTTGGAAAGTGTTGGTATGGAGGGCACCCATGGATACGGTAAGCCATGGAAAGTGAAAGTATGATTGAAAAGGGAATAACCTTTATTTTCTGTTTGGAAACCGCCTATGATATATCTAGCATGGAAAGTGTTTGGAACTCTAAGTTGTTTTCGTTGGTGGGAAAAACTTGCCTCCCAAAAAAAATTATCTCTAAGTTTTTTGCTTTGAGCTCTGGAACCTCTACAAATCTCTACTTCCCTCTGCAAATGGTCTTCCTTTTACTTTATGCAATTTTTATTTTTAATTTGAGTCTCCATCTTCTCTTATAAAGTACCAATTAGGAGGCACTATGATCGTACTTGAGCATTGGGTATAGCTAATATGCGAGTGTGTTTCATGAATGGATCAATGTTTGAGCATGATGGGCTAGGGATAACTTATTTTAGCGTTGATATTTTGGAAGACATGGTTGCTTGTTGATATGCTTGAGTATTTAAGTCTCATGTCAAAACTAGACTATTGCTCTGAACCATATAAAAGTCCATATGTAAATGCTATAAAGAAAAGAATATGAGATGACATGTTAGGCAACATTCCACATCAAAAATTCTGTTTTTATCATTTACCTATTCGAGGACGAGCATGGATTAAGCTTGGGGATGCTGATACGTCTCCACCGTCACTATAATTTTTGATTGTTCCATGTTGTTATATTATCATTCTTGGATGTTTTATAATCATTTCTAAGTGCGAGTTGCTGTTGTTTGCATGTTTTTTACATCGCAGGATATCAATACCAAACAGAGTCCAAATGCAGTGAAATTTTTTGTTTAATTTTTATGGACCATAAGACATCCAATGGGCCGGAGAAGCGCCTGGGGGTTGCTCCGAGGGGAGAACAACCCACCAGGGCACGGCTGGAGGCCCAGGCGCGCCCTGGTGGGTTGTGACCACCTCGGGTGCCCCTGAACCGCCTCTTTGCTCTATAAATACCCCAATATTCCAGAAACCCTAGGGGAGTCGACGAAAATCTATTTCAGCCGCCGCAAGTTCCAGAAACACCAGATCCAATCTAGACACCATCACGGAGGGGTCATATTGCCCAATGGTGCCTCTCCGATGATGCGTGAGTAGTTTTTTGTAGACCTATGGGTCCGTAGTTAGTAGCTAGATCGCTTCCTCTCTCTCATGTAATTCTCAATACAATGGTCTCTTGGAGATCTGTATGATGTAACTCTTTTTGCGTTGTGTTTGTTGGGATCCGATGAACTTTGAGTTTATGATCAGATCTATCTTTTTATAAATGAAACTTACTTGAGTCTTCTTCAATCTCTTATATGCATGAATACTTATAGCCTCGTATTTCTTCTCCGATATTTGGGTTTTGTTTGGCCAACTTGATCTATTTATCTTGCAATGGGAAGAGGTGCTTTGTGATTGGTTCAATCTTACGGTGCTTGATCCCAGTGATAGAAAGGGAACCGACACGTATGTATTGTTGCTATTAAGGATAACAAGATGGGGTCTATTTCTACATAAATAGATCTTGTCTACATAATGTCATTTTTCTTATTGCATTACTCCATTTTTTCATGAACTAAATACACTAGATGCATGCTGGATAGCGGTCGATGTGTGGAGCAATAGTAGTAGATGCAGGCAGGAGTCGGTCTACTAATCTTGGACATGATGCCTATAAAATGATCATTCCCTGGATATCGTCATGATTATTTGAAGTTATATCAATTTCCCAACAGTAATTCGTTCATCCACCGTTTGTTATTTTTCTCGAGAGAAGCCACTAGTGAAACCTTCGGCCCCCGGGTCTCTTCTTTATTATATTTGCCTTTGGGATCTATTTTCCTTTGCTTTTATTTTCCCTGTCCCTCTCCGCCGCCTGCCGGTCCCTCTCCGCCAACTGCCGGTCCCTCTCCTCAAAAGCAGCCTGGGTCTTCACTCTCTCTGCCTCAATAGCAGCCTGCAACACCACTCATTAGCATTGTAATCATCGACGGCCGCAAACACAATGTAATGGAGGAAAGGCTACTGAGTCCGTATAATTAACAAACCTGGAATTCGATTTCCACCGGTAAGTAACAGGCGGTATCTCGGGATCGAGCTGGTGCGCGCTTCTTGATCTGCAGGAGAGTGCTACTACAACGATCAGTCCATTACCAATGCCTAACGAGCCATGGGACCTCCGCCACAAGATATCATCACCAGCTCGATCAAGAGGCCGGCTCGGGTTAAAGTCCGCCCTTTCTCGCCTTCCCCGCTTAACGATCGCACCATCTTGTGGTGGGAGGCCTTATTGCTGAAGTTCTTTGCATTTTCGAGGTCAGACTCAGAGAATGCCTTGGCCTTCTTGTACGGTGCAATATTGGACATGCCATAGAGGTCAAACAACTCTGGCACTGGAGCCTTGTTGTGTTTTGACTAAAAGAGATGAACAGAGTATTAGTTAAGGACTCAAGCTAGCACAAAGAATGAATTTGCATGAATCATGAAGCAAACCACACATACCCAGTTTTTCCCGTACCCATGTAGGTCGGCACTGCCTAGATGGTGTGGCACACCTTTCATTTTGAAACGCTTCTCCTTTGCTATGTTGTGGGCGACGCGCCATTGGGGAGAGCACCACTCATCCACCAACACCTCCCAGCAGTCCATCTTGTCCGCACACCATCTCGGAGGCACCTAAGTTAAGCAAGAGAAATTTGAGCGCTACGCCTACGAATCAAATCAAGGAAACTAAGTACAAGGCCTTAAGAATAGGTAATTACCTTCATGTACTTCTCCTTACTCAGATACTTGTCCCGGAACTTCTCTTTTCTCCTCCTAATACCAGTATGTGCTAAGTAGTCTCGAACAGCTGCGTCCGAGCCTCGGCCGAAAGTTTCAAGTAAGGCGCTTGCACTCGGCGTCGATAACCCGAGCCGCTGGCCTCCTCCTCGTCCTCGGCACACCAGTAGAAGGTCTGCAATCAAACAAGAAAACACGGATTAGAAGGTCTGCAATCAAACAAGAAAACATATGTAGAAGGTATGCAATCAAAGAAGAAAACACAACGTAAATGGCAAAGGAGAAATTACCCAAGGCGTGGCGATCACAATGTCGCCACCGTGGTCGCACTTTTCGACATCGCCGACCCTATGCTCGCGGGCCGGGCAGCTAAGTAGTGCTCCCAGGTCATTCCTAGCTCGAACCCGGCCCTCACCGGGCAACGTGACTCCACCCGGGAAGCACTGGCGACAAATCACACCAAGGACAGTGTTGGGCTGCGGAAACCATCTTCGTGTGTCCAAGAACTGCAGATGACAAGGCCAACGATTAGATATTCAAGAAACGTCAAGGCAAAAGGTTAAAAAGAGTAAATGCACTTACTTCTCCCGTTAGGCGCAATGAACCACCTCGGTCGGGGTCGCCGGGTGGGCGGGAGCTTTGTACGACCACGTTGGTAGACTTTGCCCCTCAACCCACTCACCGTCGCTATAGCTATCGGGACTATAGTCTCCACCTCTGAACACAACCATGTGCACTCGACTCGTCCGGTCCTCCCATGGGCTCGGCTCCGACTCAACGTGACCCGTCTCGAGCTCCGAGTCTCGTGGGGCGAGACTCGGCAGCCCGAGGCTTGGCGGCCCGAGGCTCGTCATCGGCCCGAGGCTCGTCGGCCGTAGGCGCGTCTGCCATAGACGGGTCCACCTCAGATGCCTCGATCTCAGACGGAGCAGCCCTGTGGTCGGGTGACTCAGCTGGGGGTGGCGGCGAGGAAGGCGTAACAGCCTTCCTACCTCTCCCGACGCCACGTCCACCTCTAGCAGCCTTCTCCTTCTTCTTACCCCCTCGACCTCTCCTGGCCGAAGAAGAAGCGACCATCGCTGGACTCTGCAAACTGAGATCTAGCGCTCTCCGGAGGCTGTGGGGGGGAATGGAACTACCCCTCCCACCACGCGCCGAGGTAGGAGCCCCGGAGCGCTCTCGACCAGCGCCCACCATCTGTCAACACGGAATGACAAAGAGTAAAACGAAATTAGTACAACATAAAAAATGAATACCGACATGAATAATAATATGTATATAAATTCATTTTAGAGGAATAAATGCTAAGTATAGCTCATTTTAGAACTATCCTAGGTTAAAGTCATTTTGAGCTAATTAAGGTTGTTATGTCATTTTGAGCTAGCTAAGCATACAAATTCATTTTGGAGGAATAAATGCTAAGTATAGCTCATTTTAGAGCTAGCTAGGTTAAAGCTTGAACTAATTAATAATATATATGTATATAATAATAATGGAATACGACATGAACTATAATATTAATCTTCATCGTCATCATTAATAAATGCATCATCTAAATGCAGATATGCTTCGGGGTCAATAAATGCATCATCCTCATCACTATCAAGAATGACATGCTCATCATCATCATCATCAATAAATTCATCAACATCTGGAAGGCCTCCTGCATGTAATCGGTCAAGCATTGACAGGTCATCCATAACAAGATAACCTCTTCTTGTTCCGGCTCTTCTTGTTCCTGCCAGGCTCGGATTCACCGCCGCTGTCTACTTGAATGTTATGAGTTGAGCGGTTCTTGAAATGTTTTTTGGAAAGACGTGTTTCTTGGAACAATTCTCCTTCATATGTGTCTGGATTAACGTGAGGTTCATAATCCTCTTCATTGAGGGGAGGTGGTCTAACACATGGCGGCACTTCATAAACGACATCCCAACCTTCGAGATTTGGATCACTTTGGCAGGTGTCGGTGTCAAAACCGGCGGATCTCGGGTAGGGGGTCCCAAGCAGTGCGTCTTAGGATCAATGGTAACAGGAGACAAGGGACACGATGTTTTACCCAGGTTCGGGCCCTCTTGATGGAGGTAAAACCCTAAGTCCTGCTTGATTGATATTGATGATGTGGATGTTACAAGAGTTGATCTACCACGAGATCAGAGAGGCTAAACCCTAGAAGCTAGCCTATGGTATGATTGTTGTCGTCCCTCTATCGACTAGCCTGGCCTCGGTTTATATAATGCACCAGAGGCCTAGGATAACAAGAGTCCTAGCCGAATACGCCGGTGGGGGAGGAGTCCTTGTCTTGATCGCCAAGTCTTGTGGAATCTTCCTTCTATGCGGCAACTGTCCGGACTGGCCCATGAGTATACGGCCATAAGGATCCTCGGCCCAATCCAACTGATCGGGAGACGACGCGGTGAGTACCCCCTAGTCCCGGACACCGTCAGTAGCCCCCTGAACCGGTCTTCAAGTTGGGGACGCTCCTCGATTCTTCCGAACTGTTCTTCATCTTCGGTCATTGGTCTTGAAAACTGGTTCAACAAATCTTCTCATCTTCGATCTTGAGGATCGTCGAATGCATTCGACGAGTTTATACGTCGGGTATCCGAGGAGCCCCTTTAAGTTTCCAGCCTTTATCAATGCCTTGTTATTTTTATGCCACACCTCGGGTTTGAAGTTGTTCCCGGGCGGCAACGTCCTCTTGTGTCCGAGCTCCAACGCCGGACTGTATTCGAGGTATCTTTTGCAGCCGAGCACCAATGCCGGACTGCTTCCCAGCTCTGACGCCGGACTATGTATCCGAGCCCCAACACCGGACGGTATCCGAGCTCCAACGCCGGACTATGTATCCGAGCTCTAACGCCGGAGTATGTATCCGAGCTCTAACGCCGGACTATGTATCCGAGCTCCAACGCCGGACTATGTATCCGAGCTCCAACGCCGGACTGTATCCGAGGTGTCGTAAATCACCTTGGTTCAAAGAAGTTTGAAGGAGTTTAGCCGAGCTTAATGCCGGAAGTTCCCTCTATGGAGCCAGCCACTAGCGCCCGAGCTTTACGCCGGACTGCTTCTGAGGCGGTGCACCACCCCGAATGTGGGCCGATTTTTGTCAATATTTTTGATTGGTACCAGTAGCCCTCAAGGTGGGTATCGGGCTAAAACCCGAGATGCACATGAAGGATGACATAAGACCGCTGATCCCCGTAGCCGCTGAGACTCAGGTTGATTTGCAAAATCGGTTTGAGGATCAAGTCCTAGCTCGGCAGAATACTTTGGGACACAAAAAGCGGCGTGCTCAGTCCTCGAGACTCAGGTTGGGTGCGGCCGACCAACCTGAGGATCAAAATCTCCTCGGAAACTGTATTGCACTTACAATTTTCTGCATAGAACATGCAATGCAGTAGCCCCCGAGACACTAGTTAGGTGGCAACACCAGATCAGGGGATTGATGTGCCCCTTTAATATTTGTAAATAATAAGCCCGAAGCCCAGTAGCCCCCGAGCCTTAATGCGGGCACGGGTGGCCGAATTAAGGATCAAAATCCATAGTAAAATCACAAATTATGTATAATGAATTAATGTATCCAAGTACTTTATGTCATTAATGTTCGGATCCGCATTGTACAAAACTTTGTTGACCGACCATCGGCTTCAACCTCTTCGGCCAGTAGACGAAGAGTGTTTGTCCTACTTTATAAAGCCTTTATGAGGGAAAGGATTTACGACAAACAAGGCAACCTGGCCATACGGTTTTATAAACAAAGGTACGCAGAGACATATGTTATATTACTATTTAACAAAACAAATGTCTTCCAAAGAAAATAGTCCCGCTATCAGTTCCTTTCTTTGGGTTGTCATGCTAAGCATGATCATGAAACCTCAGCAACAATGTAAGAGCAAAATATTGAGGATTTAGTTTGGGAGGCCAGTTACTAGCCCCCGGTAGTGTTCGGCAACAGTCGAGGTCAAGCCGGAAACACTTCGGCCGATTTAATATAGTCATCGGATCGTTGACCAGTTTACACCTATTGTGATAGTCAGTTTTCGGCTTTCTCCACTGAGGTGCTTGACCATGCGAGCTGGAAACACAATCGCAGTGGTTCTCCCTTTGCACACCTAGCCGAACAAAGCGGAACGTAGGAGGAAAGCGCGGGAGCCGGGCAACCCAACTATTGACCAAAGACACAATTCGAAACTGATGCATATATAGCAATATCCGAGAATGTTTTTGCGAATATCAAAAGGTGTCGGCGTAGAATCATGAGACTTGTGCTGAAAACACACAAATAGTTTAAAAGTGCCATGGGCTCGAAAAGCCAAAAACTTATTCAAAAGATTAATGTCCGAACTAGATCAAGTGTTCGTGCCAATCCAAAATTGGACTTTAGAAAAAAAGGTGCTTCTGTCGTGCTTTAACATGACACATCCTATCTCAAAACTTCAAGCGGGTCAGCCTATGGCTTCTTTGAGAGGGAAATTAGGCTCCCCGGCTAGTGACCGCACACTTGTGTCGAAGGAGTGAATAATAATAAAAACTTTGCAACGACTAAGAAGAAAAACACTTATCATAAAACGGCTCATATAAATTTAAGAGCCCCCAAGTGACTTGGGTAAAAGTTGATAATGTGATGTGACATGTAGAATGCCTTCTAGCCGGATTGTAGATCGTTTGTCGTAGCGGACCTTTTCGCTTCAACCTCTGGACCCAATAGTCCGGAGTGTGTCCGAATACCCTCGGTTATAAAAACTGGGGCATGCGTGGAGACCAGGCGTGGGGGCATTAGTGCTTTATCGGACAAGTGCCCAACTAGTTATGTTATATTACATGGTTAGTAAGAAACATCTTCCGGGAGAATAGTTCCGTTAGGGGTTCCTTTCCTCGGGAGGCATGCCCTAAAGTGCATGTCCGGACTGCGAAAAGAGCAGAAAAACATCTGGGGCAGGTAAATAAATGGGTAAGAAATCATCTTTTAGTTCACCGACCGAGTATTCCCTTAAGAACGCTAGCTTTGGCTTCACCCAGTCGAGGTACACATCCGCTGACCCGGCATAATAATCGCAGAGGTGCTCCTTTACCACCTAGCCGAACAATTGGGAACGAGGGGTAAGCACAGAGCCGAACAACCCAGCTTGGCCAAAACTTAAGTCATATCGATGCATATAATGGTGAATAAAAGGTACATGCGAAGTGTGACACATGTGTTGGGCATAAAGCCCAATTAATAAGCTTCATTAAATAAGCCCCGGGTATAATGAGCGGTGGTAGCGTCAAGTGTCTTGAACAAAGTTTCGACGAGGAAGATTTTTACAAGCAACTTTTTTCCGAGAAAGTATAATGCTTTGTCGAACCGAACACAAGTTAGAAATTTTAGAACTTTGAGCATGAAGGCAACTTAGCTGGTTAATGTGTTCGGTATTGACGATGCGGTCCGAGCTTGATGCGGGACAAGGTTCCATCCCCCAAGCCGGTCCCGAGGTGGCGGAGCAAAGAGCTCGACACTATGAAGTGGTGACATAGCATGGTCAATGCAGGACGGCAGAGTGATGCCGAAGTCCCTGGCATGGGGTAATGAAGTGTTGACGAAGCCCCCTGTCCAGCCGAGGTGACGTCAAAGGATATAGTCCGGCTGGATCATTTTCCTGTGCACAAAAAATAGTGCAGACCGGGCATAATAGTAATAATAGGAATTAAAAAAATGTTGCATAATAAATAATTTATGCAAAGCGAGTAGTAAAAGAAATATGGCCTGGCGCCGGAGTTGATGTCTATGCAGGTCGTCGGCGTAATGCAATAAAGGCGTGGCAAAGCCTGGATTCACTGGTCGGTCCGAGTTCCGGGTGCGGCGTTAGCGAAGCGTGTACTGAAACCGATCGAACCATCATGCGACCGCCGATAATGCGCCACCATTTGATAGATCTGTGTACATATGCAGGACTAACCAGAGTAATAATTCCTTGGGAAAATTTAACCCAAACGAGCAAAAAGAAATACTAGGATTAATAGCACTGGTTTATTTGTTGTAGCAATCCGAAGGAAGGTGATTCCCAAAATTGGAACTCGATCCGCGCACCCATGTCTGGTCGGCTAGTGACGCCGAAGTGTCCGGAGTAGGTTGATGAAGAGATAGCGAAGCCCCCGGTCTAGCCGAGATGTCGAAGTAGGTCGGCGTGATGGACACCAGCTTGAAGAAGCAATAGTGCGGCCCTGCCGATGCAGGTCGTGACATGGTCGATGCCGGCTTGATGAAGCGACCGTGCGGCGATGTCGGTATGCCCGCTCCGTGTAATCCGTGGGGCGGCAATGTTGGTGATGATTTATCCTTCGCGATGCCGGACTCTTGTTCTGCTTGCCAAGATGATGATACGAAGAAGTTGAGCTTGGCTCAACAAAGTGACGACGTGTCTAGCACAGGTCGACCGCCGTGGAGATATTTTGCCGGACTGGTTTGACACCAGCAATGATGTTGAAGATCATGTTCAAAAGATCTTAAGGTTAGTGGGATGTGTTTGGGAACAATACACAATATCCCATACAAAACTTCCTTAAAAAAGGATTTCCGAAACCCCGTTCATAAAAAAGATGAATTCGGGTCGGATTCGTTCTCGCGCAGAAAACAGATCCGAAAAGTGATGCACTAATAGGAAGTTTCCCGGAGTTTGGACGGTCGGATCGAGCTGAATTTTTGGCAGGTGGTAGATAAGGGAATTCCGCAGTAAATCAACGGTTGGATCCTCCAAAGGACATCCGAGCTAGACGCTGGATACCACGCCCTAAACTCGTCCGGATTCTCGTCCAGATTCAACAGGGCTCCGGTATATCGGAGATTGCCGGAGATTCCTCCATCGGAACTCGACGAAATTTTTGCAGGGTTGTTGTAGACTTATTTCCGCATAATTCCATCGAAGTAATCATTTAGGCGACACTCGAGGAGGCGGTGGCGGCGGATACAAGTTTGTTGTCCAGAAAAACAACACGGTCGCCTGAGGGCAATGTTGACGTTGAGCCCCTGAGCTCCATGGATGACTCCTCCATGATCTTGATAGAGATCGGAGTTGGTATTGATGAAGGCCTTCATCCGAACATGACGATCGGAGGTAGGGCGCATTCCTTGGTCAAGCCAAGGTGACCAGTCGAGCTGGTGACGAAGAAGCCGACGTCGCAGTTGACTGCGATCGAGCCATTGATCCTTTCGCCGATCACACAGCGGAACTCTCAATGAAAGCACCAATGTCGGTGTCAAACCGGCGGATCTCGGTAGGGGGTCCCAAGCAGTGCGTCTTAGGATCAATGGTAATAGGAGACAAGGGACACGATGTTTTACCCGAGGTTCGGGCCCTCTTGATGGAGGTAAAACCCTCGCCCCGCTTGATTGATATTGATGATGTGGATGTTACAATAGTTGATCTACCACGAGATCAGAGAGGCTAAACCCTAGAAGCTAGCCTATGGTATGATTGTTGTCGTCCCTTTATCGACTAGACTTGCCTCGGTTTATATAATGCACCAGAGGCCTAGGATAACAAGAGTCCTACCCGAATACGCCGGTGGGGGAGGAGTTCTTGTCTTGATCGCCAAGTCTTGTGGAATCTTCCTTGTATGCGGCAACTGTCCGGACTGGCCCATGAGTATACGGCCATAGGGATCCTCGGCCCAATCCAACTGATCGGGAGACGACGCGGTGAGTACCCCCTAGTCCCGGACACCGTCAGCAGGCCCGCGGTAGATAGAAAACTTGGGTTGCCTGTTGAGCCGTAATATAGACATCGGGAACATCCAAATGGGTGCTTTGTTTGATTTCGACTAGCGCTAGATGTTCATGAGTCCTTCTAGTCTCTTTCGGCTGGAACCAATGACATTTGAGGACTCTGACGTTCGTGGGTTTGCACCATAGAATAGAAGTCCATAAATTGCTTCAACTCTTCCATAATACTCGGTATCTCCTTCGCCGATAGCGTAGACACAACAATTTGTAGACTTTCGATTCGGCCATAGATAGCTCTTTGCCATAGGTAATGAAAGCGATACCCGTTGATGTCAGATTTGTCAAATGAATGGACCTTATAGTCAAAACCATTAGCGACTTGTCTCAATTCAAGGCGTCCATAGACTCTGAACTAGCCTACAAGTTTAATACTGAAAGGATTGTTGCATTTGCGAAATTAGAAGAAGAAATGAAATGGTCTAATGGAAATTACCGCTTGTTTGAACCAAGAGATGAAACCAGGATAGCCGCCTCTATGCATTGCCGTAAGCTCATACTCTTCGATGGAATCCTTTTGGATAACCGCCCATACGAGAATTTGGCGACGATCGATTGTATCAAATATCCAGGAATAAGAGCAGTTCAAATGAAGTAGAGGTTATAAACAATGTACCGAGAATTACTCGATGTAACGGACGACTTCGTTAGATTGTTCAAGATATACAACGTAATGGTCCGCCATTCGTCGTTATCCAACAATAAGGAGTATAAGCACCGGCTGGTGCGAGCTTCCCTTTGAATAGGCTGAGGTTGGATCCACCCTTTTTTGGGTCGCCAACATTGTACCGAGGCTTCAGATTATGCAAATGACGATTTTTGGCTTTGTAGTGTGATGTCACGAAGTTTGCCGCCTCCTCAGTAATGAATGCCTCGGCCATCGATGCTTCAATTCGACGTTTATTTTTACATTTTGCTAGAAGCGTCTTCTGCATCCTCTCAGTTGCGTAGCACCATCGATTCTGCACGGGCCCCCCCAATCGTGCCTCGGTCGGGAGATGCAAAATCAAATGCTACATTGGATTAAAGAAGCCAGGTGGAAAGATCTTCTCCAACTTGCAGATCAACTCCGGCGCCAACTCTTCCATTTCTTCTAGAAAGCCAGGCGATAATTCTTTTGCACGTAGAACACGGAATAAATAGCTCAGCTCTGCCAGTACTAGCCATTCATCCTGAGGGATAAAGCCACGCAACATCACCGGCATTACCCGCTCAAGCCATATGTGCCAATCATGACTTTTGAGACCAAATATTTTCAATTTTTCAAGGCTCGCTCCCCTCTTTAGATTCGATGCATACCCATCGGGGAACATCAACTCCTTTTTCACCCAGGAGTATTTCCCTCATAACCGCCTTCCAAGATTGAACCATGCCTTTGGCTTCGCCCGATTCTTCTTTCCTTTTGGTTGTTTCATGTTTTGTAGCGGTCTATCACATAGAGCCACCTGATCGACTCGGCCTTAGGATTATCCTTCGCTTTCCCTCTATGCGAACAATGTACCAAAGAGGGCCTCACGACATTCTTTTCGATGTGCATCATGTCGATGTTGTGTGGGCAAAGGAGGTCTTTGAATCTGGCAGATCCCACAAGCATATCTTGTGGGTCCAGCGTGTTCCGTATTATACCCCTTGAAATACCTCGACGCCTGGATCCGCTCGAGAGCGTTTAAGCGATCCAGTGGTGCATTGGCTGTCAATGCAGGTGGTGCGAGTTTTGACATCTCTACCTTTGATGAAGTTCTTCTTGTCTTTTCCGAACTTATGGTGAGGATCCAGGAACTGTCTATGCATGTCGAAGCAAGAAAACTTGCCACCCGCCTGCAGCCGATGAAACCCAAGAGCTGCCTCGCATGTGGGGCACGGGAACCTTCCATGCACACACCAGCCAACGAATAGCGCATACGCCGACAAGTCATGCATCGAGTACATGTACCACACACGCATTAGGAAGTTTTTTTTGTAGCGGTGTCGTATGTCTTAATCCCATTATCCCAAGCTTCTTGCAGTTCATCCTTAAGCAGCTGCATGTACACATTCATATTCTTCCCCGGATAGTTGGGCCCCGGAATTATCAACGTCAGGAGAATGTTCTTTCTTTGCATAATCTGTCCGGGGAGATTGAGTGGAATGACAAATACAGGCCAACAACTGTATTGGGCTGCCATCATACCAAACACATTGAACCCATCCGTGCTGACGGCTACTCGAGGATTCCTTGGATCTGCCGCTTTTTCATCATGCAATGCATCGAAGTGTTTCCATGCAGCACCATCCGATGTGTGTACCATCATCAGATTCCCATCTGCATCCCGTTCGGTTCTTTTGCCCAATTTGTGCCATGTCATCTATCTGGCCGTCTCTTCGACCATGAATAGACGTTGAAGTCTTGGTATGATTGGCATATACCGAAGAACGTTAATGGGGATTTTGGTTTGACTCTTCTCACCCATACCGTTGTCTACCTCAACATACCTGGAAGACTTGCAAATGGGACAATAGTTCAAGTCCGCATACTGGAGCCTAAATAAGGCACATCCGTTCTCAAAGGCATCTATCTTCTCATTGGGCATCTTAAGGACACGGAGGATTTTGTCCGACTGGTACAGGTTTGCAGGCATTATATGGCCTTTGGGTAGAAAGCGTCCAAATAGTGTCACTATCACGTCATATCATTCTCTGCCCAAGTTGAATTGAGCCTTCAGAGCCATTACTTGTGCGATGGCATCCAGCTGACAAAGCTCGGTGTGCTCATGGAGAGGACGCTTCGAAGACTCCAACATATCATTGAAGGCCTTTGCAGATTCCTCCATCTCATCGTCCGAATCCCGAGCATCATCAAAGTCTTGCACCATGTCTTCCATCCCGGTACCATGCTCGTCGGTGCGACACGGCCCTCCTCAGCTCTCGAAGCGTTGGGCAGAATCACCATGAAATGTCCACATCGTATAACCGGGCGTAAACCCCACTTCGCAGGTGTTTGATCATTTCAAACTCGACATCTTCGATAGTTGTCGCTTTTCAAACAGGGCACCGGGTTGTTTCACATCAATTGCAAATGCGGCTCGATAAACCCCTTGGTTTTTGTCATCCATTCGGGGTCATGTCTTTTCGACTAGGGTGACCGGTGTACATCCACGCGATCACTCATCTTGCCTAGCTACTGGACACACAAGAAATACATACATAACTCAGCAAACCATATTCATCAGTTAATAGAGTTTCTCAGTTTTATTACGTCCATGCAACCTAGACGCTAATAGGTAAAGATAGGTCCTAATCCCACCCGAGTATGTGTAGATTGGGTTCGTTTCCCATGCTCTGCTCCGGATCCGACACAAAATTTGGCAGCACCTCGCTGTTCTCTGATACCGTCTCGGCAATAGCGGAGAGGATGTACCGGAGAACAACAGAGAGGCAGCGAGCGAAATCTGCATCAGATCCGGAGCAGAGCATATGGGAAAACGAACCCAATCTACACATACTCGGGCTGTCCATGGATAACGTTGGACAATTCAAAAGAATTACAGTTATAAATATGCAAATGAATGCATATTTATAGATGTAACCCTTTAGAACGGGAGACGCATAGTGGTCACGCATACTGATGATTGAATACACCTATAGCTAGCAAGTTTCATCGCCACGAAGACCGGAACAGAGCAAATGAAGGGGGAGAGGAGGAGATGTCATTTGTGCTCAACCACGAACGCAGGGGCGGAGCTCGTCGAACGCACGGGGAGGTTGTTGAACACCAGACCCTCACAGCGATGAAACAACTGCACATTTAAATCCACCCGATCAACGCAAATATATATGATGTTTTTCATAACAAAATTGGAAAAATATGACCTAACTCATAATTCACAAATAAATAGGGAGTGCCAATTTAGTACTTGATTGTTTTCCAATTCGGTATCATTCACATTTCCTGACAAATAAATAGAGGACACTTGTATGTCCAAAAAAAACCACCCCGGCGAAACACCAGCCAAACACCTAGGTAATTTTGGTAAAACTGAGAAAAACCATGGTTTAAAGAAACTGTAGTATTCATTGTGTACACATCTGAATATGGAGTTGTTTTTCTAGCGTGCTCAGTTTTTTTAAAAGAGGTCTGGGGTTCTTTTTTTAAAACAGAGAAAAAACTACGGGTGCGTTTGGGAGCAAAGTATTTTTGCTGTTTTTTAGGAATACTGTGGTTTTTAAGAAAAACTTTGGTATTAAATACTTTGAAGTGTTTGGCTCAAAAAATTAGGCTCCGTTTGGAAGTAATGTTTTTATAAAACCTTAGGCTTAGTTTGGCAGCGCTGTTTTTGAAAAACCATAGTAATCCAAAACCTCAGTTTTTAAATGCATGGGCAGTGAATACTTCGGTTTCTAAAAACCATAGTTTTCCTCAATTTTCACCACCCGATGAGTTTGGCAAGTGATGTTTTGACTCGCTGTGCCTTGCTCAACTATAACCATGGAGCTGATCTGCATGTAGAAATGGCCCCCTATGCATGCAGCATGTCATGCACGTCAAATCCCCTCCTAGCTACCCGGGGCAAAAATAATTGTGTGTGTACGTGCGCCTATATGCGCTTAGAATCGATTGTGTAGCTAGCTTTAGCCTGCTGCGTCTGAGTGCTCAACGACCAATCGATATACTCCACGAGCAAGTTTGTTTGAATCTTTTGCAGCCAAAGTGATCGGATAAAAGCTTGCAAGATCGCCAGAAGTAACATGCGCGCCGTCTCCGTAAACAAACTAACAACCAAACCTGAAACGCCTAATACTCGGGAGCACTCGTTGAAAAGGCAATAGATAAAGGAATCGAGGCGGCAATTGCATTTGATCATCTTTGGACGTGACGCATGAGCAACAAATTCTCTCGATTCGGTTTAGAAAAAGTGGTCTGACCTCTTTTTAGATACCGCAAAAAACCACTGATATGACACATACCTTGGTATCGAAACTACAGTATTTATTTTATCCAAACACCTCGAAGTACTTAATACCAAAGTTTTTTCAGAAACCAGTATTTTCAGAAAACTGCAAAAATACTTTGCCTCCAAACGCACCCTTAGTATTCCGATACTACAGTTTTTTATACCAACGACAATGTATACTGTAGTTTATGAAATCAACAATTTTTCAAAGTATTGTGGAAACAATGGCATGTTTGGCAATCAAAGTATACATCGTTGTAATAGGTCCCAACCTCTTTGTTGTGTTTCTCAGTTTTTTAAAAAGAGGTCCCAACCTCTTTTTTTAATACTGCAAAAATACTACAGTTTTGTGGATACTGCAGTTTATAATACTACAATTTTAACTAGAGCCAAACACCTCAAAGTATTTAAAACCATAGTATTTTAAAATACTGTAGTATTCTTGAAATACTTCAAAAATACTTTGCAACCAAACATAGCCTTAGGCTATGTTTGATAGTAAAGTATTGTAAAAACCAAAGTATCAGAAAACTACAGTAATTTACCCTGTAAGTATCAAATACCGTAGTTTTAATATAACGGAATATTTTAGAGTATTCTCAATACTGAGAACCTGTTTGGAGCAGCGACATTGTAAAAAGACTGGCTAGCCGTTGGCTAAGAAGACTCGTCTGTTTTACCAGCACGGGCTAACAGTTTCGTGCACCAACAGATCAGCCCAAGAACGGCCATGTACATGGCGATAGAGCATCTTTTTTCTCCTAGCTAGCTAGCGTTGCCATGCAGATGCATAAGACCGGAAGCTTGCACAAAGTGGCTGCGCCCAGGGCTTGTAGGTTACCACAAGAGGACACTCGGCACCACGGCGTAGCCGGTGTCAACTTCACCGGGGCATAGAGGTGCATGAACTGGAACCATGCAGTCAAGCTCAATACAGCGCACTGGATCCTTGCAATGTCGTTCTTTTCAGCTGCTCAGTTTTTTAAAAAGAGGTCTGAGGTTCTTTTTTTTATGCAGAGAAAAAACTTCAGTTTTGCCAATACTAAAGTATTAAAATCACTGTTTTTAGGGGCAACCAAACAGCTCATTGCAAATAAAACTATGATAATCTCAAAAACTGTAGTATTCTTAAAATACTTAAAAAATACTTTGCTACCAAACAGGGCCTTACTGTACTTTAATATACTGTGGTATCTCCCATGCTGTAGTTTTTCTGCAGTATTTTAAAAAGAGGTCCCGACCACTTTTTTAAAAACTGAACCAAGCGAAATCATTGGGGAGAGCACTCAGTCTGTTGACGTCATCATCTAGGTACAGATCGGAAAATACAAACGCCACCTCTGATGACTGCTCTATCCGTTACTCCTATATTTTAAATGAATTTTTTTGCGGGACATATTTTAAATGAATTCCTTTGGTTGCCTATTGATTTACGCATGTCTCGAACAAAGCTAGTTTGTCAAATAGATTGGCATAGACCACACTTTACACGGAGGTTGACCTCATGCATGGCGGCATGCCCATGTAGCTGCGGTGATTAATTAAAAAGGTGATTAATCTGGTTGTACACTAGCACACATTGATAAATCAGGTGGTATTGCTTTTAGGTGTTGCTAAGTTAGCACATGCTGTTCGCCATGTAGTTATCAAGAAGAAGCTGCAACAAAATAATGCCACCAAACGCTTCGTGGACTTGACAAAACTGAGAAAAACTATGGTTTTTGAAAACCAGATTATTTGTTGCCCACTCATAAGAATACCGTGGTTTGAGAATACTTGGTTTTTCAAAAACTGTGCTGCCAAACCGAGCACGCTAATGAGCTGTTTTTCAAAATATTATGACAAAGAACGGGCACACCACATGCCCAGGTTACTAATGCCATGGTCGCATAAGTGATGGCTACAAAGCTAACTCTGAACATCGCTGGCTGAGCTGCGTGAGGCCCTTGTCTTTGAGCCACACCGGCCTTGCTTCCTGTCCATGCGCTCCTCCCGAGCGTCACCCCATGCCTCGGTAGCGCCACATTAGCATTTGTCGGTCAAGCCGCAGCCAAGCGAGCGACGCCCGCACTTCCGTGCCGCATCGCTGATGCATAGCTTGCCACCGGGTCTATTTAAGCATGGCCTTTCGGTTTGCAACCTTTGGTCAGCTAAGATCGTGCATGTCTTGTGACTGCTATGAAACGACTAGCTAGCTAATTTACAACGTCCTAAACATGCACCAGCCAAACATCGTCGAGTATTCCCAATACTACAAAATACTTTGATATGTCAAAACTGTGGTTTGTAAGGCTGCGTTTGGCAACAAAGTTTTCTTTAAGTTTTTTGAGAATACCGTGTTTTCTGAAAAATACCATGGTTTTGAATACTTTGCTGCGTTTGGCTTTAGAAAAAACCAAAGTTTTGTAAACCACGGTATGCTAGAAACCATGGTATTTTTGCGATATCCGGAAAAGAGGTCCCAACCTCTTTTTTAAAAGCGTAACAGAGAGAAATCTTACGGGAGATCGCACTTGGCGTTGCCGTCTCACGTCAGCGATAAGAATATTCAGAGCGATCTCATCCCATTTTCCTCTTTCTCTTATATGGTAAACAACCATATTACATCTCCTGGTTATAGCCGATTCAGTTTGATTAGTCTATCTTTCAATTTGGCGTCGCGTGCGAGTCTCGAATCTCTCTGTAGTGCCATGACTGAATCAAGCTCACTACCAAGGAGAACAATCGTTCGCAGCAAGCTATTTCTTGAGTCCTTGGCTGCCTATGTATTTCCGGCGAGTAGCGCACAGATTAGATTGATTGATCTTTTTGGAGAACACTCAAAAGTAGCAGGTTATATATGCTAGCTAGCTAGTCGATTCAGTATAAATGGCGCATGTACACGCACAAAGAATTTATGACCGGCTGGAAGTACATGCACCAATATACATATAATGGCAACACTAGGATTGTATTACTTCAATCTAGTTCACTGATCCTAGGATGGTATTACGTGTGCATGGCAGCTGCAACCAAACACTGTAAAACTGAGAAAAACATTGATTAAACAGCAGCAACCAAACACATGTAAAACTGAGAAAAACATTGATTCTAGAAAATTGTAGTATTCTTTGCCCACCCAGAGTAATACTGTGGTTTTCAATTACCACAGTTTAAGAAAAACTTTGCTGCCAAACTAGCCTAAAAGACTGCAGTTTTTCAATACTACAGTTTATGCAATTTTTTGCTGTCAAACATACCTGAATCTCGATGGCGCCGTGGCGGGAGGGCCTTGAGAAGGGGCGCGCCGTGGCCTGGCTCGGTGGAGGGCGGGCTGGGCACACCGCGGTGGCCGGGAGGCGGGAGGCCGGCTCGATGGAGGACAGGCGGCAGTCTTGGGGCGGGCTTCGGTGGAGGGACGGGCTTGAGGCGAGCTGCAGTGGCGGGGAGGCGGGAGGCGGGGAGGGCAGCGGTGGCGGGAGGGCGGGGAGGGCGGCTCGGTGGAGGGACAGGCGGCGGTCTTGGGGCAGGCGGTGGAGGGACAGGCAGGCGAGCTCTTGGTGGCGGAGGGGCGGGAGGGCCATGTGGCGGGAGGGAGGCGGGCAGGGGCGCCTGGGTCGTCTGGTGAGGCGCATGGGTGCGGTTTGGGCAGATTTTTAGACAAGTGGTGGGTGGGTGAGGTGGGGGAGAGAGAGAGAGGGGTGGGGCGGGCTGGAAGAGAGAGAGAGGGGAGGGTCGGGCTGGGAGAGAGGGAGGGAATTTTTTAGAAAAGAGGGGAGATAGTTCGACCTCTTTGCCATCTGCCAGCCATGGTGATGGCAAGATATGGGCCTTGCCATCTGTTGGCAGATGGCAAAGAGGTGGGGACTCTTGGCCGTTATAGCGCCGTTATCTATTGGGCTCCACCACTTCTTTGCCATCTTCAACAGATGGAAAAGATTCTTTGCCATCTGTTTGGCGAGATGGCAAAGAAATGGGTTGACGAGCCGTTGCAGACCTTTGGACCCTACCACCTCTTTGCCATCTGCTAGCAGATGGCAAGATTATTTTCCATCCACTAGTAGATGGCAAAGAATTGGCTGATGGCAACCATGTTCTTTGCCATCTGTTAGTTCTTTGCCATCTGTTTTTTATAAGCAGATGGCAAAGACATTCTTTGCCATCAGCTGGCAGATGGCAAAGAGCTGGCTGATGGCAAATTCCCAGTTTCCAGTAGTGTATTAAACCAAAAATACAAAAATACCTTGCTACAATTTATTTTATTTGGCATTCGATCTATCAATCTATTATAACTTTCTCCCATCCACGTGCCAATTTCTAGCGTCGTTCCCCGAAAGGGATTGACAACCACTTTAACACGTCGGGTTGCGAGTATTTGTTATTTGTGGGCAGGTGCTATTTACATAGTGTTGCTTGGTTCCCCTACTGATTCGATAACCTTGGTCTCATCACTGAGGGAAATACCTACTGTTGTTGTGCTGCATCATCCCTTCCTCTTTGGGGAAATACCGACGTACTTCAAGCAAAAATCAGTGAGTGGGTGGGGGTGCGGTGTGAACGGTGTGTGGTGTCGGGCCAGCTTGCTATCCGAGGTCAATAAATCCTCCCGCTCCGGCACCCTTCCCACGCTCTCAGGCTTCACCATGGCCATGAACAAGATAAGCACCTACTGTCACAGCCCTAGAGTTGCTTGACAGTAGTTGCATTAAGGCATTCATGTCATCATGTTAATTTCCATGAAAGTTGAAATGGGGATTGTTGAAACCCTAGCACCAAGTGAATTCTAATAGGTTCAAATAAAAATCATTTTCAATAATCCCAAAATGCCCTGTGAAAATGTTCATGATAAATGGATAAAGGTGAAAGCCTCTTCCAAAAATGATGAACATATCCTATAGGTCATTCCGGGGTTTTTGAATTAAATCTTACACTATTTGAATTTGGGCATTTAAACACTATAAATAATTTAAATGCTCAAATAATGTTGGAAATATTGTGGGCCATAGGAATAATTCATAAAGTGCCCGTGAATATTTTCAGGATTTATAAAATTGATTTGGTTTTTAAAACTGGATCAAAACAAAGCAGAACAAAATAAAAAGAAACTAAAAATAAAAGAGAGAGTGCTCACTGGCTTACTTGGCGCCACTTGGCCCAGTATTTGTCTTGCTTGGCTGGCCCAGCTGGCCAGCCAGCCCAAAGAGCCTCCCTCCTGTCGTCTTCCTCGCGCCCGGTGGCAGGCAGTGGCGTGGCCGCAGCGTGCCGCCGCCGCACCGCGCCACCTCCACCCCTGCTGCCTGGCCTCCCGGCCTCCTTGCGATGCCACGCCTCCCGATCCCTGGCCTCTCACTTCTCCCTCGAGCGCCTCCCTCTCTCTGCTCTCTCCTCTCGCTTGGGACCGAGCGGCCTCGTCGCCACTGTCGCCGTTCGCGCTGCCACCGCCCTCCTCTCCTCTCCAACCGCCCCCAAGCTCCATGATGCGCCTCGTCCTCCCCGCCGTCACACTCAACCGGAGAGGCCCCGAGGCGCCGCCCCGCCGTTCTTTCCCCTCTCGGACCCGCCGATCGCCGCCGCCTCGATTCGCCGTCGCCGGAGCGTCCCCGAGCCCCTGAGCTACCCTGCCGCCTCCCTGTGAGCGCCCGCTTCGATTTCCCCTCTTCCCCGGCCTCTCCGCGTCCTCTAGGCCATAGCTGCACGGACACCGAGCTCCGGCCGCCGCCCAAGCTCGACGCCGGCGCGATTCCGGCCGCCCCCACACCTCCTGCTGGTCCCCCTAGATGCGCGGGATCAAGGGCTTCCCCCTGGTGCCCTCCGCCGCACTTTTAGCCACCGGAGGAGCAACCCATGGGCGCTCACTTGCGTTCGGCGTCGCCGGCGTCAAGCCGCCGTGGCGATGACCCTTTGACCGGGGTTAGACCACCCGGGTCAGCGACATCGGGCCCCGCCCGCTTAACTTCTACGACCGCTTACACATGGGCCCCACGCCTTAGTTAATCATTGTTTATTTTACATTAAGATTAGCACTAATCTGGGTGGACCCACGTGTCGGCATTGACCCGACAAGTCGGTGTTGACCGGTCCCACCATCATCCACCCAACCCAGCTCGAGTCAGCGACGGTGGACCCCACTGGTCAGGTTTGACTAGGCGCCAGTTGACCAGCTGACGTCACTGCGGCGTCGGTGACGCCGTAATCCTTTTATGGATTTAATCTAATTCAGTAAATTCGAGAAAATACCTAAACTTTAATAAATCATATAAATTCAACCGTAACTTCGGATGGAAATAATTTATATATGAAAATGATCAGAAAAATATGAAGAATCTGTTTATGCCATGATCATGCATGTTTGAACAAGTTAACATCACTGAATAGGATGAATCATGATTAGGGTAACTTATGAAATAGCATTTTGAGTTGGAATTCAACCTTGTTTGAATTCCACTCCAACTAACTTGGATTATTATTGCATTAGGTAAATTCAGTACCTTAACATGATCATGCATCATATATGTGCATTGCATTGATTGTGCTCTCTCTTGTTTGCGGTAATTGCCCCCCCGGTGAGCGATGTACCAAGCGATGACTATTCGATGACACCGATGAAGAACTATTATCTTGAAGTGCGTGCAAGCAAAACCCCCTTGTTCATTCCGATATAATCCCACTCTCTCGCTCCTGCTCTATTTTATTGCATTAGGACAACAACGACTCATGTGTTACTTGCTGCGGTAGCTGAACCCCTTGATCCTTTGCATGACCTGTCATTCCACAGTAATTAGATGAAACCCACTAGCATGAGTAGGAGTTGTTTGAGCCATGTGTGCCTACTCATTTATGCTTGTTTGTCATGCCTGCTACTGCTTAGAGTTGAGTCGGGTCTGATTCATCGGGAATGAATTGGAATTGTTATGAACATGTCCTATTGTGTGTGAGCTAAGTGTGTGAACACGATTTGGTAAAGGTAGCGGTGAGAGGCCATGTAGGAGTACATGGTGGGTTGTCTCATTGCAGCCGTCCTCAGGAACTGAGTTCTGTGTTTGTGATCCATGAAACAGTTACTACCACGCATTGGGATCCTTAATTGACCCTCTCGGCTTCTTAACCACCCTTGTCCACGGTCAGGGAGTTGCAAGTAGTTTCGGTGTTTGTAGCATCTTTGGGGGCACGCATAGCGCTGACCTTAGGGGTGGGTTGTGTTGCGGTAGGCACCGTGGCCTCGTGTACCGAAAGTGCCCGTTTGGTATCTCGGGAACCCTGCACACATCGTTCGGGGCTGTATGGGAAACCTCGGCGGACTCCTGCGGATGGAACCGAATAGGCGATAAACCTGGACTAGGGACTTGAGTGTTTAGGTAGGCCGTGGCCGACACCCACGTTGGGCTTCCGCTTGAAGGTTGCGAGTACATGTCGTAAACGGCGGTAAGTGGTGAGCGTGTGTGAAGAGGTACACCCTGCAGGGTTAAATATGATCTATTGAATAGCCGTGTCCACGGAGAAGGACTTCTGGGTTGCCTATATCGGTTCATAGACAAGTGAAAGTGGATACTCTAAAATGCGCAAGATAAGCGTGAGTGCTATGGATGGCGTTCTCGTGAGGGAGGCGGGAGGCGGGTCCATAGTGGTGTATTGCCATGGTGAATATGTGGACTCGTGTGCGCCACCTCAAAGGAGTTACTTGCGATCGTAGTTCGGGATAGCCACCGAGTCAAAGCTGGCTTGCTGCGGTCAAACTCCACCACCCCTTTTGATAATGATGCATATGTAGTTAGATCTGATGTAAGTCTTCTTGAGTACAATTGTACTCACGTTTGCCTATTCTATGTTTTTGCGAGAGGCGTCGGTCTCGCTAGTAGTTCGCTTGGACTTGACGTTTAGCTTGTTACCTCAGCTACGATCTTGTGCCTCGGCGAGGATCTGGTAGATAGTCGGGCTTCTCGGCCTTTTCCATTTATAGTTATGCGTACTCGAGACATGATTAGCTTCGCTTGTGCTTGACTTGTATGCTCTAAGTGATGGGTCATGAGACCCATGTTTGTAATATCTCGCTCTTGAGCCTAATGAGTAATATATTGAGTTGTAGAGTTATGTTGTGATGCCATGTTGTATCTCGCATATTGAGCATAATGTGTGTATGTTTGAAATGCTTGGTATGTGTGGGATCCGACAAACTAGTTGTTTATCCTTGGCAGCCTCTCATATGGGGAAATGTAGTCTCGTGCCCTCGGCGATAGTAGTCCGCTTCTGCCGGTTCACGGAGTCCTGCTAGCCCAAGACTCTGCTTGGACACTTGGTGGCGGCATGTGATTCATTTCGTTCCTATATACGTCCCGGGAAATGTCGCGGTGATACTTGAGTCTGCCTAGCCTGCTACTGCCGGGATCGGAGTCTGTTAGCCAGTGCTACAGCCCAAGTTCATACGTTGATGACCGACATGCTCGAAGTGTTTCATGTATGCCTGTCCCCATAGGTTAGTGCCGCTTTGGGTTCACGACTAGCCATGTCGGCCGGGTTCTTTGTCATGTGGATGCTAGCGACACTATCATATCGTGAGCCAAAAGGCATAAGCGGTCCGGGCCATGGTAAGGCGACACCCGTGGGAATACCGTGCGTGAGGCCACAAAGTGATATGAGGTGTTACCAGCTAGGTCAATGTGACTTGGAATCGGGGTCCTGACAGCGTTGGTATCAGAGCTTGACTGCCTGTAGGATTACCAAGCCAAACTGGTCGAAGTTGTGTCTAGAAATGCTTTAGTTATATAAGGGAATTGATTGTGGAAGGGAACGTAAGGCTCTTTTTACTCCTTATACCTCATGGCCTTCTGATCTGAGTCATCCTCTTCTCTTCTACGGGGTTAAGAACTAGGCTTCTCATCTATCTATTAGGATGACGGGTTACTAATCCATAGACTTATAAGATTGTTGGTTTTAATCCCCAGTTCAGTTCCTACTATTTCTGTATGATAACTATTGATCCCAGAATCTTGTTATGATGTTGTTGAGTGGTTATGCCACCATTTTCTGCAGGATGTCTCAAATCATTTTGAGCATTTACAGCCGTTATCTGTCGAGTCATCGAGGTCTCTAAATAGTCTGATGCATTTGCAAATCCCTTCCTCCCGTTCCTGATGTCCTTTTGGGCCAGATTAAGCACACTAACCAGTCAGTCGAGGTACTCTGTTGCCTCGACACATATGTTGGAACTATTATTATGACCCTAGATGTTTAGGAAGTCACCTAGCAATTTAGCAATGCTTTTGTATCCCCAGTATGATGATTACGGCCATCATTTTGAAAGCATCCCGTGATGCCATTTAGTAGCAGTATTCTACTCTGGGTTTACGAACCGAGATTCATCCTACCTCATGTTGTTAGAATTTGCTAGTGCCTTTAGGATATTAGTAACCTTGCGATAGTCCTCGAGGTCCGTGGTATTTCCTTCTTCCAAATACTACGAACCGAAACATCACAATAAGAGTGCTCTTGAGGAGTTCTCCATTCATAATTGTGAGTCGCCAATTCTACCTTTACGCATGGGTTATCCGGAAGAAATGTTGAGCTTGCTCGACATACTAATCTGTGCCTCCACAACTCGAGAAAGTTATATGTTACTTTGAGTTGTTCTCTTAGATGCCCTCCGACCTTCATCTATCAATTGATAGCCAAGGGTATGTGTGCATTTGTTTCATCGATGCATTTTATCCTTGTGGTCCGTCAAGCCATTCCATTCGGAATGACTAGGAGAAACAAACTCCGATACCTCATCCATTTCTAGGATTGGGTCAAAGTAGTTGTATCCCGCAGATCAAAACGCCAATTCAGCTTTTGATTCTGTTCTACCTTGAGTGTTACCATCTTTATGTCAAGAGTGTCATGAGGATTGCACTAACTCCTAGGAATTCTTGACGATGATACTCTCGCTATCATTATTCATTCCTCGGTTCCGTGTTGATGCAACGGAATGCCGACAAGTGAATGGTGATGTGTGAAATCAATACCCGAGCAACTTGTTGCTTGGTAGTGAAAGGACAATATTCTCATTCTTAGTGTGTGGTTATTAACCCATCATCCTAAGATTGATCGTGCTACCTAGTCCTTATTTCGGTGCACACTTGATTGATGAGTTAGGATTGTGTCGGGTCCTCACTCATTTGATAATATCGTCTTGCCCTCCAAAAGCAAGATTACTCTCGAGCTTAGTAACATAACGGTGGTTCGTGACTTTCCAAATATCTTCTTGGAAGTGTTACGGGTTGTTCCACGATTGTTATGTTGGGCTCGTGATCACGTTGGTTTCTTGTGAACCACCCTTCTCCAAAAATCTGTGTTGGATACCCTGAGCTAGTCGGTTAAGCTAGACAACAACTTGGAGAGTTGGAAGATAAAAGCTTGCCTAACCTAGTTCGATCCAAAGGGATATTCTTGTGTAGTGTGTGTTGAAGAAAGATGATATCTTCATCGATTGGTCCTCGTGATCAGTTGTTGGACCTATTGTCCTACCAATTCCTTGACTTGAGTATGGGCCATTGTCAAGCCAAATCAGAACCAACGATATTCGTAATGTTGTCTTACTCGTGGTTGATCCCTCGAGCATACACCATTATATCTTTTGGTCTGACCAATACTATCACGTGTTCACATGATGGTGGAAGTCCAGTGATATGGAAATTCCGATGAGTTGCTGTTGAGCCCATCAGTAGCATTTTGTCTCCCCCATGAGTCATGTTGAACATCAACCTAGTATTAGAAACTTGTGTAAGCAATTCTTCGTGTTTCGATCATGAAGCATATGTTTGGATGAAAGTAGTGACTTCCTCTAATTCATGTGCATCTGGTGTAAGTTGCCGCCATGAATTTGAGAAAGGTTTGTTTTGTTCCTTTGGAATCATCCCAAGTCAGTCATGCACGTGCGAAGTATTCTATGGTCGATAGGTGATCATCTTCATCCCATATGGATTCCATAGCACACCAAGCCACCGATTGAATTGTTCAAGGAAAAGGAGTTCCTTCATAACAACTAGTCATGACTTATGATCGGACTTCGTTATCCTCGATGATGGTTCCCACCGAACTTCGGTAGTGTTTTATTATAAGACTACCATGTGGTCATGCTTGTCTAGGACGGTGTGTTCACATGTTTGTAGCAAAACCAGCTCATGTTTTGGAGCTTGCTATCGTAGTTCATATTCCGAGAATCTCATAGCGCCATCTCGTCGAATTGTGTTGCAACCCTTTCTTTTCAGACATGATGAGTCTGAAATATCCTAACACCAACCAGATCTGAATCTCAGGCGGATATGATGGTTGGAACATTCGAACAGTCGCATTTCGTTCCCAGCTTGCACCGTCCTTGCGCTATCTCGCTCTGTTGGTCTTCTTAGCAATTCTTGTCCAGGTTTACCTTCAAAAGTGGACTTACCATGGGTTCCCCCACCTTCGATGATAAGCAAATCATCCGTTCGTTGTCTTCAACAAGGTAGTCCACATCATCCATTCAAGTCCGGGTGTACTATTCCTTTGCACTCCGTCAAATGATCGCTGCGATTGCCTTTAGGCTGGTATAAAGAGTTTCAATGATCTCTAATTCAAAAGTAATTCTTTTTGCCACTTAAGGGAATAGTTCTTGCGCCACCTTTCTCGAGGTGTCCCGTTACGGGATCATGATAAATGTTTCCTCGCCACCTTGACACCATCCACCATCTCCCTAGGCGTGGAATTGTTGACCACTAATCAAACCTCGTTGCTGTTCCCCCATCCCTCTCGATGCATTTTATGTCTCAACTCAAGATGTGTCACCGTCTCAGTCCGTGAGTCGATCATGTTTGCTTAATCTTCGTGAAGATCGAATCATGTAGGGCTTCCCCTTCTTTCTGTTGTCGTGTCGGGTGAAGATCTCGAAGACATCAAGTCCAAGAAGATGGAGTGAACCAACATCTTCGAGAAGGCGATTGGATCATGGAAATTGTAATAGTTTGTGACCTC
This sequence comes from Aegilops longissima, assembly GCA_021605205.1. Lineage (NCBI taxonomy): Eukaryota > Viridiplantae > Streptophyta > Magnoliopsida > Poales > Poaceae > Aegilops > Aegilops longissima. The sequence continues at coordinate 211,488,416 of CM038679.1, read as the reverse complement.
CCTTTTCCTCTTACCTCACGTCTTGAATCTCGGGGCGAGATTCTTGTTTAGTGGGGGTGAGTTGTCACAGCCCTAGAGTTGCTTGACAGTAGTTGCATTAAGGCATTCATGTCATCATGTTAATTTCCATGAAAGTTGAAATGGGGATTGTTGAAACCCTAGCACCAAGTGAATTCTAATAGGTTCAAATAAAAATCATTTTCAATAATCCCAAAATGCCCTGTGAAAATGTTCATGATAAATGGATAAAGGTGAAAGCCTCTTCCAAAATGATGAACATATCCTATAGGTCATTCGGGTTTTTGAATTAAATCTTACACTATTTGAATTTGGGCATTTAAACACTATAAATAATTTAAATGCTCAAATAATGTTGGAAATATTGTGGGCCATAGGAATAATTCATAAAGTGCCTGTGAATATTTTCAGGATTTATAAAATTGATTTGGTTTTAAAGCTGGATCAAAACAAATGAACAAAATAGAAGCAGAAACTAAAAATAAAAAAGAGAGAGTGCTCACAGGTTACTGGCGCCACTTGGCCCAGTTGTCTTGGCTTGGCTGGCCCAGCTGGCCAGCCCAGCCCAGCAGCCTCCCCTCCCTGTCGTCTTCCTCGCGCCAGTGGGCAGCGCGCGTGGCCGACGCGTGCACCGCCGCACCGCGCCACCTCCACCCTGCCTGCCTGGCCTCCCCGGCCTCCTTGCGATGCCACGCGCCTCCCCGATCCCCTGGCCCTCTCACTTCTCCCTCGAACGCCTCCCTCTCCTCTGCTCTCTCCCTCTCGCCCGGACCGAGCGGCCTCGTCGCCACCGTCGCCGTTCGCCGCGGCCACCGCCACTCCCTCTCCTCTCCAACACGCCCCCAAGCTCCGCAGTGCCGCCCTCGTCCTCCCCGCCGTCACACTCAACCGGAGAGGCCCCGAGGCGCCGCCCCGCCGTTCTTTCCCCTCTCGGACCCGCCGATCGCCGCCGCCTCGATTCGCCGTCGCCGGAGCGTCCCCGAGCCCCCGAGCTACCCTGCCGCCTCCCTGTGAGCGCCCGCTTCGATTTCCCCTCTTCCCCGGCCTCTCCGCGTCCTCTAGGCCATAGCTGCACGGACACCGAGCTCCGGCCGCCGCCCAAGCTCGACGCCGGCGCGATTCCGGCCGCCCCCACACCTCCTGCTGGTCCCCTAGATGCGCGGGATCAAGGGCTTCCCCACAGTGCCCTCCGCCGCACTTTTAGCCACCGGAGGAGCAACCCGCTGGCGCTCCCGCGTGCTCGACGTCGCCGGCGTCAAGCCGCCGATGGCGATGACCCTTTGACCGGGGTTAGACCACCCGGGTCACTGACATGCGGGCCCCGCCCGGCTTAACTACCCCCTGACCCGCTTACACATGGGCCCCACGCCCTTAGTTAATCATTGTTTATTTTCTGTTAAGATTAGCACTAATCTGGGTGGACCCCACGTGTCAGCATTGACTTCGACAAGTCAGTGTTGACCGGTCCCACCTGTCATCCACCCAACCCAGCTCTGAGTCACTGACCGGTGGACCCCACTGGTCAGGTTTGACTAGGCGCCTAGTTGACCAGCGACGTCACTGCGGCGTCGGTGACGCCGTAATCCTTTTATGGATTTAATCTAATTCAGTAAATTCCAGAAAATACCCTAAACTTTAATAAATCATATAAATTCAACCGTAACTCGGATGGAAATAATTTATATATGAAAAATGATCAGAAAAATATGAAGAATCTGTTTATGCCATGATCATGCATGTTTGAACAAGTTAACATCACTGAATAGGATGAATCATGATTAGGGTAACTTATGAAATAGCATTTTGAGTTGGAATTCAACCTTGTTTGAATTCCACTCCAACTAACTTGGATTATTATTGCATTAGGTAAATTCAGTACCTTAACATGATCATGCATCATATATGTGCATTGCATTGATTGTGCTCTCTCTTGTTTGCCGGTAATTGCCCCTCTCGGTGAGCGATGTACAAGCGATGACTATTCGATGACACCGATGAAGAACTATTATCTTCAGAAGTGCCAGGCAAGCAAAACCCCCTTGTTCATTCCGATATAATCCCACTCTCTCGCTCCTGCTCTATTTTATTGCATTAGGACAACAACGACTCATGTGTTACTTGCTGCGGTAGCTGAACCCCTTGATCCTTTGCATGACTGTCATTCCACGAGAATTAGATGAAACCCACTAGCATGAGTAGGAGTTGTTTGAGCCATGTGTGCCTACTCATTTATGCTTGTTTGTCATGCACTGCTCTTGCTTAGAGTTGAGTCGGGTCGATTCATCGGGAATGAATTGGAATTGTTATGAACATGTCCTATTGTGTGTGAGCTAAGTGTGTGAACACGATTTGGTAAAGGTAGCGGTGAGAGGCCATGTAGGAGTACATGGTGGGTTGTCTCATTGCAGCCGTCCTCGAGAACTGAGTTACGTGTTTGTGATCCATGAAACAGTTACTACCACGCATTGGGATCCTTAATTGACCCTCTCGGCTTCTTAACCACCCTTGTCCACGGTCAGGGAGTTGCAAGTAGTTTACGGTGTTTGTAGCATCTTGGGGGCACGCATAGCTGACCTTAGGGGTGGGTTGTGTTGCGGTAGGCACCGTGGCCCGGTGTACCGAAAGTGCCGTTTGGTATCTCGGGAACCCTGCACACATCGTTCGGGCTGTATGGGAAACCTCGGCGGACTCCTGCGGATGGAACCGAATAGGCGATAAACCTGGACTAGGGACTTGAGTGTTTAGGTAGGCCGTGGCCGACACCCACGTTGGGCTTCCGCTTGAAGGTTGCAGTACATGTCGTGTAAACGGCGGTAAGTGGTGAGCGTGTGTGAAGAGGTACACCCTGCAGGGTTAAATATGATCTATTGAATAGCCGTGTCCACGGAGAAGGACTTCTGGGTTGCCTATATCGGTTCATAGACAAGTGAAAGTGGATACTCTAAAATCGCAAGATAAGCGTGAGTGCTATGGATGGCGTTCTCGTAGGGAGGCGGGGCGGGTCCATAGTGGTGTATTGCCATGGTGAATATGTGGACTCGTGTGCGCCACCTCAAAGGAGTTACTTGCGATCGTAGTTCGGGATAGCCACCGAGTCAAAGCTGGCTTGCTGCGGTCAAACTCCACCACCCCTTTTGATAATGATGCATATGTAGTTAGATCTGATGTAAGTCTTGCTGAGTACAATTGTACTCACGTTTGCCTATTCTATGTTTTTGCGAGAGGCGTCGGTCTCGCTAGTAGTTCGCTTGGACTTGACGTTTAGCTTGTTACCTCAGCTACGATCTTGTGCCTCGGCGGGATCTGGTAGATAGTCGGGCTTCTCAGCCTTTTCCATTTATAGTTATGCGTACTCGAGACATGATTAGCTTCGCTTGTGCTTGACTTGTATGCTCGAGTGATGGGTCATGAGACCCATGTTTGTAATATCTCGCTCTTGAGCCTAATGAGTAATATATTGAGTTGTAGAGTTATGTTGTGATGCCATGTTGTATCTCGCATATTGAGCATAATGTGTGTATGTTTGAAATGCTTGGTATGTGTGGGATCCGACAAACTAGTTGTTTATCCTTGGCAGCCTCTCATATGGGGAAATGTAGTCTCGTGCCTCGGCGATAGTAGTCCGCTTCTGCCGGTTCACGGAGTCCTGCTAGCCCAGCACTCTGCTTGGACACTTGGTGGCGGCATGTGATTCATTTCGTTCCTATGTCTGTCCCTTCGGGAAATGTCACGCGGTGATACTTGGAGTCTGCCTAGCCTGCTACAGCCGGGATACCGGAGTCCTGTTAGCCATGCTACAGCCCAAGTTCATACGTTGATGACCGACATGCTCGAAGTGTTTCATGTATGCCTGTCCCCATAGGTTAGTGCCGCTTTGGGTTCACGACTAGCCATGTCGGCCCGGGTTCTTTGTCATGTGGATGCTAGCGACACTATCATATCGTGAGCCAAAAGGCATAAGCGGTCCGGGCCATGGTAAGGCGACACCCGTGGGAATACCGTGCGTGAGGCCACAAAGTGATATGAGGTGTTACCAGCTAGGTCAATGTGACTTGGAATCGGGGTCCTGACACCTACGCTATGCTACGCCAGAGTGTAGGTACCAGATCGAGGAGGAGATCTGGGCGAGTCACGTCGCCCGCATCTCTATCGGGCTGCCTCCGGACTTGCCGGAAACAGAGGAGGAAGAGGAGGAGTAGGCGGAGGAGGAGGAGGGAGAGAAGCAGCAACTGGCTCCAATGTAGGTGGCGGATCTAGAAGACAATGAGGAGGTAGAGCAGCGAGAGCAGGAGCTGGCGCCGGCTCCAGGCATCAACATGGAGGATGTGGAGGCGGAGTTCGCCGTCGCCTATGTGGATGAGACGGCAGAGAAGAAGGTCATCCTGGACTCCATCTAGGATGAGGCCTATGTGGAGGCCAACCGGCGATTCATCCGGCAGGAACGGGCGGCGATCGACGCCCTCTTCGATGAGGTCGAAACGGAGATGGATGCGGACGAGCCGGAGGAGCCACGGCTGCGGCTGCCGTCCATGTACCCAGCACCGGGCACGGAGATAGTGGACATCTTTGATGAGCAATAGGCTACCTGATCTATGTAGTACTTAGGTTTTTTCATTTGCATGCTTTTGTATGGATTTAAGATTTCTAGTATGAGGTATCCGGATGCAGATGAGAAAATTTGAGGCTTGACCGGTTAGTATCAAGCTGTAGATGTAGTAAGCTGCTACACGCCACATGTATTCCGTTCTTATCCCGTCTCTTTGTTATTTTTTGTGATTAATCCCGTCTTTTTCACCAGCGAGCTCGCTGAGCTTAGAGACAAGGACCATACGATGGACGAGGCTTCCGACCAGGAGCCGGCGCGACAGCCCGCGTCGGTTCATCCCGTGTTCACCATAGCGCAAGTGCGGCCGCCCTTCGATACTGTAATGGTGGAAGAGCGACCAACGCCACCAGTGTCGGTGTTCCGACAAGCACAGGAGGACCAGTGCTACAACCTCTGTCATCTCAACGAGCACCGGCCCGCGGAGGGACGAATCACCAGCGAATAGGCGAACGATGCTGGACAAAGATCTTGGATTCCTGGATGAGCAATGGCCGTTGTACCAGACCATCCGTATGGTCCACGAGGCTCTCTCTATCGTCCTTCGCCTTGTTGCGCTCACAGTGGTGCCGCTATCTTGCGTTGTGAATATGGTCAACAAACACGGGGAATCAGGAGATAACTGTACGTGGAGAGGATGAGAGTAGGGACCCATCAGGACCATGGCCATACGTACGCAAGTTCCTCCTTATTATAACTACAAGAGAAAAATTGCTTCCTCCTAGTTTCCTAACATCTGGGTCCCACACAATTGTCAATGTATATTCAATAAACGAGATAATTGCACAAGGAGCAGCCGACAACTAGGACCCAGCAGCTTGAGCAGCATTTTTTAGGGGTGAGTAGTGTCTTTTGAGCGATAATTTTGTTGTTGTTGAGGGGGCAGGGTATCATCTGGGCGGGCTGTGTCCCGCTAGCCCAGTCTATTATTTTATGTCGACCAAGCCAAGATATTAATTTTTCTATGTGAAAATGGCTAACCTAGCTTTAATTTTCCCGAGGAATACCAAACGCCGGCCAACTTGCTATTCTCCGCCCTGCTGGGTACAAATCTTTCCTAGGAGGGATGCATTCGGCTTGCCAAGAAACTTTGTTGCGCGCGCAAAATTCCGTTGTATTTTTACCTAATATAAATTAATTTTGCAAATAGATTGAATCTGACACAAAATTTCAGCATAAAAAATAGTTGGGATCCCATAAGAATGTGGGAAATTTTGTTGAAATTATTAACTGTTGTCCTGGCTAGAAAATGGGTTGTAATGTTAAGAAAGAGTAAATGAGCTGCAGTAAATTCCATTAGAATTAAAAAATGGGCTATAAATTTTTAGAAATAGTAAGTGGGCTATATGTTGTCTGTCAACTTATAGTCAACACATGATTCTAGTAGTTGTGGCTGTTGGATGTCCATCCAACGGCTGTCGTGCTTCTTCAATCTCAGATATTCTTGCTTCAGCTTCCCAAACCACCGCCGATGGTATCGCCTGCTCCCGCCTCTCGTGGCCGGCTGTGCTGGTGCGCAGGCCTCACTGGCCCACCCTTCTCCCATCTCTATCCAGGCCATTCCTCTACTCACCCACAACTCCTGTTATTCTCTGGTGATGCCAGCCCTACCAGTGAACCCTCGTACTCCCCTACACATGGGAACCCACTGCCATGTCTTCCACGGCACCGGGTCGTTCCCTTCCTAAGCCTCTCCCTCATCCACCGCCTTGGTGCTCACGGTGCACCATGGTCAATGTGGTCAAGGAACGACATCCTTGAAAAGAGGACTGTACATGGAGAGGATGACAGCTGGGTCCACAGCCGCAAGCAAGGAAGTGCTTCCTTCTTACGCGCAAAATAATGATTCCTCCACCTGATAGTGGGGACCCACCAGAAGGACCTCTGTATTTCGTGAAAAAAATATTTCTCCATTGACAGCTCAGACCCACCAGCTATATCTTCACACGCAAGGAATTGCCTCCTTATTACATGGAAAATAATGCTTCATTTGCGTGACATCTGGGACTCACTAGCTACATCTTTGCACGGAAGGAAGTGCCTCCTTACCCCATGACAGCTAGGACCCACCAGGTCGAAGCGTATGTAGTGTTATATGTCTGATCGCGAATGTGTACATACATAGCGGTCGATCGGTCTCTCTGCAGCGATGGACCAAGTCCAAGCAAGGAGAAGCACATGTTGTAGTAGAGTCAACGACGTAGCATCTCATGTAGTCCCATTTTTATCGTGTACACATACATACAACCATTCTGCAAGAAAGTAAGTATTGCTACGTACATACATGCGGGCGTGGTCTCGAACGCGTACACTGACGGCGTCCTATTCGCCGGCAGCCAACCGGAAGGCAACCTACTGGGTCGGAAACAGCGTTGTGTTCATCGAAAATAGCGTTGTGTTCATCCGAAGGCAACCGACTAGCTCGGAATGCGTCATGTTCAACGAGAGCGAACCGGCTTGGCCAGAATAGCCAAAGTGGGGTCTGACGTACCACAAAATGGAGGAAACGGCCTTCTGTTCAACCTCCTACGGTTGAAATGGGGCCCTGTTCATACAGTGGGGTCTGTTGTACTGCAAAACAGAGGAAATGGACTTCTGTTCGAGTGCCTATGGTCGAAACGGGGTCCTGTTGATCAGGAGGGGTTTGACGTATCGCAAAATAGAGGAAACGGACTTCTGGTTGAGCACCTATGGTCAAAACAAGGTCCTGTTCATTGGGAGGGGTGTGGCATACCGTAAAATGGGACTCCACGGGCTACTTTTCATCCACCATCTACTGCCTGGCTCCAGCCTCCACGGTCTACTGTTCATCCACCATTGACTTCCTCTAGCTTCCACTGGCTGCTATTCATCCAGCCTCCACGAGGCCCTGTTCATCCACCCCTAACCGGCTGGGGTATGGTGGCCTCCCCGACCGGGTACTATTCTTCCAGCGACAACCACCTATTACCACGGGGTCTTGTTCATTCAACACCCACCGACTGGGATGGGGCGTATGTACGAGCGGGTGGCCGCAATGAGAATTGTTTATCCACAGGCAACCAACCGCCTAGACTCAGCACACATCAACTCATTCTACATATCGCGTGCGCGGCAGCAATGTGCATTGTTCATCCAGAGGCAATCCAACACACCTGCTGGCTACGTCCCGCATGGGGGCTCGGCCGGCTTCAGTGAGCAGCATGAAGGATCAATCGGGTTTAGTTAGCAACGAAGGAATTGGCCGGCTTCAGTTAGCAGCGAAGGAACCGCTCGGGTTCAGTTAGCAGCAAAGGCATCGATCGACCGACTTCAGTATGTAGTGAGA
>CM038679.1:210847988-210865488 GCA_021605205.1 Aegilops longissima | reverse complement strand
CCATATTATTGTATTAAGTTCCCTTGTGGACAACGATGTAATAAGTTTGTGATTGCTACTCTGCTATAAATCCTTCAAATCTTGTGTGGTGTCAAGATTATCGATCCAGGATGACATCGAGCACAGAGACTTGATCCATTCGGTCTGGTCGCTACAGAGAATGGTATCGAGCACACTGTTGTTGAGGACACACGACCACTAAGTTAAAACCATAGATCACTACTCTCTTCCCATTTTCTAACTCCTCATCTTTTCTACTCTCTTTAGGATGACGGACGCGAAGATCAAGTACACCCAACCAGATGAAGGCACACCTTTTGGATTTCACTTGAAGGAAGTTACCAAGTACCTGAACATTGGACTACCCAGCTTCACCGGAACTTTCAACGCCACTCTGCCTGAAGAGGAGCGCTGGAAGATTCAAGCTCACGCCCAGAAGGACATTCGCCCCAATCACCAAGCCTATAGATAGTGTTTTCAGTGCACCAACTTGGAGTCTGGGAAAGAGCATGGCAGCTCACATCACCATGGGACGCATTGGAGAAGTTTATCAAGAAGACCTCAAGGACACTATCTACCAGATTTGCGGACGCCGAGATGACAAATGGGACATAGTCAATCACCAAGAAGGAAGGTCCATTGCAGCTTTCATCCAGGAGTTAAATCAGCACATTCGACGCCAGAAAACCAAATGTGCAATGATATGTTGGAGTTGCAGAATTGCAAAGGAAGGATCATCGAACTGGAAGGAGAACTAAAGACTACACGCAAGGACTACATGGACGAGATCGTAGCTCTGGCGAGACACAATAACGATCTTAAGTACGAGATCGAAGAACTCAAGAAGAAGTTGGCGCTCAGGAATGAAGACTAGTATGTCGATTGTCCAAGCGACTACATCAACATCGACGACACCGATTCGGATCCAAGTGAACCCGACTTTGAAGACGAAGCTGGAGCAGACATCATGGAGTCTTCCACCGGTTCAAATTAGTAGAAGTCCCCCACATATTAGTAGTATTCCCTCCATGTAAACATTTTAGTACACGCACCTTGCGATAGTTAGATCGTTGTAAGCCCTTGTTTGATTGAATGAAGTGATTTTGTGTGCATTTGCTCATGTGCATTTGGGTAGTGATTCCCCTTAGACCTCAATCTATTCTAAATTCTCATCTTTTCTAAACCCATCGATGCCTCCCAGACGTGACTCGGGTTCGTTTTCCGCGAGAGATCACCCAATTGATCCAGCAGCAGAATACCCCGATTCAAACATTGGTGCAGAACTGGGCAACAACAACAACAACAACAACAACAACAACCACCGCCACCACCACTGCGGACCACTTGACTCGTTTCCTTAGACTGAATCCGCGGTGTATTCAAGTAGCACCGAGCCGGTTGTAGCAGATGATTGGCTCCGCAAGATTGGAAGGAGTTGACCGCCGCAGGATGCATGATGGTGGGAGAATTTTACAGCCACTTACCCGTGAACACCGTCACATGGGATCAGTTTTAGCAAAGCCAGACCTGCCCATGTTTCAAGCAGGAGCCATGGCCATGAAGAAGTGTGAGTTTCGCAACTTACGCCAAGGAGGAAGGACTGTTGGCGATCGTGGATGACTTTAGTAAATTAGCACGTTATGCCCGGATAGCGTTGCTACGGATATGACTAAACAGGAGAAGTTTCTAGAAGGACTGAATGATGAGTTCAGCATGCCGTTGATGGTAGCAAGCTTCAACAACTACCAGGAGTTGGTAGACCGAGCCTCATGATTGAAGGAAAGCAACAGCAAATTGAGAACCGCAAGAGAAAGTATGGGCAAGGGAAGTATAACTCGGAGCCCAGCAGAAGCCTCGTTATACCCTAAATCAGAATTCAGTTTCAGCATACCCATGGAGGAGGAAATTCAGCATAACCATAATGGAACTAAGAATGGGAGCGGGAATGGAGGAAGCAATGGACAGAACCACACCAACCCGTCAACACCATCCAAAGTAGACTGAGTCACATTACTTGCTTTAAGTGCCGCAAGGTGGGCATTATGCCAATGGTATCCCGAAGGCGAATGGAAATGGCAATGGAAGCTCGAAAGAAGCCCAACCCTTTCAACAGGGGACAAGTGAACCACATTGATGTGGAGGAGATTGAAGATCAGCCCGATGCAAGAATCGGTAAGTTTTGGTTAAGTCATTTATCGCAGGTTGTTCTTTTTCGATCTTGGTGCATCGCATTCATACATATCAAGGGATTTGTGGATAAGTACAAGTTACCAACCCAAGCCCTTAGGTCACCCATGCTAGTAACCTCACCCGGAGCAGAATACATGGCTAGTAAATTGTGACGCCCGGGTAATTAAGCTACAGTAATCCCCACTGATGAGGCCACGTCACCTCGGTTACTGTGGATAAACTCGCGTTAGTTCGGAACCTAGTTCGAATTTCAAATTCAAAATTGAGCAAAGGATAAAATTTTTCAAATATTGAGATTTAAATGTTCGGAGTGAACCAGAAAATACATAGGTAATTATGGTGGAGAAATCAACTCTTTACCAAATGTTTAAATGCACTAAACTAATTAAATCATCAGCTAAAACCATTAATTAAATGTCTTTTATGTTTTGAAAATTACTAAACTAAATTATTTGGGTTGAAACCTTTTGTGGTTGTGGCATAAGTTGTAACATCAATTTAGGTGCCACTTCGGTATTTTATTAATACTAAGGTAATTAGGAACTAAGTGAAAACAGAGAGGAAAAAAATACATACAAGGAAAATTCTAAACCAAAACAAAAGGGAGTAAAAGCGCCCCCCCGGGCCTCTTGGCCCAGCTCCCCCCCAGGCCCGGTCGGCCCACCCCGCCGGCTAACCCCACTCCCATACCCAAACCCTAGCGATAACCCCCCCATCCCCTCTCCCTCGTGCCTCCTTTGCCCTTTTGATCAGATCGGGATCGGGCCATCACCAACCCCGCATGCCTCTCCCCTTCCCCAGTCCGGATCAGGCGGAGGTCCCCGACCTCCTCCGTCCCAGTGACCAGGTCCGGCCGGCCTCCGTCGCCCGAGCACCATCGCCGGCCGGCTCCCGACACCGTCGCCTGGACCACCCGCCTCGCCCCGACCACGATACATCGAGCCGCCGCCTGGCCGCTCGGCGCCCGCCGCCGTCACCGGTGACCCCTCACGGACGCCTCGTCGCCTCCTCCCCTGCCGTCGCCTCGCCTCCTCGCCCCTCCGCCACTTTGAGACGCCTGACCGAGGCCCTGCCTCCCCTTCTTCCTCTACACCGAGCCACGAGGACCGGAAGCCCGTGGCGCCGCCCGAGCCTCCTTCCTCATCGCCCGCCGCCGCCGACGCCAAATCCGGCGACCTCGAGACCTCCCGAGCCCACCGACTGGCCCTACAGCTCCGTTGTGAGCTCCCCTCCATTTCCCCCTTGTTCCTCGTCTCGATTAAATCGCCGAGGTGACCCCAAGCACGTCGCTGTTCGCCGTGGCGGATCCCGATTCCGTCCGGCCGTGCGAGACGCCCCTCGGCCCGCGCCGCCCCTGCTCTCGGCGATGCCGATCGCGCCCGAAGCGTGTCGCTCTCCTCCTCCGCGCCGCCTCTCCAGTTCTGCGCCGCGGATCACGGCACCCGCCGCGGCGGCGTCGGCGGCGCCCGCGCCCCTTGGCACGCGCCCGTCGGGCGCCGAACCACCCGTTTGGCCACAGGGCCCTTGACGATGGCCCCACAAACGTTTTTTTTAAGAAAGAAAAAAAGGGGGATTAAAAAAATAATAATAAATAATTAAAATAATAATTAAAATGTTAATTAATTAATTAATTAATTAGAGAATTAATTAACTTAATTAAACCTGATTAATTAAACCTAATCACTACTTAACCTAATTAACTAATGTTAATTAAATTTGATTAGGTTAATTAGGTAGCAGAGTATGACATGCGGGACCCACCTGTCACGTTGTCTTGGTCAACAGTCAACGTTGACTGCTGATGTCAGCACGACATCATGCTGATGTCATTAATCTGTTTTTCGAATTAATTTAAATATTTAATTAAATTCCAGAAATTAATAAATACTTTAGAAAATCATATCTTTTAATCCGTAACTCGGATTAAAATATTTTCAACATGAAAGTTGCTCGAGCGGCGAGGCGAATCCGGATCGTGATCCGTTCGTCCGCCACACACCCCTAACCTATCGAACCTGCAAACTTTCCTCTCGGTTCATCATCGTTCGACAGACGTCCGAACAGGAAAACTTTCCGGATGTTTCCCCTTCGCCGAGATCGCCTAGCGCTGCGTTAGAACACGTCTAGCTCGCTCATTGACTGTTATGCACTTGCTCGCTATGGATTTACTGTTTCTTCCCCTCTTCTCTCCGGTAGACCCCGAGACCGATCTTGATGTGCTGTGATCGACTACGTCACCGACGACCCCTCTCTCTTGCGAGCAACCAGGCAAGCCCCCCCCTTGATCACCAGATATCGCCTACTCTTATCTACACCGCTTGCATTAGAGTAGCATAGCATATTCTTGTTTTGAGATACTCCTATCTTGCTGCATAGCTTTGTCCTTGTAACCATTGTTACCTTACGCAATCCTATATGCTTAGTATAGGATGCTAGTACATTCATCTGTGGCCCTGCATTCTTGTCCGTGCGCGTGCTATACTATCGGGCCGTGATCACTCGGGAGTTGATCACGGTATATACTATATACCTTACACTATTACATTACGTGGTACTGTTCGGAGATGGGGCTGAAAGGACGGTGGTTCCATCCCGGTAGAGGTGGGCCTAGGTTCCGACGGCCCCGATTGTTACTTTGTGGCGAGCGGCAGGGCAGGTTGAGACCGCCTAGGAGAGAGGTGGGCTGGCCTGTTCGGCGTTCGCGGATACTTAACACGCTTAACGAGGTCTTGGTATTTGATCTGAGTTGGCTCTGAGCTTATACGCACTAACCATCTACGCGGGAGTAGTTATGGGTATCCGGCGTCGTGGTATCACCGAAATACTTGAGCGTCGTCGACGAGCGGGCGCGCCCGGATTGGACTGGAACGCTCTTTGGGCTAGGTCTGCTTCGGCAGCGTCACATACGCGCGTCGAGGTGTGTTTCAGGCGATGGGCCCGGCACTGCTGCGCTTAGGTTTAGACCGCGTGTTGGCCTCTGTTGTGCCTAGGTGGGGCTGCGGCGTGTTGATCTTCTGCGGCGGGCATGACCCCGGAAAGTGTGTCCGCCAAATGGGATCAAGCGTCTTTGGGTAAGATGGTGCACCCCGCAGGAAGTTAATCTATTCGGATAGCCGTGATCTTGATAACAGGGCGACTTGGAGTTGTACCTTGAGCTTATGACAACTAGAACCGGATACTTGATAAAACACACCCTTCCAAGTGCGGATACAACGGTGGTCGCTCTCGCTCGCCGGTTATGAGCGGGGATTGCCGGGTAGGATTATTGCTATATGATGTTACTTGGAGGACTTGATTGTCCCTCCTACATTGCAAGACAGGTGTCGAGCGTGGTCTTCGTTAAGACTAGCTATCCCCCTCTTATTCTGGCATTCTGCAGTTCAGTCCACTGATATGGCCTTTACACATATATCCATGCATTTGTAGTGTAGCTCCTTGCTTGCGAGTACTTTGGATGAGTACTCACGGTTGCCTTGTTCCCCCTTTTTCCCTATCTCTACTCGATTGCTGCAATCAGTCGATGGAGCCCAGGACCCAGACGCCACCGCCTATGACGACTACTACTCCGGAGGTGCCTAATACTACGTGCAGCCCGCTGACGACGACCAGGAGTGACCTAGGAGGATCCCAGGCAGGAGGCCTGCTCCTCTTTCGATCTGTATCCCAGTTTGTGCTAGCCATCTTATGGCAACTTGTTTAACTTATGTCTGTACTCAGATATTGTTGCTTCCGCTGACTTCGTCTATGATCGAGCACTTGTATTCGAGCCCTCGAGGCCCCGGCTTGTATTATGATGCTTGTATGACTTATTTTATTTGTAGAGTTGTGTTGTGATATCTTCCGTGAGTCCTTGATCTTGATCGTATACATTTGCGTGCATGATTAATGTACGATTGAATCGGGGCGTCTGAAGTTGGTATCGAGCCATTGCTGTAGGAATCCCCTTCCAACTCCTTGGCCGAAGTCGAGTCTAGACATTGCAAAAACTTTTACTAACTTGGCTGTGTGCCTTACGGGCCCACGTCGCCATCGGGTGGTACTAGGATCCTTTACTCCTCGATCTTTACTCTGGGATTCTGAACTCTCTTCTATTCGGGTTAAATGAATTTGCTAAAAACAACACTAACTTTAGGTTCTCGCAAGTACTTTCTCCCGGAGAGCCCCTCACTTCAGATGATCGACTGCTAATCAGAAGATTCCGAAGATACTCTCTGATGTTCTCTCGAGACCTTGTGCTCATCACTTATGCTATTCCTGACCACCGATAAATCCGTATGGATTACTACTTACACTTGCCATTCATACGATCATCCCCCAGTGATCTTGTTATTACAAGATACCCCGAAGTTTTCTCTATTGATCCGAGAATACTTTGTGCCTACTGCCTAGCAGTTCTTTGCCACATGAATACCCCTTCAAATAAATCCTCGCACTTGTCGAGTATCCGCTCATCCCCTGTTGTTCATGTGTTACACAAAATTCTTCAAAATACTATTCGATCTTCCGAGAATCCTCTGGAGCCTTTGGCTCTTGAAATTCTTGCTTGCTTGCATTATGGTTAATCCCATAAGTCTCGTAGTCATATTGACATCCCTTGTCATTATCATTTTGAGTCTGTTGACTCAATATGTTTCTGAATACCATAATCATCATTGATTCTTATAAATTACCTTTCTGGCTGAGCTGCCATTCTTTTAACTGGAATTGGTTCTCGACCAATCCAATTGCCGTTGATTGTACCCTAAGGCTATTCAACTTATCCACCCCTAAATCAGAGCATTGCTTCTGATCCCTTGATTTGGAAATCATAATTCCTTTGCATTTGACAATTGAGTTAGTCAGTTGTTTCTATAATCTGATCTCCTTGCATTCTTCTTCCTCTAGTTAATCTTGATGCTCACGTCGGACCCTTGTGGGCCATCAGGTCCATTGTTGGATTTTGTCCGTCGGCATCCTTCATATTCAATAACTTTGTGAGACCTTCCACGATACATAATGCCTTTGGTAAATTGTATCCTCTGCTTTGTCAACCATGCTCTACCTCCGAGCTTGAGTTATTTACCCTCGAGTTGATGGTATCGTTCCTAAGATGCCTTGGTGGGTTGAACCTATGCCCTCCTTAATATGTGTGAACTCGAAAGTTTTCACGAGTCATACTCTTCGGTATTTGCGGATAAAATTTCAATGCTATAACTTCATCGAAAGCGAGAAGTGAATGAAAGGGTATGCATTGGAAAAGTGGGAGTCGACCTTGAACCTTGCGTTCATGCCCATGGACACGATGTAGATCTTATCATTAAAGCTTCTCTTAAATAATTATTCCTTTGGTATAAGTTCATCTTATATCGAGGATCCGCCTTTTGAAATCGTGGTTCCGACCATGTTCTCTTTTAAATACCATTTCTCGTGCAAGTTTTAGCACTTGTCTTTTGTAGAGCATTACCCCGGTCCAACCTCTACTTCGATCTGTCATCGAGTATTACCCCCCTGGTATCTCGAGATTATCATGGAACTGCGTAGCTTCTTATGAGTTCTTCATCAAGTGCTACCTTCCCACTGATTCCAATTTTTCACGGGCTCTGAATTATTAAACACTCAAAGGACAACGATAACTGGACCGAGTCCGCTCTACGGTTCAACAACTCTTCAGTAAGCTTCTATAAGTACGAGTTTGTACCCGACCACGCCATTCCTAGCCTGTTTGGCTATACCATTGTCGTGATCGTCAACATTCTGAGCTCATCCAGGATATCAATTGGATTCATGATGAGGAATACCATCCTTGCCCTCGATGATTTGTATTATCATCGACCACTTTATTGCCTTCCCACCAACACAAGCTTGTTCATGTTTGGTGTTATACCTTGAGTTCCTTGCTACCCAGCAATCGTTCTTCTTTACCTTGGAGTATTACCATCTGTTAATATCAAGGATGTTGTGAGGACTGCTCCACCTCTTAAGAAATTCTTGGTATTGAGATGCTTCTCACCATCACCATTCTTTCTTGGTCCCCGTGTTGCTTCCAACCGGTGTACCAACAAGTGCACAGTGTTGTTTGAATTCTGCCCTTCTAGCAAGCCTCTTGCTTTGAAGTGAAATTCTTAGACTATCGATTATTAGATCACCATTCTGACATTGGTCGTGCAACCCAACCCATATTTTGGGCGCACCTTACGACCAAGGTTTAATTGTGTATGTTTCCTCGAGCATACTTCCTTATATCATTTGATATGACAAATGTTATCTCCTTGTTCACTTAATTGTGGAAATCCATCTTTTGGGAATCTCGATGAATTACCATTGAGTTCACAGACACCACCTTGTCCTCTCCTTGGGTTAATGATGGACTCTTGTTAGCGGAAATCACTACATAGTTCATTTCCCGAGAATCTTACAATGTCATCTCGTCAATTTGCGTTGCACCTCTTCTTCTCGGTATCCTAAGTCCGAGGTATCCCGACACCAATCGGATCTGAATCTCGGTCGAGATATGATGGTTGGGACCACTTTCAAGAGTAATGATGTTGGTCCTTTGATGACCGGTAGCATGATGTCATGCCTAGCACCCCCCATTTGGAGGACCTATCATTATAGATTCCTTTTCAGCAGGGTTATCCATTCATCCATGAGGGAATTGTAATACTGATTCTACAAGTTATTCTTGATGGATCCTTCGTGATGCCAAAGTCTGATCTTCACCTGAAGGCCATGACAATGCTATCTCGAAGCATGTCTGTGATACTCTGAATTTCAACAAGAACATTCGAAGCCCAATGCTAAATGTCTCTTGCTCAATTATCCGAACACCGTTGTATGGGTAATGTCATGAAATTTCTCCCCCCTTACCTAAAGGGTTTTCTACATTATATCATGTCATGGGTATCATGCTCTGCTTATCCTTGGTAAGGGTATATCCCTGAAATATGTGTTTAAACACATTTTTCCTTTCCATTGTTCTGTTTAACCTAATGATCACATTTTCCTTTCCATGGGTCTGTTTGACCCTTCTTGGGATATATATAATCTAAGCAGTGATAATCCCCTGCTTAGGTAAGCACCTCGTTGTACCACTCTGTAAGTAAGACCCTATTACTATTATTGATGACATTCCGGTAACCACCGATGGACGAGAACCTTGCCTATTGGTCCGCCTCGTTCAACGAGCAGGAAAATGGTTCTCTTCGTCCCTCGCCCTTGGTACCTATGTTGTTGCCGACATGACCCTCAGACTCTCCTCTGACAGGCCTTGCTTACATGATCGTGCAAGATGTCACCAACCTTCTACTTAACCACGTGGTGGGCCCATAACCCACAGTTTCACAGGATCGAAACCTGACTCTCCTGTACACCCCCTGTTCCCAAAGTTATTCCTCCCGCGTGGACTCGTATGTAATTCACGGGCCACCGTCATAGTGATCTATTCTGGTATCAGACGCGATACTTACTCTCGCTACTCTGAACCCCCCTTCGCACCCGCTTGGAGCCTAATATGGTACCTTCGTACCTTACTCTCGAGGAATTTCAAATGTTGAACTCGAGAGATAATCTTATACTAATTCATGGGTTAGCCCCAGATTGTTTCCCTTAAAAGCATTATGTCGTAATGAGCTGCCCCTTATCTTTCGTAAGTACGATGGAGTTCCCGAAGAAATGATGACCAGTTATCATGATGCATCGGAATAAAGGATTGAAGACATCAACGAAAGGATTAACTTCTTGAGGAGATCCGTTAGATTATCGTAACAGACCTTTCCCCTTGCTCCCTCTTAAATCTCGGGACGAGATTTCTTGTAGTGGAGGAGAATTGTGGCCGCCGGGTAATTAAGCTACAGTAATCCCCATCGATGAGGCCACGTCACCTCGACATTGTGGATAAACTCGCGTTAGTTGAACCTAGTTAATTTCAAATTCAAAATTGAGCAAAGGATAAAAGTTTTCAAATATTGAGATTTAAATGTTCGGAGTGAACCAGAAAATACATAGGTAATTATGGTGGAGAAATCAACTCTTTACCAAATGTTTAAATGCACTAAACTAATTAAATCATCAGCTAAAACCATTAATTAAATGTCTTTTATGTTTTAAAATTACTAAACTAAATTATTTGGGTTGAAACCTTTTGTGGTTGTGGCATAAGTTGTAACATCAATTTAGGTGCCACTTTGGTATTTTATTAATACTAAGATAATTAGGAACTAAGTGAAAACAGAGAGAGAAAAAAATACATACAAGGAAAATTCTAAACCAAAACAAAAAGGAGTAAAAGCGCCCCCTTGGGCCTCTTGGCCCAGCTGCCCCCCCAGCGGCCCGGTCGGCCCACCCGGCAGCTAACCCCCTCCTATACCCAAATCCTAGCGATAACCCCCCCACGATCCCCTCTCCCTCGTGCCCTCCCTTTGCCCCGCACCCGATCCAGATCGGGATCGGGCCATCACCAACCCCGCATGCCTCTCTCCCCTTCCCCCAGTCCGGATCGGGGCAGAGGTCCCCGACCTCCTCCGTCCCAGTGACCAGGTCCGGCCGGCCTCCGTCGCCCCGAGCACCATCGCCGGCCGGCTCCCCGACACCGTCGCCCTGGACCACCCCGCCTCGCCCCCGACACGATACATCGAGCCGCCGCCGCCTTCGGCGCCCGCCGCCGTCGTCCGGCGACCCCTCGCCCAGACGCCTCGTCGCCTCCTCCCCTGCCGTCGCCTCGCCTCCTCGCCCCTCCTTCGCACCGCGAGACGCTGACCGAGGCCCCTGCCTCCCCTTCTTCCTCTACACCGAGCCACAAGGACCCGGAAGCCCCCGTGACGCCGCCCCGAGCCTCCTTCCTCATCTGCCCGCCGCCGCCCGACGCCAAATCCAGCGACCTCGAGACCTCCCGAGCCCCTTGATTGGCCCTACAGCTCCGCTGTGAGCTCCCTCCATTTCCCCCTTGTTCCTCGTCTCGATTCGTCGCTGTAGGTGACCCCGCACGTCGCTGTTCGCCGTGGCCGGATCCCCGATTCCGTCCGGCCGTGCCAGACGCCCCTCAGTCCCCGCACGCCTCCCCCTGCCCTGGCCGCTGATGCCGCGCCCGTAGCGTGTCGCTCCCTCCTCCGCGCCGCCTCTCCGGTTCTGCGCGCCCGGATCCCGGCACACCGCCGCCCGGGCGGCGTCGTCGGCGCCCAGCACTGCTTGAGCGCGCTTGGTTCGGGCGCCCGAACCACCCGTTTGGCCACAGGGCCCCAGCGATGGCCCCACAGAAACGTTTTTTAAGAAAAGAAAAAAAAGGGATTAAAATAATAATAATAAATAATTAAAATAATAATTAAAATGTTAATTAATTAATTAATTAATTAGAGAATTAATTAACTTAATTAAACCTGATTAATTAAACCTAATCACTACTTAACCTAATTAACTAATGTTAATTAAATTTGATTAGGTTAATTAGGTAGCTGAGTATGACATGCGGGACCCACCTGTCAGGTTGTCTTGGTCAACGATCAACGTTGATTGCTGATGTCGACGCGACATCATGCTGATGTCATTAATCTGTTTTTGAATTAATTTAAATATTTAATTAAATTCGAAATTAATAAATACTTTAGAAAATCATATCTTTTAATCCGTAACTTCGATTAAAATATTTTCAACATGAAAGTTGCTCGAGGCGGCGAGGCGAATCCGGATCGCGATCCGTTCGTCGCACACACCCCTAACCTATCGAACCTGCAAACTTTCCTCTCCGGTTCATCATCGACAGACGTCCGGGCAGGAAAACTTTCCGGATGTTTCCCCTTCGCCGATGTCGCCTAGCGCTGCGTTAGAACACGTCTAGCTCATGCATTGACCTGTTATGCACTTGCACGCTACGTATTTATTGTTTCTTCCCCTCTTCTCTCGGTAGACCCGAGACCGATCTTGATGTGCTGTGATCGACTACGTCACCGGCGACCCCTCTCTCTTGCCGAGCAACCAGGCAAGCCCCCCTTGATCACGGATATCGCCTACTCTTATCTACTTTGCTTGCATTAGAGTAGCATAGCATATTCTTGTTTCGGATACTCCTATCTTCTTTGCATAGCTTTGTCCTTGTAACCATTGTTACCTTACGCAATCCTATATGCTTAGTATAGGATGCTAGTACATTCATCTGTGGCCCTACATTCTTGTCCGTCTGCTGCGTGCTATACTATCGGGCCGTGATCACTCGGGAGTTGATCACGGGTATATACTATATACCTTACACTATTACATTACGTAGGTTTGTTAGGAGATGAAATTTGAAAGGACGGTGGTTCCATCCGGTAGAGGTGGGCCTAGGTTCCGACGGCCCCGATCGTTACTTTAATGGCGGAGCGGCAGGCAGGTTGAGACCGCCTAGGAGAGAGGTGGGCCTGGCCTTGTTCGGCGTTCGCGGATACTTAACACGCTTAACGAGGTCTTGGTATTTGATCTGAGTTGGCTCTGAGCTTATCGCACTAACCATCTCGCGGGAGTAGTTATGGGTATCCGGCGTCGTGGTATCACCGAAACTTCAGACGTCGGCGACGAGGCGGGCGCGCCGGATTGGGCTGGAACGCTGCTGGGCTAGGTGCGCTTCCGCAGCGTCGCATAGCGCAGGTGTGCTTTCGAGGCGATGGGCCCGGACCCTGCGGCGCTTAGGTTTAGACCGGCGTGTTGGCCTCTCTGTTGTGCCTAGGTGGGGCTGCGGCGTGTTGATCTTCTGCGGCGGGCATGACCCGGAAAGTGTGTCCGGCCAAATGGGATCAAGCGTCTTTGGGTAAGATGGTGCACCCTGCAGGAAGTTAATCTATTCGGATAGCCGTGATCTTGATAACAGGGCGACTTGGAGTTGTACCTTGAGCTTATGACAACTAGAACCGGATACTTGATAAAACACACCCTTCCAAGTGCGAGATACAACGGTGGTCGCTCTCGCTCGGGGTTATGGCGAGGATTGCGGGTAGGATTATTGCTATATGATGTTACTTGGAGGACTTGATTGTCCCCTCCTACTGTTGCAAGGCGGTGTCGAGCGTAGTCTTCGTTAAGACTAACTATCCCCTCTTATTACGGCATTCTGCAGATTCAGTCCATTGATATGGCCTTTACACATATATCCATGCATTTGTAGTGTAGCTCCTTGCTTGCGAGTACTTTGGATGAGTACTCACGGTTGCCTTGTTCCCCCTTTTTCCCTATCTCTACTCGATTGCTGCAATCAGTCGATGGAGCCCAGGACCCAGACGCCACCGCCTATGATGACTACTACTCCGGAGGTGCCTAATACTACGTGCAGCCCGCTGACGACGACCAGGAGTGACCTAGGAGGATCCCAGGCAGGAGGCCTGCTCCTCTTTCGATCTGTATCCCAGTTGGTGCTAGCCATCTTATGGCAACTTGTTTAACTTATGTCTGTACTCAGATATTGTTGCTTCCGCTGACTCGTCTATGATCGAGCACTTGTATTCGAGCCCTCGAGGCCCCTGGCTTGTATTATGATGCTTGTATGACTTATTTTATTTGTAGAGTTGTGTTGTGATATCTTCCCGTGAGTCCTTGATCTTGATCGTACACATTTGCGTGCATGATTAGTGTATGATTGAATCACTATGTTTTCCCCTCAGACCTGATAGTTCTGGAATCCCAAGGATTGGATGTGATATTAGGAATGGATTGGTTATCAAGGTATGGTGGAAACATAGATTGCACCACAAAGTCAATTTTGCTCACCACACCAGAAGGAAGAAGGATCAAGTATGTATCACGGCACGAGCCGAGGAGAGCACAAGTTAATTGCTTATCAGGTGTGGTGCAGGAAGAAGTACTAGTGGTGAAGGATTTTCCTGATGTATTTCCGGAAGAGTTGCCAGGAATGCCACCGGATAGAGACATTGAGTTTTTGATCGAGCTGTTGCCAGGAACAGGCCCGATATCGAAGCGACCATACAGGATGCCCGCACAGGATTTGGCAGAAATCAAGAAGCAGATTAAGGAACTATTGGATAAAGGTTTTATTCGCCCAAGTTCTTCACCTTGGGGATCACCCGTTTTGTTAGTGGAGAAGAAGGATGGATCGTTAAGAATGGTTGTTGATTATCGTGGATTGAATGAAGTAACAATCAAGAACAAGTACCCACTGCCAATGATAAATGATCTATTTGATCGTTTGCAAGGAGCTAAGGTGTTTTCCAAGATCGATTTACGATCAGGGTACCATCAGTTGAAGATTCGGGAGCAAGACATACCCAAGACAGCATTTACCACGAGATATGGATATGACGAGTATACCGTTATGTCATTTGGATGACTAACGCACCAGCCTATTTCATGAACCTGATGAACAAAGTGTTTATGGAGTTTTGGATAAGTTAAATCGTGGTGTTCATTGATGACATTTTGATTTTCTCGAAGTATGAAGAGGAACACAAGGAACATTTGCAATTGGTTTTGGGCGAGGAACACCAGTTGTATGCCAAGTTCAGCAAATGTGAGTTTTGGCTAAAGGAAGTTGGATTTCTCGGACATGTTATATCCGGAGAAGGAATAGCAGTTGACCCCACAAAGGTTGAGACCATAACCAAATGGGAAGCACCAACGACAGTTGGAGAGATTCGGAGTTTCCTTGGACTCGCAGGATACTACCGAAGATTCATTGAGAATTTCTCAAGGATTGCCAAGCCTATGACTGAATTGTTGAAGAAGGATAACAAATTCATATGGACTGAGGACTATGAGGCTAGTTTTCAGGAGTTGAAGAAAAGATTGGTTACCTCACCAGTTTTGATATTGCCAGATCAGACTAAGGATTATGTGGTGTATTGCGACGCTTCACGTCGAGGACTTGGAGCAGTGCTTATGCAGGAAGGAAGAGTTGTTTCATATGCTTCACGACAACTTAAGCCCCATGAGTTGAATTATGCCACACATGATTTGGAGTTAGCAGCCGTTGTGCATGCCTTGAAGACATGGAGACATTTTCTCATTGGAAATCATTGTGAAGTATATACAGATCACAAGAGTTTGAAGTACATCTTCACACAAAAGGAACTGAATCTCAGACAGAGGAGATGGTTAGAGCTTATCAAGGATTATGATATGAGATTGCATTATCACCCCGGAAAGGCTAATGTCGTAGCAGACGCATTGAGCCGTAAGAGCCACGTCAATACCCTAATGATGGGAGGGATACCCAATGAGTTAGCCGAGGACCTTCGAGAGCTATGTTTGGAAATAGTTCCGAGAGGCTATGTAGCAGCATTGGAGATTCATCAACACGATGGACAAAATCGAGAAGCCCAAAAGGCAGATAAGGAAGTTGCCTCTATAAAGGAGAAAATGAGCAAAGGAAAAGCTAAAGGATTTCGTGAGGATGAGCACGATACCCTATGGTTTGAAGACCGTGTTTATGTGCCCAATAACCCAGAGATCAGGAAGTTGATTTTACAAGAAGCTCATGAATCACCCTATTCGATTCACCAGGAAATACCAAGATGTATTTGGATTTGAAGAATACTTTACGGTGGACCGGAATGAAGAAGGATATTGCGGAGTATGTAGCAGTTTGCGATGTATGTCGAAAGTAAAAGCAGAGCATCAGAAGCCAACAGGATTGTTACAACCATTGCCGATACCCAAATGGAAGTGGGATAAACTAGGCATGGATTTCATCACAGGTTTGCCAAAGACTCGTTCAGGTTATGACTCGATTTGGGTCATAGTCGACCGCTTGAGCGAAGGTAGCTCATTTCATTCGATCAAGACTACCTATAGCAGTGCTAAGTTGGCAAAGATATACATGACCAGAATTGTGTGTTTACACGGAGTTCGAGGAGCATCGATCGGATAGAGGAACCCGGTTTACCTCAAAAATTGGAACCGGTTACACGAGACATTGGGAACTAGGCGGAGTTGAGACAGCTTTCCACCCTGAGACCGATGGGATGGTGAAAGAGTCAATCAGATTTTGGAGGATATCTTTGAGAGCTTGTGCACTAGATTATGGATCTAGTTGGGATGATAATTTGCCGTATGCAGAATTTTCCTACAACAACAGTTACCAAACCAGCTTGAAGATGGCACCTTTTGAGGCTCTGTATGGAAGAAGGTGCAGGACTTTGTTGTCATGGGACGAAACGGAGATCGTCGGTTGTTTGGACCAGATTTGATTAAGGAGTGCGAGCGAAGGTTAAGCTGATTGAGACAGGCTCAAGGTAGCCCATCGGACAAAGAGCTATGCCGATTCAAAGCGCCAGCGATTGAGTATGAAGTTGGAGACCGAGTATATCTTAGAGTATCCCCGCTTCGAGGAGTTAAGCGTTTTGGAGTTAAAGGAAAGTTAGCCCCACGTTTCGTTGGACCATATAAGATTTTGCAACGCATGGGAGAAGTTGCTTATAAGTTGGAATTGCCAGAAGGACTGTCAGGAGTTCATGATGTATTCCACGTTTCTCGATTGAAGAAATGTCACCCGAGATAGCAGAGGTACCGTTAAGAACACAGTGCCACTGGAAGCAATTCAGTTGAAGGATGATTTAACATATGAGGAAAAACGGTTAAGATTCTCGATTATGCTAGCGAGTTACCCGCAGCAAGGTTATCAAGTTTTGCAAAGTTCAATTGGAGCCACCACATGAAGATGAAGCCACACAGGAAAGAGAGGAAGTTTTGTAAGGACCACCTCACCTATTTTCTAGCCAACCCGAATCTCGAGGCTAGATTCATCTTAAGAGGTAGGTTTGTAACATCCCAAATTTTCAATTTGGAATGGTATACATTAGGTCATCATGCATATCATATTTTCTCGCATTTTCCGATCCTAGAAAATTTCACGCAACTCAAGGACCCTCGGAGAAGTTGGAAGTTTCATTATTTTCAGATTTGGGATTTCTCAAATTTTGAAAATAGGATCAATTGGATTTATTTAATTATCTTCATAAAGTTTTTCCGATATAAAAATTTAAGAGAGGAATAATATGACTTTCCCAACATTTAGGAAAAAATGAAGATATTATAAATAAATCAAATTTTGGTTTTGAGGATTTATTTGCTTTAGGCAAAAAATGAGCATTTTAAAAATATGCATATTTGCCCGTTTTTAAAGTTCATTTTGTTCGACTCATTTTAGGAGTCGGGAAAATTAATTTTATTAAATTGAGTCCGTTTGGTTTGATTTTATTTTCGTTTAGTTTTGTTTAAAAAAACAAAACCCAGCGCCTCCCTTTGGGCCAAGGCCCAATTGCCCGCGCCGCCGCCTGCCCATCTCCCCTCCCTCGCTGCTGGAGGAGTCCCGCCGCCGCACGCCCGCCAGCCATGAGTCGGCTCGGACCGCGCCGCC
>CM038679.1:210802988-210835488 GCA_021605205.1 Aegilops longissima | reverse complement strand
TACGATCCTACGGTCAGTGTGTGCTCGATACCATCTCATAGCGACTGACCCAAAATCGGTCAAATCTACGTATGCGTACCATCCCAAGATCATGTTGGTACTCACAAGTACATCGATGAAATAATCAAAGTTCAATCACACCTAAATTTATTACGATTCTCATATAGAGTCTTTATTACAAGAGAATAAATTCGGCTCAAGGCCAACTCATGAGAAATAAACTACTAATGCTGCGAGCGTAGAAGATAAAGCGAGTCCATCCGACTCCAAAGGGCAATCGCCAAGCGCGAGCGTAGCCTCACTCTCGATCGGAATAAATCTACGCAACATAAGGCGTTGCAGCCGTGTAGGTCAGCTTTTGAATAAGCTGGCAAGTCATGAAGAGAATAACAATAATAAAATTACTAACACTATATGCATTTTGGCTGTGGAGCTCTCGTTTCATCATTTTGCGAAAAGCAAATTTTTCCCTACTACAAGTGGACTTGCTTGCAAATTACTACAAATTGTTTGTAGTTATTGAGATGGTTCCGCCAACCAATATCTCATTCCTAAATTATTAAGTCATAAACCCTCAAATTAATTCATTAGTTTTAGTGTTGAGATTTCGAATACTTCCAAGTTCAGAGGCTCAATTTGTCCGTAACGGGGACACGGCTAATCGATTAGATCTTTAACTCTGCAGAGGTTTGCGCACTTTTCCGCAAGAATCATTCCCTCCTTTTAAGTCTTCGCACTTCATGGTGTTTGAAGGCGGGACAGATAAACAGGTCTTCCAAAGAGTTCTTCAGCTCTGCGGTACCCATCAATCCTACCGTTCTTCTACATCTCGTAGTACCGTCCAGCCAGCGTCACTACTAGGGCTGACCCAGCCGAGCCCATAATGGCTTGTGGCTGCAGGTAAGCTTCGGTCAATGGGGCATCCATCCGTCTCTTCGTGGCTGGGTGAAGCTTTCCGCAAGATGTCATGGCACTTCTCCATGCATCCCGGCCAACCACTGGGTTCTCCAGGTGCCCGTCAACCGTCCTCCACCCGATGAGTGAATTCGAAGTCCATCTTGATTCTTGTAGTTCATGGGGTTGTCATCATCATTGACTCTCACATCTTTCTTATGAATTTCACTCAACCAAAACCCGTCTCTGAGCATAGCAAAATAAACTACTTCGTCCGGGGTCATGGTAACAAGGGATTGGTTCATCCTACCACATGATACTACTCAAGATTAATAACTTCATATTTTCAACTCTGCATGCATGGTGGGGTGGTATAATTTCTAATGCACAAAATCATAGGTATTGAAAATAACATGATCAAGACTTGCCTTCTTGATGATCCTCGTAAGCTAAAGATTAAGTAGTAGCAAGCTTAGCACTCAGGAAACTCTACCGAGACAAACAATGATCACAATAAGCATATAGCATAGGATCACATAATACAATAGCATAACAATAGCAACATAACACACCAAAACAACCAAATCAAAACCCAAGGAAAACTCAAAGAAAAACCAACTCAAGTTTCCTACTTCAAACAACAACTAGGATAGTTTTATATAACAAAATTTTCTCAACATAACCTAATCATGGTTTTATGTTAACTTAACAGAAAAGATTTCATTAAGCAACTAGGAGCAAAAAGAATTAATTTAAAATCTATTATGAAACTCCTATTAGGCCTAATTCAATTTCTATTAAGAAAAATAAAATAAAACTTTTATTTATTATAAATAAAAGTTCATCCCTTAAAGCAACAGAAACTATCCTAGAATAATCAATCACATGTTAAAAATAAATTTATTTACTAATTAAAATAATAGGAAAACAGTAGCTAGTTAATTAATTAGGATTAACAAGATTCTGCTTAAAACTAATTTTTTGTTAATCCTAAAATACCCAAATTAATTCCTATGGTTAGGTAATGTCAAAATAAAGTTGGGACAAAAGAATCATCCAAAAATAATTTTTCTAACTCATGTTATAACAGATTTACTATTCTGACTAAAACTAAAATAAAGCAATTTTAATTAATTTTAACATAGCTAAATATATTTTCTACAGAAACTATAGAAAATTTGCAAACCAACAAAAAAAGAATCACCTAAGAATATTAACAGAATAAAAGATATGAATTTTTCAAAACAGGAACTATTCTGTTAAAACAGAAAACGAAAATAAATGGAAAAGGGCCTAATGGGCCTAAACTACACACTGAGCATAAAATAAACTAAACGGGCCCTAGGGTTAAACTAGTCGGGCCGGCTAAATAAAATAAAACCCTAACTAAAAACTAAACCGGACTAAACCGGTCGAACCGGGTTTTTATATAAAGAACATACCCCTTCGGGGATGTTCTAATCTACGCCGTAGATGGGAGATCGGACGGCGGGGTGGAGCTCCGGCGACTCACCGGAGTTTGGACGGCGGCGGCGGCTCGGTGGCGAGTGTGCCGACGGCGCCGGTCGTCGGGGAGGTCTCCGGAGAGCTCCGGTGTAACACCCCGGAAGTAACTTTCCATATTTGTAACTCCAACTCTTGCCATTTTCGGCATTGTGATATGATTTTCCCTTCGTGGTTGGGTTTTTATTCATTTCGCATTTTGTCCTTGTCATGCATTTTATATCATGTCATCATGTGCATCGCATTTGCATACGTGTTCGTCTCATGATTCCGAGCATTTTTCCCGTTGTCCGTTTTGCAATCCGGCACTCCTATCTCCCCCGGCGGCCCCTTTTACGTTTTTTCGTGTGCGGGTACTAAACCTTCTCGGAATGGACCAAGGTTTGTCTAGTGGCCTTGGTATACCACCGTGAGACCACCGGTCAAGTTTGGTCATTTGGAGCTCGTTTGGTACTCAACGGTTAACCGCACTCGCAAAGGCCTCTTTTAAGTTGCAGCCCAACACCCTTCAAAACAGCCCAATAACCCATCTAAGTCACTTCCATGCTCTCCGTCGTTCGATCACGATCGTGTGGTAAAACTACACCTCATTTAGACTCTCCTAGCTCCTCTATGCCTATTTAAACATCACCCCTTCCAAATCCGGGTCTTCTTCCCGAAACCCTAAAAATCCCCTCACCGCGAACGAGCGCGTCGCCGCCCCCGGACGAAGCCGCGCCGCCAGCGTCCGCGCCACTCAGAGGCCGCACTGTCCCGCGCGCCGCCACCGCGCCGCCGACCCGCCGGGCCGGCCCGAAGGGCCCGCCGGCCGGGTCGTCGCGCGCCGCCCTCCAGCGCCTCGCGCTGGCGCCGCCGCCCGCCGCCCGCCCGCCCGCCAGCAACCGCCCGCCGGTCGTCGCCGCGCCCCCCGGCCGGCCGCTGCCCGCCGCCCGCCGCCGTCCCCTCCTCCGCCTGCCCTGCCCTGCCCTCTCCTCTCCGGCGAGGAACGCCGCCGCCGCTTCGATCCGGATCGGCCCGATCCGGATCCGATCCGATGACCTCTCTCCCTCATTTTTCTACTAAGTCTTTTATATCATTGTTATTTTGTGTCATTTTCTTCATGCTATATCTTTGCATCTTTAGGTCCATTTTGCGCGTATAATATGTCAAAATGTTCGCCTCGAAGAGTAGATAATTTCATCTCATTGCATCATTTTAATTTGAGCTCATCTTGATGTCCGAAATGCTGTTAGAAAAGGGCTATATGATGTTAGTTTCTGTTTCTTAACAGAACTTGCACTTTTGTTATTTTTGCCATGATTGATGTGTGCACCCTATGAAGTTGAGTCCTACATGTGTTTTGTAATATGCCATGCCATCTTTCCAGGGGTGTATGCCATGTATTTTTGTGATCTATGTGGTGACTAGCACAAGCATGCAAAGTAGGTGTCCTGATGTTGCTGTTTTCAGCCCTGTTTAGCTGATTTTTGATGCCATGTTAACTTGATGCTACCGAGAGATCCATGCATATTGTGAGATACTTCAGTAAGGATGTTTTGTTAAACATGTCTTGCTCTATCCATCCATGCCTTTGTTTGCAATTATGGAGTGTCATAGCTTGAGTCAATCGAGCTCTACTTTTGCTATCAAATGTTTCCTGGCAGATTGTATACATGTTATTCAATTTTGCCAAGGTTGTTGTGGTTGATCCATGTATGCTATGTTATTGTTCTTGCCATGTATGTCTTCTATGCCATGTCTTCTTGATGTATGTATGCTTAGTCTTTCATATAAGGCTCTGTAGTGAGTGCATTGAGCTTGTAAACATGCCTACTTGTTATCAGTTTTTGACATGCCATGTTGCTGAATCTGTTAACGAAACTTTCAATATTGACATGGGTGTTACTATATTTTCTGATCCTTTTTGGATTATGGTCAGTAAGGGACTTTTGTTCTATGCTTTGTGTAGATTCATGCCATGCCTTGTTTTGCTATTATAAGTTCCTGTAGCATGTAGTTTTGTTGCTCTGAACATTGCAACCTGATGCTGTTTTTGCCATGTCCAGCCTGATATTTTGTGCACTCTTGCCATGCTTGTTTGAACTTGTTATGATGTGAACTAGCCGTAGCTCAGTGTTCATCTTTTGTCGAGCATCTTGTGTAGATCACTGCCATATACTTTGTTGATACGTTTGGGTGCAGTAGCTTCATTAATTATTGCTTACTAAGTGGCATCATGCTGTTAATGGCAGATTTGTGCCATTCTTGTTTTGCTTGTCATTTGCAAACCGTGCATCCGATTCCGGTGATCTTTATATCGATTTCAACCGAAATCATCTCATATTTCCAGTGGCATGCTTGGTATGCCAAGTTGATGCCTGGTTCATCATTTTCCTTCGGGCCTTTATACGCATTGCATATCACATCCGCATATCATGTCATGTTTTGCATCATGTTGATTGTGCATTGCACCGTGATTTATTGTGGTTCCTTTGTTTGTGTTGTTGCTTTGGGTAGAGCCGGAGGCGAGTGCGTGAGCGAGGAACCTGTTGAGAACGCTACGAGGATCAAGCTTTCGACAACTCGAGAACATTGCGAGCAAGATGACCATACCCTCGAAATCACTTCTATCTTTGCTATGCTAGATGCTCGTTCTTTTGCTATGCCTATGCTGCGATGCCTACCACTTGCTATATCATGCCACCCATATTGCCATGTCAGCCCTAACCATCCTTTTCCTAGCAAACCGTTGATTGGCTATGTTACCGCTTTGCTCAGCCCTCTTATAGCGTTGCTAGTTGCGGTGAAGCTGAAGTTTGTTCCTTGTTGGAACATGGAGATGTTGTTCCTTGTTGGAACATGTTTACTTGTTGGGGATATCACAATATATATCTGCTAAAATTAATGCATCTATATATTTGGTAAAGGGTGGAAGGCTCGGCCTTATGCAGTGTTTTGTTCCTCTTGCCACCTAGTTTCCGTCATACGGTGTTATGTTCCTTGATTTTGCGTTCCTTACGGTTGGGTGATTTATGGGACCCCTTGACAGTTCGCTTTGAATAAGACTCGTCCGGCAAGGCCCAACATTGGTTTTACCATTTGCCACCTAAGCCTTTTTCCCGGGTTTTCGCGAGCCGAGGGTCATCTTTATTTACCCCCGGACGGTGCTCCTTGAGTGCTGGCCCGAACCGAACCGCTGCTTGGGCCACCACGGGAAACTCGAGGCTTGGTTTTACTCGTAGCCTGTCTCATCCGGATGTGCCACGAGAACGAGATATGTGCAGCTCCTATCGGGATTTGTCGGCTGTCGGGTGGCTTTGCTGGTCTTGTTTTATTGCTGTCGAAATGTCTTGTAGTCCGGGATTCGAGATTGATCGGGTCTTCCGGTAGAAGAATATCCTTCGTTGACCGTGAGAGCTTATAATGGGCTAAGTTGGGACACCCTGCAGGTATTATCTTTCAAAGCCGTGCCCGCGGTTATGAGGCAGATGGGAATTTGTTAATGTCGGTTGTAGAAAACCGAAGTTGACCTCAAATAAAATACACATCAACGGCGTGTGTAACCGTGATGGTCTCTTCTCGGCGTCCGGGAAGTGAACACGTGTTGGAGTTATGTCGGCGTAAGTAGTTCAGGATCACTTCTTGATCGCTACTAGTTTCACGACCGTGCTTTGCTCCTCTTCTCGCTCTCTCTTGCGTAGTATCCACCATATACGCTAGCCGCTTGCTGCAGCTCCACTTTACTACTCTGTCCTTCCTATAAGCTTAAATAGTCTTGATCTCGCGGGTGTGAGATTGGTGAGTCCCCGTGACTCACAGTTTCTTCCAAAACAGTTGCAGGTGCCGACGACGCCAGTGCAGGTGACTCAACCGAGCTCAAGTGGGAGTTCGACGAGGAACGTGGTCGTTACTATGTGTCTTTTCCTGATGATCAGTAGTGGTGCCCAGTTGGGATGATTCGGGGATCTGTGTAGCATTTGGGGTATCTTCTTTTATTTTGGTTCCGTAGTCGGACCTTGAGTGTACTCTGAATGATGGATGTTTATTTATGTATTGTGTGAAGTGGCATTGTAAGCCAACTATGTATCTCTTTCCTTATGTATTACATGGGTTGTGTGAAGATTACCTCACTTGCGACATTGCTTTCAATGCGGTTATGCCTCTAAGTCGTGCCTCGACACGTGGGAGATATAGCCGCATCGAGGCGCTACAAGTTGGTAATCGAGCCTTCCCGACTTAGGAGCCCCCTACTTGATTGTTTCTTTGGCGTTGTTGAGTCTAGAATGGAAAATGTTTTGAGTCTTAGGATTATATATATCGAGAGTAGGATTCTTTTTACTCCGCAGTCCTTAAATCAGCTCTGTGAGGTCTCCCGACGTAGAGTTTTGACTCTTCTCTTCTCAAATTTCACTAAAAAATTTTAGGATCACGTGGGTATCTTGGAATCGTTCGATGGTTTTGTGGCGAGAACATTGTTCTTGGTGCCTCGACATTTAGGGGTTGTGGCGGTGTCCGGGAGTTGAGCTCCGAGGTGTTGTCGTCACAATTTTATCGTTGCAGATTCTGGAATACCTGAGTTTTGCCGACATCGAAATCACTTTTGTGCAGTTGTTGGTGAGATAACCCGATAGCCCGATCTTGTGGCGAGTCGGGAGTATTGCCATGACTTGTATAACGGATGTTTTTGAAGGTCGAGGTACACGATTTCGAGGATTTCTTGGTTATGTGTTGACGGATGGATACAATTGGATCTAGGTATTGTTAGTTTGGGTGATATATTTTGTGTCCCTGTATCCCCAACACCAGATTGCATAACCAGAAAGTTTCGGAGTTTATAGGTGGGAATTCTAGTAGCTTACAGGATATTCTTTCCGACGGATGTATGATTTGAGATTGGGGTTCAACGTCTAGTGGTCCGCCCATTCACGGTCGATTCTGATGGTCGCGAGGCGTCTTAAACAATCCTTGGCTATGCTGATTCGGGGCGTCTTGTTTGTCATTCGTGAAGTCCGCTATATGTCGTGTCCGTGTGGGCCCCACCACGAACACTTTGGTAAATCTCTATCATGTGTTTGTTCGGCTCATTCTAGAAGCCAATCTTTTGTTTTCAGTTGTGATATTCGATTTGTTTCTAAGACAGTTGTTGTTTCCATATCTTTATCTAAGTGGCTTCTCACCTTAATGGGCGTGTGATGATTAACTTTGGAATTCATTCGTTCATTCTTGTTGAATGTTTATTGTGAAGACTATATGTTGCAATTTCTATCCGTTGATTCTACTTATCTTTTGTCTATCAAAGGACTAACGGATGTCACCCTCTTGAGATGGCTCCATAGCGTACGAATCCGGATCGCAATGATGGGGATCGATCGAACCCTCCACCTCCACCTCCGCCTCCGGAGGCACGGCAAGCTATCATGGCAGCCACCAATGCCAATGCTCGAGATGATTTTGCAGCTCTTGCAAGAAGCGTACTCGAGGGCAAGGCAATCAAGGAAATCAAGGTCAAGGCAACAATCAGCCGCACTTTGCTACTCTCGAGCGGTTCCTCGCTAATCAGCGAAGTCTTTCGGTTTACGTGTCGAGGCCACAGACGGCGACGATTGGTTAGTGGACATCTGCATGCATTTTGATTGTAGCAATGTCGGACACGAGGACTTTGTCAAGTTTGCATCGTTTCAACTCAAGGATCAAGCTGCTGAGTGGTACCGACAATACAAAGATTCGAGAGGAGGTCGTGTCATTACAGGATGAGTTCGCCGTGATTTGAGCTCATCACATTCGAAAAGTGTTGTTGAGAGCAAGCGTGAGGAGTTCCGCAATCTCAAGCAAGGCAACATGTCTGTCTATCAATACAATATCCAGTTCGAAACTCGCTCGTTTTGCTAAGCAAGGCGTGCACGATGAAAAGAGTATGATCTATCAATTCAGAGGTGGTGCGAGAGAAGATCTGCAATTAGCTCTTGTGCTTTTGAGCGAGATAAGTATGATGAATTCTACAACATGGCACTGAAGCAAGAAGCTGCCCAGCTCAAGTGTGAGGCCTCTAAGAAGAGAATCGGGGATGCGATTCAGTCTTCTTCTTCCTCACAAGTGGCAGCTAAGCGGCGAAGTTCTACCTTCCTCCTCCTCCGTTCCGTCGGCCTTATCGTGAGAAGAACTCAGGTGGCCGTGGATCTTCCGCCCACCCAACCCAAGCTATCGAACAAGTCTAGTTCTCAAGCTCCAAGGTCAAGTGCTCCTTACCACCGTCCGCGCTCTCGAGGTGACTTGCAACAAATTTCAGCGAAAGGTCACTATGCGAACAAGTGCTTCAACCGAGGCGCCTTCCGCCTCCTCCTCTGTGAAATCTTCCAGCAATGCGGTGGTCAAGCATAATCCAAAGTTTGCAAAGGTCAATATGATGAATGCAGCTCAAGCGGAGGAATCTTGATGTGATGATGGGTAATCTTCCGATTAATGATATTCTGCCAAAGTCTTATTTGATCTTGGTGCATCGCATTCTTTCATGTCATATCCTTTTGCATGAAGCACAATTTTGATCAGAGGCATTACCTAAAGCTATGCAAGTTATTTCTCCGACTAAGCGTTTGAGATCTACCATGTTGGTTCCAAATGTCGGTATCAAGATGGGCGATTATAGATTTCTGGCTAAACCTATTGTCCTTGGTGACTCGGATATTGATCTTATTCTTGGGATGGGTGGCTTTATCGGCACAAAGCTCAGCTTGATTGTGCTGCCAGGAAATTCAATTGACTCACTCTTCTAATGATGTGATCATCTATGCGCTCGTGATGAAACCATTGGTTGTTTTCTCTCAATGAGAAGGGCGAATTGGATGCTATCTCTCGATTCGATCGTTTGTGAGTACCAAGATGTCTTTCGGAAGAGCTTCGGGTATGCCTCCTCATCGGCCGATTGAGTTCGTTATCGATCTTGAGCACGGCATCGAACCCGTTTGCAAGCGTCCATACAAGCTTGGACTGATGAGCTGAAGGAATTGAAGAAGCAGCTCGATGAACAAGAGCGTCTGGTTTGATCGGACCGAGTTCATCTCCTTGGGGTTGTGGTGTTCTTTTGTCCGGAAGAAGGATGGCACGGACCGACTTTGCGTCGATTACCGTCCATTGAATAAGAAGACAATCAAGAACAAGTATCCACTTCCCAACATCAATGAGCTTTTCGAGCAACTCAAAGGTGCTAAAGTGTTCTCCAAGCTTGACCTTCGTATGGGGTATCATCAGATTCGCATTCGTGAACAAGATATTCCCAAGACAGCATTCAGAACAAGCTTTGGTTCTTATGAATATACTGTCATGTCTTTCGGCCTTGTCAATGCTCCTCCAACTTTCTCTCGGATGATGAACTTCATCTTCAACCCCTACACCAATGAATTCGTCTTGGTCTATCTTGATGATATTTTGGTCTTCTCCAAGAATAAGAAGGATCATGCCAAACATTTGCGATTGGTGCTAGACAAGCTCAGAGAGTATCAATTCTATGCGAAGTTCTCCAAATGTGAATTTTGGCTTGATGAAGTGCTTTATCTTGGTCATATCATCTCCACCAAGGGCATCGCTGTTAATCCCAGAAGGTGTCGCAATTGTGAATTGGGAACCTCCTCGAATGTCAAGCAGCTCCATGATTTTCTTGGTCTTGCAAGCTATTGCGAAGATTCATTGAGAACTTCTCCAAGATTGCAAAGCCTCTTTCCAACCTCCTCCGAAGCATGTGAAGTATGTACGGTCTCCCGAGTGTGGCGTTGCTTTCAATACCCTCAAAGAGAAACTCGTCACAGCTCTGTCTTGACTCCTCTGATGAATCCAAGCCATTTGAAGTTTTCGTGATGCTTCTCTTCAAGGTCTCGGTCTGTGTTAATGCAAGAGAAGAGAGTTGTGGCTTATACCTCTCGCCAATTGAATCCCAACGAAAAGAACTACCCCACTCACGATCTTGAGTTGGCGGCAGTTGTCCATGCATTGATTACGTGGAGACATCTCTTGTTGGGAAGGAAAGTGGACATTTTCACCGATCACAAGAGTCTCAAGTACATTTTCACTCAGCCCAACCTCAACCTCGAGGCAGACTCGATGGGTGAAATGATTCAAGAGTACAACCCAAGTATTGAATATACTCCGGCAAGGCCAATGTCATTGCAGATGCTTTGAGCAGGAAAGCTTATCTGCAACAATCTAATCCTCAAGCCCTTCAGCGGATCTCTGTGAAGCTTTCCATAAGCTGAATCTTCAAGTTGTTCCTCAAGGCTTTCTTGCCAACCTCATAGTCTCTCCTACTTTGGAAGATCAGATTCGTGAGGCTCAACTTCGGATACCATGGTGAAAAAGGTGAAGCGTGGTATCGACAAGGGCATTCAAGTACAAGTGCTTCCACATTGATGACAAAGATACTCTTTTCTTTGAGGACGGATTGTGGTTCCTAAGGGTGATCTGAGAAAAGTCATTATGAGCGAGGCTCACAATTCGCTTCTATCCATTCATCACGGAAATACGAAGATGTACCATGACCTCAAGCAGTCATATTGGTGGACTCGAATGAAGCGAGAAATTGCTCAATTCGTGAATGAGTGTGATGTCTGCAGAAGAGTGAAAGCAGAACACCAAAGACCAGCTGGTCTCCTTCAACCTCTTGCTATTCGAATGGAAGTTTGATCATATTGAAATGGACTTCGTGACTGGTTTTCCAAAGTCCAAGCATGGAAATGATGCTATCTTCGTGGTCATTGACAAGCTTACTAAAGTGGCTCATTTTCTTCCTATCAAAGAATCCATCACAGCAGCTCGGTTGGCGAGCTATACACCTCGAGATTGTCTCCTTGCACGGCATTCCACAAGTGATCTCTTGGACCGTGGCAGCATCTTTACCTCCAAGTTTTGGGATTCTTTTGAAGGCCATGGGCACCAACATTCGTTTCAGCACAGCTTTCCATCCTCAAACAAGTGGCCAAGTCGGCGAGTTAATCAAATTCTTGAAGATATGCTCGGGGCTTGTGTCATTTCCTTCGGTATGAAGTGGGAAGATTGTCTTCCATATGCCGAGTTCTCCTACAACAACAGCTTCCAGCGAGTTGGGCAAGGCCCCATTCGAAATTATCTATGGCGAGAAAGTGCCGTACTCCTCTCAATTGGTGCGAGGCGGTGAGCGCCAACTTCTTGGCAATGACTTGATCATAGAAGCGGAAGAAATGTGCAAAGTCATTCGTGAGAATCTCAAAGCAGCATAATCGCGCGGAAAACTATTATGATGATAAGCACCGTGATGTGGCTTTTGAAATCGGAGACCATGTCTACCTCGCGTCTCTCAATGAAAGGCACTCGTCAACCCGGTATCAAAGGGAGCTTGCCCCTAGATCGTGGGTCCTTTCAAGATCATTGGCAAAGAGGCGATCTCGCCTATCAACTTGAGCTTCCATCCAACTTTGCAAATGTGCGATGTGTTCCACGTGTCACAGCCGCAAGTGCTTCAAGACTCTGAACGCACTATCAACTTCGAAGAGATTGACCTTCAAGAAGATCTCTCTTATCATGAGCACCCGTTGCTATTCTTGAAGAAACCGAGCGCAAGACTCGCAACAAGTCAATCAAATTCCTCAAAGTGAAGTGGTCACACCATTCCGACCGAGAAGCTACACAGGGCGCGAGGATCACCTCCGTTCGAATATCCGGAGTTCTTTCAGTCCTAGATCTCGGGGCGAGATCCTCTTGTAGTGGTGGAGTGTTGTAACACCCGGAGTAACTTTCCATATTTGTAACTCCAACTCTTGCCATTTTCGGCATTGTGATATGATTTTCCCTCCGTGGTTGGGTTTTCTTCATTTTGCATTTTGTCCATGTCATGCATTTTATATCATGTCATCATGTGCATCGCATTTGCATACGTGATCGTCTCATGATTCGAGCATTTTTCCGTTGTCCGTTTTGCAATCCGGCACTCCTATCTCCCCGGCGGCCCTTTTACGTTTTTCCGTGTGCGGGTACTAAACCTTCTCGGAATGGACAGAGGTTTGTCTAGTGGCCTTGGTATACCACCCATAGACCACCGGTCAAGTTTCGGGTCATTTGGAGCTCGTTTGGAACTCCAACGGTTAACCGCACTCTCGCAAAGGCCTCTTTTAAGTTGCAGCCCAACACCCTTCAAAACAGCCCAATAACCCATCTAAGTCACTTCCATGCTCTCCGTCGTTCGATCACGATCGTGTGGGAAAACTACACCTCATTTGGACTCTCCTAGCTCCTCTATGCCTATTTAAACATCACCCCTTCCAAAGCGGGTCTTCTTCCCGAAACCTAAAAATCCCCTCCTCGCAGACGGACGTCCTCCGCCGCCACGGACGAAGCGCCGCCGCCAGCGTCGCGCCACTCTGAGCCGCCACCTGTCCCGCGCCGCCGCCCGCGCGCGCCCCGCTGGAGCCAGGCCAGGGCCCGCCCGCCCGGTCGCCGCGCCGCCCCGCGCGCCCGCGCGCCGCCGCCGCCGCCTGCGCCCGCCGCCGCCGCCGCCCGCCGCCGCCGCCGCTTAACGCCGCCCGGCCGCCTCCCTGCTGCCTGACGCGCGCCGCGCCACCGCCGCCCGGCCGCCGCGCCGCCCGCCGCCGCCGCCGTCCCCTCCTCCGCGCCGGCCCTGCCCCGGCCCGTCTCCTCTCCGGCGAGGAACCGCCGCCGCCGCCGCTCGATCCGGATCGGCCCGATCCGGATCCGATCCCGTTGACCTCTCTCCCCCTCATTTTTCTACTAAGTCTTTTATATCATTGTTATTTTGTGTCACTTTCTTCATGCTATATCTTTGCATCTGTAGGTCCATTTTGCACGTATAATATGTAAAAATGTTCGTCTCGAAGAGTAGATCATTTCATCTCATTGCATCATTTTAATTTGAGCTCATTTTGATGCCCAAAATGCTGTTAGAAGAGGGCTATGTGATGTTAGTTTCTGTTTCTTAACAGAACTTGCACTTTTGTTATTTTTGCCATGATTGATGTGTGCACCCTATGAAGTTGAGTCCTACATGTGTTTTGTAATATGCCATGCCATCTTTCCAGGGGTGTATGCCATGTATTTTTGTGATCTATGTGGTGACTAGCACAAGCATGCAAAGTAGGTGTCCTGATGTTGCTGTTTTCAGCCCTGTTTAGCTGATTTTTGATGCCATGTTAACTTGATGCTACCGAGAGATCCATGCATATTGTGAGATACTTCAGTAAGGATGTTTTGTTAAACATGTCTTGCTCTATCCATCCATGCCTTTGTTTGCAATTATGGAGTGTCATAGCTTGAGTCAATCGAGCTCTACTTTTGCTATCAAATGTTTCCTGGCAGATTGTATACATGTTATTCAATTTTGCCAAGGTTGTTGTGGTTGATCCATGTATGCTATGTTATTGTTCTTGCCATGTATGTCTTCTATGCCATGTCTTCTTGATGTATGTATGCTTATTTTTTCATATAAGGCTCTGTAGTGAGTGCATTGAGCTTGTAAACATGCCTACTTGTTATCAGTTTTGACATGCCATGTTGCTGAATCTGTTATGAAACTTTCAATATTGACATGGGTGTTACTATATTTTCTGATCCTTTTGGATTATGGTCAGTAAGGGACTTTTGTTCTATGCTTTGAGTAGATTCATGCCATGCCTTGTTTTGCTATTATAAGTTCCTGTAGCATGTAGTTTTGTTGCTCTGAACATTGCAACCTGATGCTGTTTTGCCATGTCAGCCTGATATTTTGTGCACTCTTGCCATGCTTGTTTGAACTTGTTATGATGTGAACTAGCCGTAGCTCACTGCTCATCTTTTGTCGAGCATCTTGTGTAGATCACTGCCATATACTTTGTTGATACGTTTGGGTGCAGTAGCTTAATTAATTATTGCTTGCTAAGTGGAATCATCTTTGTTAATGGCAGATTTGTGCCATTCTTGTTTTGCTTGTCATTTGCAAACCGTGCATCCGATTCGGTGATCTTTATATCGATTTCAACGAAATCATCTCATCTTTCAGTGGCATGCTTGGTTTGCCAAGTTGGTGCCTGGTTCATCATTTTCCTTCGGGCCTTTTATCGCATTGCATATCACATCCCGCATATCATGTCATGTTTTGCATCATGTTGATTGTGCATTGCACCGTGATTTATTGTGGTTCCTTTGTTTGTGTTGTTTCTTTGGGTAGATCTGGGAGACAAGTACGTGAACGAGGAACCTGTTGAGAACGCTTACGAGGATCAAGCTTTCGACAACTCTGAGAACATTGCAGGCAAGATGACCATACCCTCGAAATCATTTCTATCTTTGCTATGCTAGATGCTCGTTCTTTTGCTGTGCCTATGCTGCGATGCCTACCACTTGCTATATCATGCCACCCATATTGCCATGTCAGCCCCTAACCATCCTTTTCCTAGCAAACCGTTGATTGGCTATGTTACCGCTTTGCTCAGCCCCTCTTATAGCGTTGCTAGTTGCGGTGAAGCTGAAGTTTGTTCCTTGTTGGAACATGGAGATGTTGTTCCTTGTTGGAACATGTTTACTTGTTGGGGATATCACAATATATATCTGCTAAAATTAATGCATCTATATATTTGGTAAAGGGTGGAAGGCTCGGCCTTATGCAGTGTTTTGTTCCACTCTTGCCACCTAGTTTCCGTCATACGGTGTTATGTTCCTTGATTTTGCGTTCCTTACGGTTGGGTGATTTATGGGACCCCTTGACAGTTCGCTTTGAATAAGACTCATCCAGCAAGGCCCAACATTGGTTTTACCATTTGCCACCTAAGCCTTTTCCCCGGTTTTCGCGAGCGAGGGTCATCTTTATTTTAACCCCGGACGGTGCTCCTTGAGTGCTGGCCCGAACCGAAACTGCTGCAGGGGCCACCCGGGAAACTTCGAGGCTTGGTTTTATTCGTAGCTGTCTCATCCGGATGTGCCACGAGCGAGATATGTGCAGCTCCTATCGGGTTGTCGGCTGTCGGGTGGCTTTGCTGGTCTTGTTTTATTCTTTGTCGAAATGTCTTGTAGTCCGGGATTCGAGATTGATCGGGTCTTCGGTAGAAGAATATCCTTCGTTGACCGTGAGAGCTTATAATGGGCTAAGTTGGGACACCCTGCGAGGTATTATCTTTGAAAGCCGTGCCGCGGTTATGAGGCAGATGGGAATTTGTTAATGTCGGTTGTAGAAAACCGAAGTTGACCTCAAATAAAATACACATCAACGCGTGTGTAACCGTGATGGTCTCTTCTCGGCGGCGGCGGGGAAGTGAACACGATGTTGGAGTTATGTCGGCGTAAGTAGTTCAGGATCACTTCTTGATCGCTACTAGTTTCACGACCGTGCATTGCTCCTCTTCTCGCTCTCTCTTGCGTAGTAGCCACCATATCGCTAGCCGCTTGCTGCAGCTCCAC
Source organism: Aegilops longissima (assembly GCA_021605205.1). NCBI lineage: Eukaryota > Viridiplantae > Streptophyta > Magnoliopsida > Poales > Poaceae > Aegilops > Aegilops longissima. The sequence continues at coordinate 210,819,708 of CM038679.1, read as the reverse complement.
TTTACTACTCTGTCCTTCCTATAAGCTTAAATAGTCTTGATCTCATGGTGTGAGATTGCTGAGTCCCGTGACTCACAGATTCTTCAAAACAGTTGCAGGTGCCGGCGGCGCCGGTGCAGGTGACTCAACCAAGCTCAAGTGGGAGTTCGACGAGGCGTGGTCGTTACTATGTGTCTTTCCCGATGATCAGTAGTGGTGCCCAGTTGGGACGATTCGGGGATCTGTGTAGCATTTGGGGTATCTTCTTTTATTTTGGTTCCGTAGTCGGACCTTGAGTGTACTCTGAATGATGGATGTTTATTTATGTATTGTGTGAAGTGGCGACTGTAAGCCAACTATGTATCTCTTTCCTTATGTATTACATGGGTTGTGTGAAGATTACCTACTTGCGACATTGCTTTCAATGCGGTTATGCCTCTAAGTCGTGCCTCGACACGTGGGAGATATAGCCGCATCGAGGCGATACATCCGGTGGTCTTGAGCTGACGAGGGAGGTCTTGGTGGAGTCGGCGAGGTCGGGAGGTCTAGGGCGACGGCGATGAAAATGGCGGCGGTGGCTCGGGTCTCCAGCGACAGCGTGAGAGAGGAGGAGGGTTCGGCGAGGGGCGAGGGGAATGGGATGCGGGGAGGTATAAATAGGGGGCTCGGCGTGGCAAGGGAGGCGATCGGGAGGATCGGATCCGGATCTCACGGGATCCCGGCGATCGGTGGCTTGGCGTTGCGTGGTGGGGTTGAAGACGGGTGGTGGCCCACCGAGAGAGAGAGAGGGTCCGCGTGGCGGTTGGCCGAGCCGAGGCGTTCAGGTGAGGTGGCACTGGTCGGCTCATTGGCTCATTGGATTAGCCTCTGCGCCGCTGGTGGGCAGTCTGGCTGGGCAGGGGGGCTGGTGGCGCTGGGGTGGGTTTTCCTTTTTTTAAATTTATTTTTAATAAAACAAAAACAGAGATAACAATAAATATAAATATTTTATATAGGACATATATATACCAAAATGATCGGGGAATATTCCTATCATTTGAACATTTTCGAGGTAAAATCCAAAGTTTATAAAATTTCATTTTTTCAAATTCAAATAAATCTCAAGTTTGAATTCAAAACTTTTGGCAAGGTTTTCCTCGATATTTTTGGAGTGTCATGTTTACTCCTCTCATACTTTTGCTCAAGTATTTATCGGTATAGTTTTGAAATGATTCCCACCTTGCCAAAGTTTGACTTCAAATTCAAAACTCAAATCTCTTACGAAACTCCAAATGGCATTCAAATTCAAACAGGATGCATAGATGCTTAGCTATAATTGTAAAACATTCCAAATAGGAAATTTGGGATGTTACAAACCTACTACCTTAAGATGAATCTCGCCCTCGAGATTGGGTTAACTAACAAATAGGTGCGGGTGGTCTCGAAGAAGGTCTTCTTGGCGCTCCCAGTGGCTTCTTCCTCGGTGTGGTGACTCCACGGCACCTTGCAAAATTGATGACCTTCTTTGCGGGTGACTCTGCTTTCATGATCTCGAGAATCAGACGGGTTTCTCCTTGTAGGTCGAGATCCTTTGTCAAGCTGTATGGCCTCTAGGGGCCTTGTGTCTCTCAACGGAATATCGGCCATATCGGCATGACATTTCTTCAGGTGAGAAACATGGAAGACATCATGAACTCGGACAATCCTTCGGCAGTTCCAACTTGTAAGCAACTTCTCCACGACGTTCGAGGATTTTGTAGGGGCCAATGAATCGGGGTGCTAACTTTCCTTTGACACCAAACCTCTTGATTCCACGAAGTGAGACACACGAAGGTATGCTCGGTCTCTGCCCGTAAGTTACTTCCTTGCGCTTCTTGTCGGCATAACTCTTACTGTCTCATTGTGCTATCTTGAGCTGTCTCGAATCAACTTGACTTTCTCTTGGAATCCTGATAAGGTCGGAACGAAAAGTGATCGATCTCAACACTATCCCACTGACAATGGTGTTCGCACCTCCTTCCGTATAGAGCTTGAAAGGGCCATCTTGATTGGATTGATAAGCTGTTGTTGTATGAGAACTCTGCGTATGGAAAATTATCATCCAGCTAGACCCATAGTCTAGCACACAAGCTCTCAACATGTCCTCCGAATCTGGTTGACTCTCTCGGTCTGTCCATCATCTGCGGATGAAAAGCTGTCTTTGAATTCCAGCCTCGTACCCAAAGTTTCATGCAACTGCTTCCAAAACTTTGAGGTAAACTGCGTTCCTCTATCTGAAACGATACTCCTCGGAACTCCATGCAGACACACGATCATGGTCATGTATATCTTGGCCAACTTAGCACTAGTATAGGTAGTCTTCACGGGAATGAAGTGAGCTACCTTGGTCAATCGATCAACCACTACCCAGATAGAATCATAGCCTGAACGGGTCCTGGGTAATCCTGTGATGAAATCCATTCCAAGTTTCTCCCATTTCCAATCGGAATCGGCAAAGGTTGTAGCAACCTGCTGGCCGATGTTCGCCTTTACTCGTTGACAAACGCCGCATACTGCTACGTACTCGGCAATATCCTTCTTCATACCATCCACGAAACTTTCCTTCAAATCCGGTACATCTTGGTGTTGCGGGGTGAATCAATCTGTGAATCATGAGCTTCTGAAGAATTAGCTTCTGAGTTCGGGATCATTGGGCACATAAATCGATCCTCGAACCATATAGTTCCGTGTTCATCCTTACGGAATCCTTTAGCTTTTCCTTCATTCATCTTTTGCTTTATCTCATCAATTTCCTTGTCCGATTTCTGGGCTTCACGAATCCTTTCGGCCAAAGTGGACTGTACTTCTAGAGTTGCAACAAATCCTCTCGGAACTATCTCCGTCGAGAGATCTACGAGGTCATCGACTAACTCGAGGTAATCCTCCTGCTGTAAGACTATTCACATAACTCTTACGGCTCAAAGCATCTGCTACAACATTAGCTTTACAGGTGGTAATGCAATCTCATGTCATAGTCCTTTATCAACTCTAGCCATCTCCTCTGCTGAGGTTCAACTCTTCTGCGTGAAAATATACTTCAAACTCTTGTGATCTGTGTAAACATCACAGCGGTTTCCGATGAGGAAATGTTTCCAGTCTTGAGTGCATGCACTACGTTGCTAACTCCAAATCATGTGTGGCATAATTCATCTCATGAGGTCGTAGCTATGCGGAGGTATAAGCTACAACTTTTCCTTCCTGCATTAGTACTCCTCGAGTCCTTGACGAAGCGTCTAATAAACCTGGTATTCCTTGTGTATGTCCGCAAAATTAACACTGGGGCTGTAACCAACCGTTTCTTCAATTCCTGAAAACTGGCTTCACATTCCTTGGTCCAAACATACTTGGCTTCCTTCTTCAACAGCTCGGTCATGGGCTTGGCAATCTTCGAAGTTCTCAATAAACCTCCGATAATATCCTGCGAGTCAGAAAACTGCGGATCTCCTTGGTGAGGTGGGTGGCTGCCAATCGGTGGTGATTCAACCTTGGCGGGATCAACTGCTATTCCTTCTCCTGAAATAACATGTCCGAGGAATCCAACTTCCTTCAGCCAAAATTCACATTTGCTGAACTTGGCATGGCGATGTTCTCGAAGTTTCTCGAACTAGGCGCAAATGTTCCTTATGCTCTTCCTCGCTCTTGGAAAATCAATATATCATCGATGAACACTCGACAAACTTGTCCAGATATTCCATAAACACCTTGTTCATCAAATTCATGAAGTATGCAGGAGCATTAGTCAATCAAATGACATGACGGTATACTCATATAAACCATACACAGTAGTGAATGCTGTTTTGGGTATATCCTTTTCACGGATCTTCAAGCGATGATACCACGATCGAAGATCGATCTTAGAGAATACCTTGGCTCCAACTAGCTGATCAAACAGATCATTAATCATCGGCAGAGGTACTTGTTCTTGATGGTTACTTCGTTCAGCGCACGATAATCCACAACCATCCTCAAGCTTCCATCCTTCTTCTCTACCGGAAGAGCGGGGCTCCCCAAGGTGATGAGCTTGGCGAATATATCCTTTCTCCAATAACTCATTAATTTGATCCTTGATCTCTTTCAGCTCATTCGGTGGCATCCGATAAGGTCTCTTGGATATTGGGGCTGTGCGAGCAATAACTTCGATCAGAAATTCAATGTCTCGTCGGTGGCATTCTGGTAATTCCTCCGGAAACACATCGGAAAATCTTGCACTCTGGCACTTCCTCTGAACAACTCCGTGAGGGAATGCACTGATTCTTCATCTGGCTATGCACGGCTACATACTTGATCCTCTTACGCTCCGGGGTGGTGGCAGAATAGACTTCTGAGCACGATCTATGTTTCCTTCAAACCGTCAACCAATCCATGCCTAGGATTACATCCAAGGTCAGGTTTCCAACACTATGAGGTCTGCGGGAAATTATGGTTCCCGATGTTGAGGTTGCATGACAGCCTAAGCCTGCCATCATTTCTCCTCCTGCGGGCGACGGCGAAGGGGCTTCTAAGGGTTTTAGTGGGCAACCCGTACTTTTCCACAACTACCCTTGATATGAATGAATCGTTGCACGAATCAAAGCGTACCAATCTTGAGCGTGAATTCAATAAAAACTTACCAACCCATTGTACGGCTGATCATAGGCGTCCTCCACGTCAATGTGGTTCACCGAGCACGAGGAGCGGATTGGGCTTCTTCGCTGAGCCTCCATTGCCGTTTCCATTCCTCTGCTTGGCCTCCGGGCAGTCGGTGGCGTAGTGCCCTGTCTTCTGGCACTTGGCTCCAGCTGAAACATGAGCGGTGCGGAAGGCCTGCTGGAATTGATCCCATGTGACGGCACCAATGGGATAAGTGGCGGTGTAGTTCTCCCACCAAGAAGTTGCAGGTCCATCAAGTTGATGTGCGGCAAAGCGCACCTTCTCTGCATCAGTGCATCCAACAGTGATTAGCTCTCTTCCGACTTTGCGGAGCCAATCATCAACCACAATCGGCTCGGTGCTACTAGAGAACACTGGCGGATTCAGCCTCGAGAATCGAGTCAAGTTGTCCACGAGGGGTGGTGGCGGTGGATTGTTGGTGTTGTTGTTACGATTACGGATGAGTAGCTGCATGAGGGCATTCTACTGCTTTGGAGCAGTGGGTGAGCTCCGGCGGAAAACCAGTGTCACGTCTCGGAGGCATCTGGTGTTTTGGAGTGGATGAGAAAATTAGAATAGAACAATGGTCTAATGAGAAATAACACTACCCATATGAATGCACAATCATAAACACACCAATCATTTATTCATTCCACTCAAACATGGCTCAATCTCGATTACAAAAGCTCATGACTAATCGAAAATATCGGCCTAACTGATCGATGAAAAAGGTAAAAATAACATGGTGGTCGACTAAAAAGTCTTCATCAATAATCCTTGCGTCCTTTGGTGTGATGTCCTCTGTTATGGCGCCTCCTCTTGTGGCTTCCTCCAGTGGAACTCCCTTCATAATCCTGATCATTACTCACGAGAGGTCTGTCATCTCCACTCAGGAAAAGGTCCTCTCCCAAGTCCATCTTTTCCTCTATCGCGGCAAGCTTCATCTTGGTCGTCATTGTCTCCATGAAGTCCGCGACTTCTTCCTCATGGTTAAGGAAGTCTGCGTGTGCCTTCTCCTCCAGTTCAGTTCACGGAACAAAAGCCTCCTATGTGCCTTGAGTTCTGGCGAGTCTGAATCTCCCATTTCACGAGGAGACACTCCAAGTCCTGGATGTAAGAGAGTGGAGTCGTCCTCACGGCACGGATGATATCTCCATTCCGTGCTCTGCGAGAAACCATGGCGAGTCGAGGGATCGAGCTCGGCCTGTACTCCTCTCGGAGATGTCCAAGGGCACGATAGATCGCCATGTCCTTCCGATGATCCGGTTGAAGTCGGTGAACTCAAAGTCAATAGGCTCTGTATGTCCTCGAAGGTTCTCCTGGAATATGCACTTCAATCCTGTGGCGGGTGTCAAAGTCGGAAGTGCATTGGTTGGCTTCCAGTGATCGAGGTAGAGCAATCTTCAGCTTCTTCACCATCTGGACCAGCTTCCTGCCGAAGGGCATCGTCTCATCGGGCTGGCAAAACTCCGGTAGCAAAACAGTAGCTAGTTAATTAATTAGCATTAACAAGATTCTGCTTAAAACTAATTTTTTTTATTAATCCTAAAATACCCAAATTAATTCCTATGGTTAGGTAATGTCAAAATAAAGTTGGGACAAAAAGAATCATCCAAAATAATTTTTCTAACTCATGTTATAACAGATTTACTATTCTGACTAAAACTAAAATAAAGCAATTTTAGTTAATTTTAACATAGCTAAATATATTTTCTACAGAAACTATAGAAAATTTGCAAACCAACAAAAAAGAATCACCTAAAATATTAAACAGAATAAAAGATATGAATTTTTCAAAACAGGAACTATTCTGTTAAAACAGAAAACGAAAATAAATGGAAAAGGGCCTAATGGGCCTAAACTACATATGGCGTAAAATAAACTAAGCGGGCCCTAGGGTTAAACTAGTCGGGCGGCTAAATAAAATAAAACCTAACTAAAAACTAAACCGGACTAAACCGGTGAACGGGTTTTATATAAAGAACATACCCCTTGAGTGTTCTAATCTCGCCGTAGATGGGAGATCGGACGGCGGGGTGGAGCTCGGCGACTCACGGAGTTTGGACGGTGGCGGCGGCTCGGTGGCGAAGTGTGCCGGCAGCTCCGGTCGTCGGGAGGTCGGCAGAGAGCTCCGGCGGAAAGGGGCGACGAGGGAGGTCTTGGTGGAGTCGGCGAGGTCGGGAGGTCTAGGGCGGGCGATGAAAATGGCGGCGGTGGCTCGGGTCTCCCGCAGCGGCGTGAGAGAGGAGGAGGGTTCCAGAGGCGGGGAATGGGGTGCGGGGAGGTATAAATAAGGGGGCCTCGGCGTGGCAAGGAGGGATCGGGAGGGATCGGATCCGGATCTCACGGGATCCCGCGATCGGCGGCTTGGCGTTGCGTGGGCGGGGTTGAAGGCGGGTGGTGGCCCACCTGCGAGAGAGAGAGCGCGCAGGCGGTTGGCCGAGCAAGCGTTTTGGCTGAGGGTGGCTGGTCGGCTCATTGGCTCATTGGCTGCCTCTGGGCGCTGGTGGGCAGTCTTGGCGCTGGCTGGGCAGAGAACTGGTGGCGCTGGGGTGGGTTTTCCTTTTTTAAAATTTATTTTTTAATAAAACAAAACAGAGATAACTTAATAAATATAAATATTTTATATAGGACATATATATACCAAAATGATGGGGAATATTCCTATCATTTGAACATTTTCGAGGGCAAAATCCAAAGTTTATAAATTTTCATTTTTCAAATTCAAATAAATCTCAAGTTTGAATTCAAAACTTTTGGCAAGGTTCTCCTCGATATTTTTGGAGTGTCATGTTTACTCCTCTCATACTTTTGCTCAAGTATTTATCGGTATAGTTTTGAAATGATTCCACACTGCCAAAGTTTGACTTCAAATTCAAAACTCAAATCTCTTACGAAACTCCAAATGGCATTCAAATTCAAGCAGGATGCATAGATGCTTAGCTATAATTGTAAAACATTCCAAATAGGAAATTTGGGATGTTACACAACAACAACAACAACAACAACAACAACAACAACAACAACAACAACAACAACAACAACAACAACAACAACAACAACAACAACAACAACAACAACAACAACGAATAAACAACAACAAACAACATCAACAACGACCAACGACAACATCACAACAACAAGCAACAGCAACAACAACAACAACAACAACAACAACAACAAAACAACAACAACAACAACAACAACAACAACAACAACAACAACAACAACAACAACAACAACAACAACAACAACAACAACAACAACAACAACAAACAACAACAACAAACAAACAACAATAACAAACAACAAAGACAGCGACAGAATAAACAGCGACAAAGCGACAACCGCAACAAAGAACAGCAACAACAGCAGCAACAACAGCACCAACAACAACAACGACAACAACAACAGCACCAACAACACCAGCAACAGCAACAACAACAACAACAACAACAACAACAACAACAACAACAACAACAACAACAACAACAACAACAACAACAACAACAACAACAACAACAACAACAACAACAACAACAACAACAACAACAACAACAACAACAACAACACCACCAACAACAACAACAACAAATCAACAAAGAACAACAGCAACAAACAACAACAACAGCAGCAACAGCAGCAACAGCAACAGCAGCAACAGCAACAGCAACAGCAACAATAGCAACAACAACACCAGCAACAATAACACCAGCAACAACAACAGCAACAACAACAACAGCAACAACAACAACAACACCACCAACAACAACAACAACAACAACAACAACAACAACAACAACAACAACAACAACAACAACAACAACAACAACAACAACAAGAACAACAACAACAACAACACTGAAGAGCGTATTGAACCTCATACTTCCTTGGAATCAATTTTTTTCTAAATTGATCCTCCATGTTTTGAATTCCATAGCTCTGCCTCCGGCTGAGCCTTCGGTCCAGAGAATATCAGTCCAACTTCATTCATCATCTATGGGGTCCAAAAGTTTTGGGATGAGATATGAGAGAGGTGGGGAGGGATATACACACAATACAAACAATAGTTTTGAAAATAATGTTTTTTTTATTTTGTGGCTGTCCGAAAAAAACATCAAACAAAATGACAGCTCACAAATCGTCGCATCTAACGTAAGTATATAACAGGGGTTTGGTCTTCTAGAGGTCAAATAATTCTTCAGATTCTTCAAATTCTTCTAGTCTTTGGAGTCTTCAATTGTTGCAGCTTCAACTCTTCTAATGCATGGTTAAATCCTTGTTACTTTGAAGAGGTCATTAGTTGTCCGACATCTTTCTTGGAGCGGCTTCAGTTGATCCTTCATGTGGTCAAAAGGAAAAAGGGGTATATTCTAACTATTTGAGGTGAGAGGGTCTATTTGATAAAATCAGAAAAGATGAGGAGTAAGAGTCTTTTTGAAAATAAAGTTTTTGAGATATCCTATCCTAGGGGCTTTCCGATTTCTAGGGTCACGTCCTCAGTCAACATGTGCTCGATACCATATCATGGCGACCCGACCTCGAGACGGTCAAGCCTCGTGTTTCATGCCATCCACGGATCAATATCTTTGGCACACGGTACATCAATGTATATATCAAAGTGCAATCACATGTATAAATAACGTAAAACTGATATATACCTCATAAGTCACAATGAAACAAATAGTCGGGTATGGAGTCCCATCAACGCCATCGGCGGGTTGAGTGTAGACCGTAACCTGTCTGTAACTCTTACTCGTCGAAGAAAATCCTGCAACATGATACGTTGCAGCCGTGTAGGTCGATTACATTGAATGTACCGGCAAGATCACAACATGAATAAACAGATGATAAAACTATACTATATGCAATTTGGCTTTGTGGCTCAGTATCTCGAGTTTTGTTTGCGTAAAAGCTGATTTTATTTTCCCTACATCAAAGGAATAAATGAAGTCTGTACTATAGAGTTTTCTATCATGACATGGTTCCGCCAACCGATGTCTCATAGCCCAAAATCATCATAAGTTGCCCACAATTAAGTTATCAATCCGGTGTTGAGAGTTAGAGATAGATCCAAGTCGGATGCTCAAATTGTCCGTAACAGGGACACGGCTAATCGATTAGGTTTAAACCCTCTGCAGAGGTTTGTACACTTTACCCGCAAGATTCGATCCCTCTTTTACGTTCTCGCACTTGAGGTGTTTGAGAACAAGACGGCCAAACATGGTCTTCGAAGAGTTCCTCGACCACCTTGTCGGTGCTCATCCAATCCTACCGTAGTTCTACATCTGCTAGCACCGTCCCAGCCAGATTCACCACTAAGGTCAACCAAGCGAGCCCATAGTGACTTGCGGTTGCAGAGTAAGCTTCCGGGCATGAAGTATTCTTCCGTCTCTTGAGTCTGGGTGAAGCTTTCGCAAGATGTCATGGCGCTTCTCCATGCATCCCGCCAACCTTGGTTTCTCCAGGTGCCGTCAACAAATCCTTCACCCGATGAGTGTGTATTGAATTCTTGTCTCGAGTCTTGAAGTCTTGAGGCCTTGAAGATCAGATCCTTGCAGATTCCATCATGGAGTTATCGTCATTGGCGTAGATCCTCCATTCTCACACCACTCCGAGCACTCATACCAACCCGTCTACTATAGCGTAGCATTAAAATAAATAACGTCCGGGCTTGGTAACAGGGTGATGGGTTCCTACCTCATGCATACTACTCAACTACAAGGATTCAATATCACTCTTGGAGGGATTGTTGCGAAGATGACACTAGATGCAATAAAACACATAGGTATGAAAAACATGGTCAAAGTGAACTTGCACAGTAAGTTGATGAAGATAACAACACTCTCGAATAATGACTTGGTAGAACTATTCGTCACTCCGTTGAAAATCTATATAGTCAAACATAGCATTCACATAAGCAAACATCCTAGCGAACAATTTTAGCACTCGAAATAACAATCAAAACAGCAAGGAAAATCGATAATAAAACTCAAACAAAATGAAAAGAAAATTCAAATAAAACTACAAAGAAAAACTACTAACGAAGATCTATGACTTTGCTACAAACATCTAATATAGTTTTGCCGTAAGTAAAAACTTAACAACAATTAAAATACTAAACTAATAAATTAACAGAAAATAAAATGTAAAATAACTAATTTAACAGAAAGTATTTTTTCCATAAAATTTTATTTGCAAAAGAAACAAATAAAAAGCTTTTATAAAACTCTAACTATGACCTATAGAAGGTTTCATACAAAACTAAGGAAAATAAATTTTTAAAATAAAACAAAATTTTCTTTTGTTGACTAACAGAAACAAAACTAAATTTTTCAAGAGTGACAAAAAGAAATAATTTGAAACTAATAAAACAATAAAGAAAAGACTAAAACAAAACTATAACTAAAACAGTACTGTTTTGCTAAAAACCTAATTTAAAAATAAAGTAAAAATAAAGAAGTATATACTCTTGGATAGACAAAACCATAATAAAACAGTAGCAAAAAGAATCAATCAAAAATATTTTGTAAAACTCAAAATATGACCAAATTAGTGATTTGAACAAATTTCATCAAATTCAAATTTAAACTATTCAAATTTGAAACCTAAGTACACAAACAGAAACTTAAGCAAATTTGTGACACAATGCAAAAGAATCAACTCAAGCGGAGTTCTGAACTTAAGTTATGAACAAAAGAAGTTTGAATATGAATCTGAACAAATTTCGAAATTTTAAACTTTCAAAAACATGTTTGAGTTGAATTCTGGATAGAGGAGATAAATAACGAAGAAGTGGGTGTTGGTTTCATCTAATTTGGATGAGCGAGTAAAAGTTATGGCTATTTGAAAAATCAGGCCAAGTTGTTTCTGAAAGAAAAATAGTTCTGGCTAAGGTCTAATGTATAAATCGTAGACTAATTGATAATCTAATTTATTGTATTAGTCTAAAAATAATAAACTACGGAAGTATAAGTAGAAAAAAAAAAACAAAGTAAAATATCTTTATAAGGCGGAGAAAAGACAACGGAGAGAAGAAAATTTCGAGAGTCGCGGAGAGGAGAAAAAAATATTTTTCTTAGTCAAACCAAAATATTGATTTAACCCAAATCGGATGATTTTTGAAGGCTCTATGGGTCTATATTTATAGGTGGAAAAGAGGTTTAGGGGTCAAAAGCTAGGCAATGTGGGACTAAACGTAGATGAAAATATACGAAACAGAGAGAAGGTGCGCCATGGGCCAAAAGGCCTTTAGGCGGTTCCCTCCTGGCTCCCTGGTGCGTGCGTGCGCTGGCCTCGGCCTTGGCCGGCCGGCTGGTTGGCGGCTTGGGCCTTTGGCCCAAGGCGCTCCATATATATTTTTTTAACAAAATTTCACAGAACTAAAATAAAAACAAAATAATTAAAACTTTTATATAGGCATATAATATATCAAAATTTGCAGAAAAATATTTCCTACAAGATGAACATTATTCTAGTATTAAATAAAATACCCACAAATTCAAATAAAGCAAAGAGTGCTTCAACTCTAGTAAAATCCAATAAAAATCATTTTAAAAATACCAAAATGAATTCAATTTATTCCTCTCAATTTTCATTGTAGGAATCATGTTACCCTATTTTCCATGTATTTTATTTTTGGAGAAAAATAATTTGAATAAAATTCAAATAACTCCAAATTGAAAATAATTCCAAAAGGACTTGAATTTGATCCTTTGAAACTCCCAACTCATATTTCATATGTTTTGAAGAAGTCATTTTATCCTCGCTCGTGAAAATCATTGAGTTGCATGAAGTTTCTGAATTAGAAAATATTTCCAAATGAAATTCAAATATTTTCAACACCCTTTTCATTTAAATGGAAGAAGTCATGTTATCCTCTCTCCAGGGTTTTGTGATGAAAAATATTTGAATTCACGGAGATCGAGAAAGCAAAATGAAAGTTTGGGAAAGTCCTTTTATTCCTCTCATTTAACTTTCAAAAGTTTCAAATTTCACTCAATCAATCACACAACAATTCAAACAAACAAACAAATCTATCTATTTATTATAACATTCCAAAATTTAGAATTTTGGGATGTTACAAATCTACCACCCTTAAAATGAATCTAGTCCTCGAGATTCGGGAGAAACTAGAAAGAAATGGGTTAGGTTTGGGGTCTTCAAAATCCATCGATCGTCTCCGGGTGCAGGATGCTACCACCCTTAGAAGCATTGTTACGGTTCCATCAAAACTCAGATACTCTATCCTTCTTCTTGGCGGTGTTGGTCTTCTCAGATATTAAGGATAATTCCTTTTACAGGCTCTTCGGTGAGTGGCATAACCTTTTCCTCAATTCCTTTGTCCTTTCCTCTTGGTAAGGTTATCCGTAATTGGGTCTTCATAGTTGACAGGTCTGGCGCCAATTCTAAACAAATATCGGTATCTCATGGTGGTCAACGATTTATGGTTTCCCTGCGAAAACGGGTGCAGGTTGAACCTCACCGTATAACCTACGGTTGGCAACAACTGCCGTGTACAAGGGAAAAAAATACCTATACCTTTTTAAGGTTTAAACAAGGTTTAATATCGTCGTCACTCTACTATAGGTAGGTCAGTCAGATTTACCATCCCATATAGCAAAGCGAATAATAAGAGTAAGTCGGTATGGTGATCAATCCATCCCGCACCCAAATCATTACCTTGTACATGGTTTAGCGAATCTCGCATTCTAACACTCGGTCATCCTCACAAGCATTGCAGAATTTCTCTTGTCGACGAACCAAGTTCGGAAAATCCAATGATTCTGCAGGCCAAACAAACATCTATCGTTCCTTAACAACTCTCAGGTTTTGCGTAAACTCCTATAGAATCGTCGGTTGATCAAATCGTAGTCTATTCCCAAAATTTCTTTCTCCAGTGGGTACTTGATCCTTATTAATTCTTGGGCCTGTGGGTTATGGGCCCACTTCAACACTTGTACAAATTTCACTCATCCTTGGAGTTACAATTGCTCCATTTTCCAACATTACACCACTTTAAATCCAATAACATTTCATTTCTTCATACCATCATATCAAAGATAAAACTCCAACTCATTTTTTTCCAAACTCCAACCTGTGGGACACATTTCCATTTCCATTGGTCCAGTGTTCTTCATAGGGTACTATCACCCTTAAAATGAAATTCACAAATCCATCCATAGACCATATTTCTCATATCCTCGAAAATGGTCAAATCTTTGTTCATAGAGTAACAACTCATACAATTAAACATATGAAAACATGTCACCTTAACTTTATTGATTTCATGAATCCATTACAAACTCTGAGCACCCATTACATAACTCAACTTATTGTACTCATAAACATGAAATTGCTTTCTATTACTCTTGTTTCCAATATCAAAATTCCAACTACTCAACTCAGCTTTCATCTTGTTGGGACATTTAGTAGCATAATGTCCTGCTTCCTTGCAGCGAAAACAAAAGACTTCCGACATGTCCGGGGCTTCTTTGTGATTATGTAGGCTCCTTGGATTCTTGGCTTCTTTTCTGGACATTTACTAGTGTAATGACCTAAATCCTTGCACCGTAACAAGTGATATGACTCAGGTCCTTCTCTGCGAAAATTGTGTTGTTCGGGGTTGCCTTCTTTTCTCCTCTGAATTTCTGTAATGATCAGGGCTTCTATTTCCGAGGGTCAAACTTCACTACTGCTGTCGGGAAATCTCTGAGATATTCTTCTCTTTCCTTGGTACAATACTGGGAAAAATGTCCTTCTTCTCCACATGAATAGCAGGCATTGGAGTAAAATCTGATTAGGCCTTCTCCATCGGGGTCTTCAACATCTTCCTTCATCCCGGGTTCTTCTAGACCTTCCTTGAGGGCTTCTTTCATTCCTTCTTCCTGCTCTGAATAGTTTGTTGCACCATGGGGTAAATGTGACCTTTGCTCGGGTAGTGGGTGGTACCTTCACACAAGAAACAAGTAACACTAGTTGGGCATTCTTATTTGGGTGATTCTCCTCACAATGAGGCATCCATCCTTGTGTTCCTCACAGGTGTGTCCTATTTCTCCATAAATCTTGCAGGCACAAGGTTTCTTCTTGAGTTATCGTAGTGCTTCCGGATAAGGCGGGATCTCAACAGAGTCTTCTTGAATTCCTCCCAAGTTTTGCTCCATTAAATCCTTGTATGGCTTAATGCATTTTCCCCAGTTGCAGCACTTTACTTAAAGCAATTGAAGAGCGTATTGAACCTCATACTTCCTTGGAATCAATTTTTTCTAAATTGATCCTCCATGTTTTAATCCATAGCTCGCCTCCGGTGAGCCTTGATCGAGAGAATATCAGTCCAACTTCATTCATCATCTATGGGGTCCAAAAGTTTTGGGATGAGATATGAGAGAGGTGGGGAGGATATACACACAATACAAACAATAGTTTTGAAAATAATGTTTTTTATTTTGTGGCTGTCGGAAAAAACATCAAACAAATGACAGCTCACAAATCGTCGCATCTAACGTAAGTATATAACAGGGTTTGGTCTTCTAGAGGTCAAATAATTCTTGATTCTTCAAATTCTTCTAGTCTTGAGTCTTCAATTGTTGCAGCTTCAACTCTTCTAATGCATGGTGAAATCCTTGTTACTTTGAAGAGGTCATCGGTTGTCCGACATCTTTCTTGGAGCGGCTTGATTGATCCTTCATGTGGTCAAAAGGGAAAAGGGGTATATTCTAACTATTTGAGGTGAGAGGGTCTATTTGATAAAATCAGAAAAGATGAGGAGTAAGAGTCTTTTTGAAAATAAAGTTTTGAGATATCCTGTCCTAGGGCTTTCCGATTTCTAGGGTCACGTCCTCAGTCAACATGTGCTCGATACCATATCAGAAGCGACCCGACCTCAGACGGTCAAGCCTCTATGTTTCATGCCATCCACGGATCAAGTATCTTTGGCACACACAGTACATCAATGTATATATCAAAGTGCAATCACATGTATAAATAACGTAAAACTGATATATACCTCATAAGTCACAATGAAACAAATAGTCGGGTGTGGAGTCCCATCAACGCCATCGGCAGGTTAGTGTAGACCGTAACCTGCACTGTAACTCTTACTCGTCGAAGAAAAATCCTGCAACATGATACGTTGCAGCCGTGTAAATCGATTACATTGAATGTACCGGCAAGATCACAACATGAATAAACAGATGGTAAAACTATACTATATGCAATTTGGCTTTGTGGCTCTGTATCGAGTTTTGTTTGCGTAAAAGCTGATTTTATTTTCCTACATCAAAGGAATAAATGAAGTATGTACTATAGAGTTTTCTATCATGACATGGTTCCGCCAACCGATGTCTCATAGCCCAAAATCATCATAAGTTGCCCACAATTAAGTTATCAATCCGGTGTTGAGAGTTAGAGATAGATCCAAGTCCGGATGCTCAAATTGTCCGTAATCGGGACACGGCTAATCGATTAGGTTTAAACCCTCTGCAGAGGTTTGTACACTTTACCCGCAAGATTCGATCCCTCTTTTACGTTCTCGCACTTGAGGTGTTTGAGAACAAGACGACGAAACATGGTCTTCGAAGAGTTCCTCGACCACTTTGTCCGGTGCTCATCCAATCCTACCGTAGTTCTACATACGCTAGCACCGTCGGCCAGATTCACCACTAAGGTCAACCAAGCGAGCCCATAGTGACTTGCGGTTGCACAGGTAAGCTTCCGGGCATGAAGCATTCTTCCGTCTCTTTGAGTCAGGTGAAGCTTTCCGCAAGATGTCATGGCGCTTCTCCATGCATCCCGCCAACCATTGGTTTCTCCGGGGTGCCCGTCAACCGCCTTCACCCAGTGAGTGTGTATTGAATTCTTGTCTCGAGTCTTGAAGTCTTGAGGCCTTGAAGATGCAGATCCTTGCAGATTCCATCATGGAGTTGTCGTCATTGGCGTAGATCCTCCATTCTCACACCACTCCGAGCACTCATACCAACCCGTCTACTATAGCGTAGCATTAAAATAAATAACGTCCGGGCTTGGTAACAGGGTGATGGGTTCCTACCTCATGCATACTACTCAACTACAAGGATTCAATATCACTCTTGGAGGA